>CM021100.1:406882352-407482352 GCA_007115665.2 Sequoiadendron giganteum | reverse complement strand
TAATTAAGAAGCTAGTAAAGATTTTTGATGACTAGAGTGATACATTTTTTCTAGATATAATTGATGCACAAGGAAATGTTAAATCACTGTAGTAGTGATAGGATAGAGCGGATGAAGTCATCAATCCACAAATTAAATTGATTTGTGATGATTCGGACTATGATTTTTTGGTGAGTATCATGGATAAGATAATTAACACCAACACATTTTTAGAGTCTTTTGAAAGAGAGGCCAATCAGGTAGCAGTGAAGTACACACCTTACAATACTAAGGTGAATGAGATGGTGAATTTTTATTGGCCAATGGATGAAGAGTATCAACAATGCATGGACAAATATTTAATCGAAGAGGAGTAAGACAATGTCAACTACCGACAGTTAACAGCTTAGCGGTTATGGTTATAACAGATTGTGGTTTTGTCTCCATGGCATTTTTTGGTGCAGGTTTTGAGGTTTGGCCAATGCAGAGGCTATTCTCTAATGAGTAGGATTAACAAGAAGATTCTCTAGGAACTCGGTGGTTGTAACCATTTTTTTGAAGTTTCTTATAGTAGTCCAATTGACCGGTGACATGTGTATTTTTTGGCTCGATGCTTGTTTTCTCCTTCATTCTCTATAAGAAGGATTAAAAGGCCAGAAATAAGGCTTAGCAAGTTAGATATTTCTAGGTCGAGTCTATGCATAGTTTCAGAGCAAGTTGTAAAGCATGTTGATTGAGTGTAAACACAATTTTGGTTTTTGTGTCATTCTGTAGTAGGGTTTTGAATAAATGAAGGTTTGATGTTTCATGACAGTACTAGCATTTGAATTAGAATGATTAATTTCAAGCTCATGTCTCTCCTTTGTATAAACATATCATAATCTGTAATAATATAATCAAGGGTTATTGTGTTCATCTCACTACTGTGGTGTGTATGATTTTCATTTTGGCTTTAATTCAAATAATTAATTAAAATGCTTGAATGGAGTTATAGGTGGATATTTTTATGAAGGGATTTGGTAAGAAGTACTAGGTTATGATATAAATTGATGGTGTTGTAAGGAAATATTATCAGAGATCTTATATGTGATTTATTTGAATCTATCACGGATCTTTAAATGCTTGTGAATTTGACTCCCCAATCGTATATGGTACTGGTCTAAATCGTATTTGTTTGTAAGGTTCTGTATTTTCTTGTCTTTTCTTAGAGCTTGCTACAAAATTGCAAATTAAATGACTATCTTAAGTTGTGAATTATTGTTGTAATCATCTCATGCTCCGAGTAGTTGACACTATTGATGAAAAGCCAATTCAATTCAATATTATCCTATTTTATTGAGCTATTAAATGAGATTATCTGTTATTGTTAATGATTGTTTGTAAGTTCGATGCAAAGATTATAAACACATTAAGGGGACCACCCTCTCAGGTTTTGTAGAGCTCGAAGTGTAGGAGGTTTATTGTTAAAATCCTCATTAATTGGTCCAAGTCCTTCAAGCTACCTTTGATTAGAATTGGAAATTCTATAGGTAGAATAGAAGATCAACCTAGTTACAGTAAAAAAAACCAACACATTTTGCGCTTGTAGTGAAAATTTTTATGCTACAAATGGGGTAGCCATTGTAAAGTGTTGGCATAGAGAATAGGAAATGTTTATGCTGCAAATGAGGTAGCCATTGTGCTAGATAAAATGGGTCAATTTGATATTGCAAAGGAAATTTTCGCATAGGTACAAGAAGCTTCTACATGAAACATATTTTTTTAGATGCTTGATGTGTGGGTAAATCTAGCACATGTTTAATTTTCACAAGGATAGCTTGCGCTTTCAGTGAAAATGTTTATGCTGCAAATGGGGCAGCCATTGTGCTAGCTAAAAGGGGTGAATTTTATATTGGAAGGGAAATTTTTACACATGTATAAGAGGTTGTTGTGAGAAACATCTTTGTTCAGATGCCTAATGTGTGGGTAAATCTAGCACATTTTTATTTTGCACAAGGACAATTTGCACTTGTAGTGAAAATGTTTATGTTGCAAATTGGGCAGCCATTTTTAAGTGGTGGCACAGAGATCCTAAAATGTTTATGCTGCAAATGGGACAACCATTGTGCTAGCTGAAAGGAGTCAATTTGATATTGCAAAGGAAATTTTAAAATAAGTACAAGAAGTTTCTGCAAGAAACATATTTGTTTAGATGCTTGATGTGTGGGTAAATCTAGCACATGTTTACTTTGCACAAGGATAGTTTGTGCTTGGAGTGAAAAAATTTATGCTAAAAATGGGGCAACCATTGTAAAGT
Organism: Sequoiadendron giganteum; assembly: GCA_007115665.2. NCBI lineage: Eukaryota > Viridiplantae > Streptophyta > Pinopsida > Cupressales > Cupressaceae > Sequoiadendron > Sequoiadendron giganteum. The sequence continues at coordinate 407,480,077 of CM021100.1, read as the reverse complement.
GTTGACATAGAGACTAAGAAATGTTTATGCTGCAAATGGGGTAGCCATTATGCTAGCTAAAAGGAGTCAATTTGATATTGCAAAGGAAATTTTTTAACACGTACAAGAAGCTGCTACAAGAAACATCTTTGTTGAGATGGTTAATGTGTGGGTAAATGTAGCACATGTTTACTTTTCACAAGGATAGTTTGTGCTTGTAGTGAAAATGTATCAAAATTGTTTGAGGAAATTCTATTTTGGCATAGACACTCAAATTTTATTATATTTAGCTCAAACACATTATGAAGCAAAATAGTAGAGAGATTGTAAAAGAACATTATTAAGAGTAGTAGATTGTAACTACTATAAGTTCCCAATTAGAAAGCTATAGATTGTGTGCTTAATGTAATGAGGCACTTTGAATTACCTATTAATTTGTTGCAGAGGGTGTCAATAAATCCAACTTCATTATAGACTTCAAATACTTTGCAAAAAACACTGAAGTCCTTTCCCATCTTTTAAAAAATTTGTAGGTCCTCTCCAATGAATTTTTATTGCCCGTGCAAGTGTTGTAACTCAAAATGCATAGTGTAGTTCACACGCAAAACTATTGTAAGAAAAAAACACGTGCCTCAATGCAAGGCTAACTAGATGTAATAATGTGTTTGAGATCTATAATGAATGAATTATACAATGAATGTGAATAAATGCAAATTCATGAATCATGCCAATACATCATCCCAATAATGGGCTGAAATGTTTTTTAATTTTTTTTTGTCTAATTTGTATTTGGTGACTAACTATTTGGTCATTTTTATTTTCTTGACTAAATAATTTTTTAGTCAATGAATAAATTACTTATTTATTTACTCATTTATAGTTGAGTTGGAAAAAAATAGTAGAGTTTAGTCATTTTTAGTTATTGTGACGAAAAGTTTCAGTCACCTAGTCCTTTATTTGCCAGATTCTACTAGTTTTAATGTTCATATTTCATCAATAAATGAGTCTGTGTCAGTCAAAATACATGGTCTCTGCATGTACAACATAGGCAAGGATAATGTTTGATCAACCCTCAAGACCCTTAGGATAGTCTTTTAGGTTAGGTTCTTGGTCAAAATATTGGAAAACACAAAAACATTAGAAAATTTGAAAATCAAAACATTTGTAAAGCAACCTGAAAATTCCAAACAAACCTCACAACATTATGAAAACACCAAAAACATTAAAATACTCCAAAAAATCCAAAACCACCCATCCTATTTCACTTTGAATTGCAATAAACACCCACTCACAATAAACTGATCATCATTTTCAAACTTTGTTCAGACAATTGGAGATAAGTGCAACAAATTTGTCAAGTCTAAACCTAAACGCAAAGGTCTCAGGTCTAGGCCAATAGTTACACAATCCAATAAAATCTTGGTATCAATAACCCATCATCCCATAAAGTTTTAGAATCATTTGATAAACATGCCCTAGGGTGCATCCTTCCTACAATTGACATCACCATAAAAAATCACCATAGTTTTAGTCTTCAATAGAGATATGAAGAACATTAGCTTGTTTACTTGTTTGATATTTTCTTAAGATTTATCTTATTTTTGTCATCCCAATGACCTCTCTATGATGTCTACCAAAAAAATTAGAGAGAAAGGAATGGGGAATTGTTTCTTATATTTTGTTTGTTATGCTTTTCGAATGTTCCTATAAAATAACCTTGGCAAATACTTTCTTTATTAGGTATGTGTGGAGGGTGTTTTGAATAGGTTGTTGACTATTACATGGGGAGGTTATGCCTTTTCATGTTTTGGTTTGAGATGTTTGAAGCTTCTAAAGTACATCCTAGAAATATTTCCATATGTGAGATGTGAATAGGTAATCTCCTATCTGTTTAATTAGTCAAAGTCCATTACACTAGATACCACACTATCCTATTTTTCTATACCTTGATGAATTGTATCTATGTATTTTATCAAATGTAAGGAAAGTTGCACCATTGATGTCCCAATCCTTCGATAAATAAATCATCATCACTCATCATCATATCTAATAAATTTTTGATGACTCATAGGCTTATTATAACTTTTGCATCTTCTTGAACTCAAGGTTTGATCCCTTTCATTCGTCTATCTTATTTCTGCACTAACATGGCATCATGACATTCAACAAAAATATAAATACATCCATCCTCCATCCATAAAAACACCAGCGTAAATACATAATCATAGCATGTCATCATAAAAGGAAACATAATCCATTCATTGCATCATCATCTAAGTTGTTTAAGATAATATATATTTATTATTCTAAGCATCTTAATCCATCTCATTCACATTGCCTCATCATTTAAGTTGTTTGGGATAATATAGATTTGTTATTCTAAGCATCTTGATCCATCTCATTCGCATTGCATCATCATTTACATTTTTTCAAATAATATAGATTTTTTATTCTAAGCATCTTAATACATAATCATCCATCACATTCATATCATAAACATATCACCAAAAAAAATGCATCCATACATACATCCTGCACCATCATATATCACATAAAAAAGATACTTAAAACAAATTAAAAACATACATTGCATTTGTATCCATGTCATACATCCATAACATCACATAAATCACATCATGAATCATAAATATTACAGCATAATCATCAATAACAAGTACATACATCCACAACATATCATGCACATACATACATCCATAAAACATAAAATAATAGAGACATCACATCATAAAATGCTACGTCGGAGCTATCTCATATATATATCAAAAAAAGAATGTCATGATACAAATAAGACTCAATGTGTAATATCATCAAAATAATATACAAGAGGCTATCAAAACTCATCCGATGAATGTATACACATCAAATTTTTAGGCATGACTCTAGCGATCACCCTAGTGCAAGCCTGACTGATGTTGACTGACACATGGGGATCCTTGAGACCCACTCGGTAAAACCCTACTCATCTATGAGAAATTAGGTTGGAGATGTTATTATGGGAACTCGCTATAATAACACATCTTGTAGTAGGTGGCCTCATGCATCACTCTCCTAAACATATGTGTCAAGACCATATCCTATCCCTATGTTGCAGCCTCTAGCTACTCTTGATGACCTATCTCTTGAGCCAAGGTAAGATTAGAATCCTACTGCAACTGACACTCATTATCTATCTCTCCTCTGGTAGTATGTAGCTATTCTATCACTTGATATCCCTCTAAAGTAACCTGTTTTACCTAGGAGATTAGCTACTATACAATTGCTATCAGTGCCACTATTTTGAGTGTCTTGTGGATCAAGACCTGGTGGTAGCTACTTAGGGGGTTCTCTGCCCTACTGGTTGTACCAAGAGGGGCTCCTATTCCTATCTCTACTCCTAATCCTATTTATGTCTCTAGTAATGCCTATCATGGCCATCTTGTCTACTTGGTAGTGGCTATTTTTGCTAACCTAACCAAGGACCTCTATGTTGTCCTCTAGCTATAGCTGGAATAATTACTAGATCTACAAACTATATGGGGGTGTGAATTTTCCAATATGCATCATATGCCTATGTAGTATTAGAATATTATGGCCTCTCAAAGTAAACCCATGGATGCATAACCAACCACCTAAACTCATCCACAAAAACCTAGAGGGATCTGCTATCCCCAAGAAGTCTCTTGAAAAGTTCTCAAAAACACAGCCCTATAACCATCCTACGGTGCGTCTTGCACCTCTCCTAACTTACAAGCTACCCAATCTTGGAGGTAGTGCTCAATCATCTTATGCTCATGCCCCAACATGTGTCTCATTTGGTAGGTGTAGAATAGATGTTCTTCATCATCTATCCATTAGCGGGCATGGATCCAGGGCCTCCATTGAAACACAATCATCTCATTAATCAACCACCTCTAGTGCAAGATCTTTATGATGCCTATGTACTATAAAGTGGTCATCACCCTATATTTGTATACTATGGGATCATCACGGTCTGTATCCACAAGTGTGGTCACTAGACACAACACTACAATATTCTCATACACCTAGATGTGGAGTACTCTAGCCCTAGTTCCTATGCTGAATGTAAAGAAATTTTTTCCTTTGAATATTTTTTAATTTTTGGCCCTTGTTTCCTTTCCACTTTGGTATGGATCCGCTCTCGAAGGATCAACAGTACTCTCACATAAAGGCATGCAATGCATAATGTGGTTCCTATGAAAGTTTATATATATCATTTTCCTTTCAAGCTTGAACCGAGTCACACATCATCTTGGTAGGGATTTTCTTCAAAACCGCTCTCACAAAGTTTAAAATCACCCGCTCACTTGACATGTCATCTCTTTTTGTCAAGAAGAACGATGGATATATTACTTTCGGGGTGGAACCTTTGAGTTGGCATCATCAATCTCGATATTTTATTAATCAGATTTTGCTAGGTTGTTTTAAAATTTGATTATCTTCTAATAGTCTATATCTTTTCTAGAAATCTAAAACTATTAATAAACCAGTTGAGACTTAACGATCAAAGATTTCTGCAATCTAATCAAGATCTAGGGCTCGATTGTAACCTATCAGGTTCAAGCATCTGGTAGTTTCTTCTACTAGATTTTTTGTGGTGATGTTCTACTTTTGGCTTTAAATAAGGGTTGGTAGTAGTTTTAAAGAGTTAGTTTTTTTTTCTTAAAAAGGAAAAGTTCAGAAGTTTTCCTCAAAAATCTTTAGAGGAATATAGATAATGCCTTAGGGAGCTCTAGTTTTTTAGTAATAGGAGGATCTTTATAGAATACTATTTTTTCTCTTTGTCATGTTATATTTAATTTATACTATCATCCGATTGGCATTCAACCACTATTTTTAGTTAATATATCAAAAAATTTGATCTATTTGGGAGAAATCTTCAAGATTTTGCATTCCATGGCCTTTGTCAAATTTATTTTTCATATTTCATTTGTATTGATTTTTTTTTAAATTTTTTGTGTTGATAGTCTAGATAAGTAATTTAAATGTTGTTAGCTTCTATGTTTAATTCTATATTTGAGAAATTGAACCATGTCCATTACACTCTTCCATTTTCTATAAGGGGTATGCAATTTTCCATATTATGCTATAAAGGAGGAGGGATTCTGTAAGTTTTTGAGTATTCCTGTTAATTTTTAGAGTTTTCTTATATGTGATTAGACTTTAATGGGTGCTTCCCATGGGGAAATTTGAAAGACTGCATTGTGCTTTCTCTAGCCTTTGTTGATTGTTATTTTCCTAATAATGAAGGGTCTATGGTATTTTGTGTCTATCTTATCAGTTCTAAGAAATAGTTAAGGTTTGAAATATTTTTAAATATTTTACACATCACCATCTTTATGTTTTATTTGCATTCCTTTCTACCCCTTTTTCCCCAAACACAAAGAAGAGTCAGATTTCTTTAAAAATCCAAGACGTCATTCAATGAGGTGAAAACTAGTCCCACACTCGCTAAATTTCCCATTAATTTTGTTCGACGAGGTGCACAATTTAATGATGAATAGTTATTTTTCTTGCATACCTGATGGGACAAAAAAAAATCAAACAATTGATTAGAAGTACAAAATATTTCTTAAATAAGGGCAAGAAAAGAGGCTAGAAATTTCATGCCTAGAGTTCAAACAAGAGCATCTTCTAGAGGAAAATTTTAGTATTCCCAGTCACCAACATTGACATCTATGAGGAGAAGACTTATAGATTCCATATCACATGTAAGAAGAAATTGGGTAGGAATTTTTAGCCCATAATCTAGAGCCTTATCTACTCCATCAGGAGGCATAACCTTCCAAATTAGAATACACATCTACCCTATCCATAGGAATCCATTTACAATGACTCATATAGGTTCCCCTAGTCTTAGAAATTTTGTGATTTGGGATAGTGGTAGCTCGCTATAGCCACACACACCCCTAGATGTATGACCCGACATACCTGCTGATGCTCTCGAGGAAATCCCAAATTTCTCAGAGGAGGATTTTAAGACCCCTTCCAAACATTTCAAAGATATAGAAGAGGTATGCAGAGTACATAACATCATGAAAGAGAATGTATTGCTTAGGTTAGAGGCCACCTCTTTCCAAGGAAAGGCCTAGGACTAGTATAGGTCTTTGGATTCTCATTCTATCTACTCTTGGGATCAACTCAAAGAGAATTTGTTCAAGTGCTTCTCAAAAAAAGATCACTCCTCTTTGTTACAACAATTAATCACCATCAAGAGGGCCCTGCAAGAGGCCATGAGTGACATTAACTCTAGGTTTCACAAAACCTAGCAAAGGATTCTTGTGACTACGAGGCCTTTGGCCACTATGGAGCTCATGTTTTATCTAAAGGATTTCAATTCAAACATCATAGTCATGATATAGTCTATGGGAGGAGGTAACCACCCTAATGCATATGATCTAGCTATGTGCACATAAAATAGTCTAATCGATGTTGGGAAGCTCCTATTATGACCGATGATACCAATTTCCTTGCAAATATATAGTGTCCCCTAGGAAGAGGTAATTCTTAGTGCCCCTGCTACATAAATGAGCACGTTGGTTGTACCACCATCCATGTTGGTATATGAAGGAGGACAACTTAGCACATCAAGCTCTTCTTCATTAGCAATAGATGTAAATGATATGGAAAACCTCATGATGTCCTTTGTGAATGAGCTATTACTCATCTGATGACAACAAGCAGCACCTCTGAAGCCTCCCACATAGACCTATCAAGGAGGAATGCCATCTTATCAAGAAAAATACATATGGAGGAGTTCCAAATGGAGGAAGTTAGTAACCAATGCCTACAAATTAGATAGTCTTAGTCACCATGTTGCTTCAGACCATCAAAAATAGTCTAAGAAAGGATTTGGTCCCATTCCAAAACAACCTAGTAGAAGATGAGAATGTGTGGTGCTTCTCATGTAATTATAGCCATATGCCCCAAAATTATCCAATGGGAAATCTTCAATAGAATATAGTGGAGCAAAGAGGCCAAGGTGTGTTTTCAAACATGAAAGAATATTAGTCTCCTAAAATGGATAATGCCCGCTTCAAAGATCAAATGCAAGGGATGTCCTTAGAGAAAGATCTGGCTATTGCACCAGACCAGGCACTCTTCTCTTGGATGGAAGAAAAATATGCAATATTTACAAATGATGCTTTGATGACTAGTGACCCACAAGTATAATCATATTATAACACAAGTTTCAAAAGAAGGCTCATTAGAGAATATATACAATGATCCTTGCAATGACCACAACCACAAGAAGAGGAAACCTAAAAAATTTAACTCATTCAGTAGTCACAAGCTCCATCATTTCCAGAGAAAGAGGTGGATAAAGCACCAAGACCATCCACATCGGATTGACCTCTCCTGAAGATGAAAGAGATACCACCATTTAAACACAAGGTCCTACTAGTTGGAATGCTCAAAATGGTCGAATGATTAAATAAGGATCCCACTAATGTATCTTTGTAGGATGTTATATCAATTTCAGAATATAAGACATTACTCTAGGAGCCTGCATTGGACCCCCGACCTTTGAGAGGTGCAACATACATGAATGTCATAGATAATGCAAATGAAAGAGTTAAGAAAACCAAATCCCACACCTTTATCGTTAACACTTATTGTGGGAGATAAGATTTTACACAATAAGATTATTGATTCAAGAGCTAGTACCATGGTCATGCCTAAGAAAGTGGCCAATGCCCTAAAACTTAAGTATGAGCCTCTTGAGAAATGGATCATGCAATTGGAAAGGAAGAGGGTCCCAATCATTGGCTACATCAAGGATCTATCTTTTACCCTCTTCTCATATCCAACCCAAATCATCACACAATAAGTGGTCATGATAGAAATCCCTTGAGTATTTGGGATGTGCCTTTCAAGAGACTTTACAAAAAATCTTGGTGGATACTTGGTGCTCAATTGGTCTGATTTAATATTATGAAAAAAGAATGGGTAAAAGATGAAGATCCTATCTAAATCCTTGCTCCCTAAACATAAATTAGCACATATCTCATTCTGAAAAAGGGAGATGTATTGCATAGAAATGCTAGAAGATGAAGAGGACACAAGTGATAGGACCCTTGAAGAGGAGGTCCTCCTTAATTAGTTTATTGATTCTAACATGTTCAGGAACTTCTATTCTATCGGATTTGGTATCTATGTGATCCTCGACAATGACCAAGTCTTCCCAAAATTGATAAAAGAGTAGGAAGAACCCAATGAACTGGGCAACAACATTCTATGGAAATTATAATTCTTTGGGGCCAAATGCAGGACTGGTTCTAGAGTAGGTGTCTGATTAGTATCCCCAATTAGATCAAAGAACCTCAAAATTTTCGCTTAGAATTCCCATGCTTGAATACTGATGTTGAGTATGAACCTTTGGTCCATGGTTTGTTTCTTGCAAAATAGATGAGCGTAAAGAGGTTACATGTGTTTGAAGACTTAGAGTTGGTCGTAAGACAAGTTCATGGATAGAAAACTAAAAAAAATGTAAGAATGAGGTATTATAGACACAAAATATGGGATTTGATTGAGATATTTAAAGCTTTTAACATACAGGTTATCCCATGACATGAGAATGTCATCGCTGATCAGATGACTTTGATTGGTTCACAATTTGAGCCAACTCCTGAATCAACAAGAAAATAGAATGTAGTACAAACCATTGTTCGATGGTCAATTCCTGACAATGATCAAAACTAATAGGCTTTTGAGGATGACATTCAAATTTCCATTTTTTTACAAAAGTCAAAGAAAGCCTCAAGTCATTCATAGTCAAAAGATAGAAGAGCTACAAAAGGAAGAATGATTAAATTAAAAGGAAATAAGCTCCTGTAATGTTTTATTCTCTCAAAAATCATTTCAACTATGAAGATGTGAGGACTATTGATGCAAAAGACTATGAAGATCTCGATGTCAAGAATGGTAAATAAGCTAAAAGTTAGAAGAGACATCTCGCAGAAGGATATCGAGAGACTAAGCATAATTCAACACACTATTGACTTGGCCAAAGGCTTGAAGCCTATCTGACAGAAAAAAAGGCCAATGAATCCAAAAGTCAAGGCACATATGGCACAAGAGCTTACTAAATTAATCAAATCAAGAATCATATACTTGATCAAACATTCCACCTAGGTATCCAATCTTATACCAGTGTAGAAAAATAATTGAAATATTCAGGTCTATGTGAATTTCAAGGACTTGAACAAGGATTCTTTAAAAGTTCACTACCCTTTTCCCTCAATGGAGAAGATTCTATAGACCATGGCTAGATTAGAGATGTTCTCGTTGCTTGATGGTTTCTCGGGGTATAACCAGGTATACACCAATGAGAAGGACCTTCACAAAACAACATTCAGCACCAAGTGGGGAATGTTCACGTACTCAAAAATACCTTTCAAACTCTCCAATGCTTGTGTGACCTTTTAGTGAGAAATGGATATCGCCTTCAAGGGGTTAATTAATCAGATCATTTTAATATATCTAGATGACTTGACTATTTTCCTAAAATTGAAAGATGATCATTTCGATCATCTAGAAAAAGTATTCTAGAACTGTCAATAGTTTGAGATTTCCCTAAAACCCAAGAAATGTGTCTTTGAAGTACCTCAAGGCAAGTTGCTAGGTTTTGTTGTGTCAAAAGAGGGAATATCCATAGACCGTGAAAGGGTGAAGTATATAATAGAGCTACCACTTCCAGTTAACCAAATGATGCTACAGTCCTTTTTAGGAAATATCAATTTCATTAGTCAGTTCATTTTAGACTTTGTGGGCATCACGAGACCTATCACACTGATGTTAAAAATAATTTAATGTTTAAGTGGACTTTGAAAGGAAATTTTTCTTTCGAGAAAATAAAGACAACCATCTCCACAACCCTAGTATTAGCTAACTTGGACTTCACCAAGGGTTTCCTATTCTATGTCTACAATGGACTACATAATATAGCTTTGTTGCTCACTCAGAAGCATGAAGACGGAAGTGGATAAAATCCCATCACATTCCAATTGAGAACCCTGAAAGGATATGAAACTAGTTACAATTTTGTTGAGAAATAGACCTTTTCTATTGTTAAAAACCTTAATAAATTCTGACACATGGTATCGTACAACAAAATCAGAATCCTCGTCACCCATCCTAGTGTTTGGGAATACATCATCGAAGACAAGATAATTGAAAAGAGGGCCAACTAGATCACCAAGATATTTGAATATGACATAGAGATCTGATCGACCAAGTTGGTTTGGGAAAGGGGTCTTTGTGAATACCTTGCATAGGAATTAAGCTCCCTAGTGGAGGAAGAGATCAACCAGGTCTATACAAATCAATTCGAATCCGACGAGTCGTGGATGGTAGATCAAACATGATGTATGCAAAAGGATTAGTACCTGACCAACATTCTATCTTACAAAAGATGCTACTACCAATTGCAAGACACCAAGTATGTATTAATTGAGGGTATTTTATTTTAAAAAAATTATGATTGTGTCTTTCTATGTTGCTTAGATAAGCCATAGGTAGAAAGATTTTTAAATGAATTCCATAGGAGTCCTAAGGGTGTACACTTCTCTACCAATACTACTGCTTTGAAGATAATGTAGGTAGGATATTACTAGCCTTCCATGTTCTCCGAGGTGCACCACCTAGTGTGAAAGTGTACTTAGTGGCAATATTTCATTGGAAAGTGGAAGAAGTCCACCATGCCATTGAGCTCGATCATGACTAAAGAACCCTTTGCACAATAGGATTTAGATTCCATCAAGATGATTAATCCCATCTCTAATGTATCCCACAAGTGGATACTTATGGAAACTGATACTTAGAGGCCATTTCTTTGAAGAATGCTATAGAAATAGAAAATGTTAATTTTCTTGAGGAGTTAGTGGCAAGGTTTGATTTTCCTAAAACCATCATATTTGATAATGGATGTTCCTTCATAAGATCTGGTATGTGGAACTTCACTCTCAAGAATGAGGTCTACCTCAAGACTTCAACCAATTATTAACTACAAGGAAATGGATTAGCAGATTTGACCAACAAGAACCTTATTAGGTTAATAAAGTGCATCCATTTGGGATGCCAGAAGGAATGGCACACACATCTGTGAGTTGCTTTATGGGATGAGATAATTACACCCGAGAAAATCCTAAAGGGCTGTATGGAAAGGAGGTGGTTTTACATATTTCCATAGAAATGATAGTATTGCAACTGTTAAATCCTTGGATGTTGAGGAAATAAGTGGAATTGAAGTAAGATTGGGGAAAATTTTGAACCTTGAAAAAAAAATAGAAAATGTGTATGATGCTATGATCGGGCACCAACAAATAGTCAAATGATGGTTTGATAAAAAGGCCTCCAACTTAGATTTCTAGGAGGGAAGCTTTGTGTTAAAATAAGATGATGTTTCTGTGAATAAGCCATGAGGATAACATGGTAATAGTAGAAAAGTATTATATTTATATTCATTGAAAATATTTACAATGTAATATGTATAATGAGCGTAAGGCTTTGAGAGAAGTTTTAAGCCTTCTTGTAGAAACCCAAAAAGATATACATTGAAAAAACAAAAAGGGGAGGTGACACAAAATAAGCAATAAAATGAAGCCTCCATCTGCCATGATAGTCCAAACATTTATTTTTTGAGTTTTCTTCAACAAGGAGGTAAGGGGGTTGACAACACAACACACGCAAGTACAACATGACCCAAACCTCAATCCTCAGGACCATGACTATACACCATAAATTCGAAGTGATTTTTCCAATCAAGCCCAAGAATACGTTCCATTCCATACTCCCTCACAAGGAAGGGAGCCATAGGTCGATACAATAGGAAATGCCTCTCCAAGGCCATGGTGAAAAATTTAGTGAGAAAGAGAAGCCAAGGCACCACTTACGAAAATTCAATGTGCCTATGAAGATCTATGGCGGTCAAAATGTTGATATCATGGAGAGCCACTTGCACATTCTCACCAAGCCCATCCAATTATTCTGAATCAAACATATAATGACATAGTTCGATAATCCAGTGCTTGGAGATGTCCAAATCTAGCAGGAAGGCCACAAAGTAGGAGACAACATTAGAGTTTCTATGCAGTTGGTTTTCATCCTTCACATAATCTTTCCCAAACACCCATTTGAACTCCATAATGGTGAGGTGGTTGTTCTTCTTTACGAGGTGTTTAATTCTATCACTATTGATTTCACCAACAAAGGAATATTGTGGTCTTCAATCCAAGAGCCAAATGGGGGTACCTAGGCTAGACATGATAGTAGCCAGTGGGCTAAGGATAGTTGAATGGATAATACAGTATGAAAAGCTTACTAACTAAAGAGTTGATTCATTGAGTTTTTCATGAAGGTGGAATTTCTATTTATAGAAGAGGTATACTGGTGAGATTGATGAATAGAAAATCCATCTCTCATCGGATGGTAATGGAAAAAAATATCAAGGCGAGAGGAGGTAAGGAATGAATCGTATGAAAAATCTAACACCAAACCTTGAGAAATTAATTCAGGCATTGAGAGTAAATGATTGTGTGCATCGATTACTGCCATGTGTGCATTAGTGTCACAAATTCCAACCTTCTTTCTCATGCAAAAAGATGTTGATCAAAGTGCTAAAATTTGACAAATTAAATGTAAATGTCTTTTAAGAGTACTTTTCATCACTCAAAGAACACTTTCCATTGCTAAAGGCAAACTTCCCATTGGATAAGGCTTATTTGTGAAAAAGGTGGCAAAGGGAATGTACTAATTACATTATCATGATAGAGGTGGAATTATTTAGGGAGATGGATCCTACTCCTCATGTATCGCATCACTCGCAACACTTAGCAAGATAGTGGTAATAGCAATGCCTTATTCCATGAACATGAAAGAAAATTAAATGCACCCAAAAATATTTATTTTGCTCAGTATTGAAAGCCACAAGCATCCATTTCTCTGAACAATCTTCGTCAAAATCCTTTAATGTAACAATGGCAGAAGCATCATCTTAGGTTTGATGAGCTGGATTTTCTTCTACTAGAACTAGCTACATTAACATATTTGGAAAGGATTTGTTTGATAATGCCTTAGCATCGAAAGATAAAAGTTTTTCTCTTACTAAAACCATAGTAGCAGCTGAACCCATTATGAAGGAGGTGGTTATGGATTTTGTAGAGAATATTTTTGACCCAAAGTTGCATATAAACCCTAAAAACCTTAGGGAAGGGGAAATTTAGAGAATAGTCTCCCATGGGGGAACTGAAGGCTTTGCATCATGGCTCTAGTATTGATATTTTCCATAATTCATGTTACCCACCATACACTTATATCCAGAGATGGTGGATGCATATGCAAAGAGGTTGGAAAAAGAATCAGGGGTTATAAATGGAAAAAAGTGAAGGGTTATAATTAGCACAATGACCATCCTAGATATGTTGTGCATCTCTAAAAAATAGAGTGAGAAAAGGTTCAAGCACAAAAAAATGGAGGAGTTCTGGAAGACCAAGAATAAGAAATTATAATATAATATAGATGAAACAAATGAGAGGCTGGAAGGAAATAAACTCATCTTCCCTAGAAATACATAGAAATTTCAAATATGATGTTTTGGATATTTGTGCAATGTTAGCTTGTATTTACAATTTTGAGGACGAAGATAAGGTTTACGTATTCTAGATGGGCTTGGATTTCATGCTTAGGAGTGGGAAAAGCTAGAAGTATTTTGATTTTACTGATGTAGTCACTAAAAAGATGTTGGATCAATTAAGAAATTATGGCACTACTTTTAAATTCAGGTATTCCTCTTTTCTAGCACATTTGATTTTGCATCAAAACCCTAAACTTTTTGAAAGGATTTTTTCGCTCTTTATGTTTGATGTAAAGGGGTTGTAGCATCCAATTTTGGTTTGGACCCATGTCCTTTTCAGGACATGGGATTACTATTCATTTTTGGATTACTTCTTGAAACCAGTTCTCTTAGATTTATCCCCATGTCCTTCAGGTCGATTTCCCCCTGAAGCCTTCCAATGAATGAAAAGCCACTAGACCTTTGTGGATTATTTTCTAGGAGTCAATTTTTCCTTCATCAAATACCATGGTTTTATTGAAGAGCCTTTAGGCTCCCTAAATTTGTAATAGACAAGAATTTTTCTTTGGAGGCATGCCATCAGGAAACTATTGATGAAAAACTTATGGCACTAGAAGACACAAGAAATTTATCTACCCAATTCCCCTTACCATTGTCAATAGTCAGGTAACACTTGTGAAAAGGGAAGAGTGGGATTTTCTTACTAGAAAAATAGCTCACCTAGGCCTAGTCCTCATTTGTGTCACATGGAGTTACAATCTAGTAAGGGATATCCCAACTATAAAACATTAAATTTTGGAGTAATTTGAATCAAGAATGAACCCGACTGAGGAGAAGGTGGAGGTTTAAATTGACCTACAATTCATACCATTCGACCGACCCTCATGGATAAATTTCTATGGTAGGGTGGATAAGTTTGAATAGAGAATCCTAATGGCCCAATCCCTCAACACATAGTTAAAGATTCGAGGATGGTCAGAAAGAAAGAGGGTGGATTTTTGGATGTTGCAATAGAAAATAAAGAATTGCAGTTCCATGTAAGGAGATGTCATGCCACATGATGATAATTTTGACCAAATTTATGACAAAGAGGCTGAAAATGATGATAATAATCTTGATTCTGATTAGGATACTGGATAGGAGGAAGTGCCACTCTACACCTCCAAACATCAGTAGCCCAACACCAAAAAAGGAAATGGAAATGGGTCGAAATAGAAGGGATCATAGATCACATCTTCAACCAGTGCCTTGCCAAAAGGAAAAAGGACCCGACAATCCTCAAAGAGATTTGTTATAGTTACAGAATCCAAAGCTTCGACGGGATCGACTGCGAAGGAATCTGAATCCACCAATTACACCCATATGAAGAAGAGATGAGTTTAAGGCATAGGTAAATCAATCATACCAAGGAAAGGAGAATAGGTAGTGGAGTTTTCTCCTCCCAGATATTTGGCTTTGGCAACCCAGGTAAGTTTTGCACCCACCCTTCTTTCCTCTTATCTAGTTGTTCCTCCCACCTCATCTATTGAAAAAAACCATTGTCCATGGGTCTCAATGTCCTCATTTTGAACACTCCCGAGACCATGTTAGATAAGGAACCCCATGAAGAAACCCCATGCGCCAAGTGAGCATCATCCATATCGGTCACGATTGATTCTCTAACTACCTTATCAAGGGTACCCATTGAAATCACTGAAGCATCTATGCTACCAATTTCACCAAACCCATATTCTACTACAAAAGTTCCTCTTTTACCACCCACTTCCCCTTTCACTTCAATTGCTGTCCCTCCTCATTCTACATATGGCATCCCACCTTTTTCCATGATAACAATTCCCTTTGCCTCTTCACAACCTCAGATGGTTGAAGCCTCTCCTTCCATCACCTACTTCAGTCTCCCTCTAGGTGCTTTGATTGCCACAGAGTATTGACACCCCATAGAGTCTCTAGATTCACTTAGATGCACCAAAAACAAGACCAAAAAGAAAGAAAATAGAAACTGTAGATAAAGGCCACAACAAAACTAGTGACTCCGAAGATTGAAGCTTGTTTTGATGAAGAGAGGAATGCTCTGTTGATCATTTCCATGAGGCTAGTGACAACCAAGCCAAAGGGAGACATGCACTTTGAAGATTATGACATCAAGGAAGTATGCCTCAAATTAAATGAAACTCTCCTATGTGATAAGGTGGTTCAAACCAAAGCAACTCAAAAGGTTTTCTAATCCAACTATGAGAATCTATACAAAAATTTGAAGAAGCATGAGGGTATGTGTAGGATCATGATGGGCCACAAAGTGGTGATATCTAAGTGATATGATGGCCCATGTGGCTGATGACTTTTTTTTATACCTAAAATTGATGAAATGAAAAGGGTTTTTAAAGGAGATTCTCAGCTTTCCAACAATATAAATTATGCTTTATTTTGAATTTAATAAATAATTATTATTCATTTTCTATTTTAATTATGACTAGAGTCCATATTGATAGGCTAATTGAAAAAAAACTATAACTTTCAAACGTTATCACATTTTTTGAATCTGAAACATGTGTCACATTCTATGCTTCACATACTATATGATTAAAAAAAAAAATTGAATTTCATAAAGTTTTGACCAAGTTAAGGTTGTTAGACATAAGAGTTTTTATATTTTTAAACTTTGTAATAAAAATAATCATAATTAATTATTTACTTGGAAACAAATTACAAAACAATATGCATCACATTGGGACATGAGTTCCCTACTTATATCTAAATTATTATAAAAAAATATTATCATTTTATTGTGGTTAGGGTGGTCAAACATACACCTACTTCTAATTTTTTCCCTGAAATTTCAGTATTACTACATTGAAATTTCAAATTTTCACCAAATATATGTTTTAAAATAAACAAAAGCCTAGTAGTTTAGAAACTACATTCAATTTGATACAGATTCTATTCATACATATTTTTGAAATAATATAGATAACTTATTCAAATTTTTATGTCAGGTTGTCTAACTCTATTTCTTTGAGTTTTATTGCCACTTAAGGGCTTGTTTTTTCCATGATGATCCTACACATACCCATGAGGTAGTTTTGACAAATGTAAAAGCCATGGTAGATAGGCTATAGGCTGAAATCAAAGGAAAGGATTTGGAAATGACCTGCTTGAGGTAGTTGCAGGGTTAGCAAGGGGAAGCAACTAAGTTGCTTGATGTAGCCCAGAATGAGCAAGATCGGCTTCATGCTGAGGTTGAGAAATTGAAAGGTGATATCACTATTTAACGTGAGACAAAAATAGACTATCAACGCAAACGAAAGAGGTTGGACAAAGATATGCTAGAGAAAACACTATATCTGATGGGATACAAAAGGATTTGCATGAGATGGATAAGCTAAATGAGGATATGCAAAGGGAATTAGATTGTTTCTGATCCTAATCTTCCAATGATCTTTAGAAGGCCCAAGAACAAATAGAAAGGGCGAAACAAGAAAAGAAAGAAATTGAGTCTATTTTGTAGACTCACGATGAAGAGATTGAGAAGTTATGCTATGAGCTTATAAATTCCCTCCAGGAGAAAAATTAATTGGAAGAGAGAATTAAAGCAAGGGATTCCCATTTATAGTAAGAATTGTCTGCGATGCAAGGATCTGAGATCCTCCTAATACTAAAAGAACTAATATCCACCCTTTGGGAGAGGATCATAGATGTAGATGCAGCCTTGAAGCCAACCCTGTGATTTCTAAAGGATGCTTAGGAATTAGACTAGAAGGTTGGCCCAATAGTCAACCAAATTCTCCATACATATGACCCTCAGCCTGAAGAATCAGAGAGCTTGATCTCAAAATTATGTAAAGCAACCAAAGAAGCTTTAAGGGATGTCAAAATTCCCAACCAAAGGGAAACCACAAGGAAAGCATGTGAATTCATCTCTTGCAACAAGGTTGTCATATAAAAGTAAAGCTTTCCAAGTAGTGTTGAATAAGAAGGTCAGTGATATTAAGGGGGAGTTCAAAATTATACTTGAATATAGATTACTCATCATTTTATAATCAGATGGAAGAGTTTTAACAATCGAGTAGATCATAGATGCAATTAGGCTCAAAATCTAGACTTCCATAGCACTCCTAAGTCTAAGCGTATCACCCATTATTGGGGAGATTGAGAGGTAAATCCTTCCCTTTTCTCGATTATACTACACCATTAGAGCTATTTCATCAAGGTGGAGAGGGGTTTATTTTAAATAAGTCCTTGATCTAGATCAAGCATATAATATTCCACGCACCCTCATTTGACCCACTAAAATATATTGGGAGACCCAACATGTCGGCTTCCTCAAACTCTAGGAATTATCAAAGATCTAGGTTTGTGCCTCCACCAAAGAAGGCCCCTTATGAGTTGCTAGAACTATAAAGTAATTTTTTCCTTTAAATATTTTTTGGTTTGCAGCCCTTGTTTCCTTTCCACTACAAGATGGATCTTCTCCCAAAGGATGAAGACTAATTTTGCATATAGGTGTGGAATGTGCCACATGATGGCTATGCGGGTTTATATATATCATTTTCCTTTTGGTCTTGAATTAGGACATGTGTCAGCTTGGCAGGGATTTTCTTCAAAACCGCTCTCAGAAAGTCTAAAATCACCTGCTCACTTGACACATAATCCATTTTCATTGGGTAGTCTCTATCTTCCAAGAAAAGATATTTTTGGGTAGAGTTCGTCAAAAAGTAGGAATTTTTTTTTTTTTTTAGGGTGGAACCTTTGAGCCAGCATCATCAATCTCCATAGCTGATCAATTAGATTATGCTAGGCTATGTTAAAATCCTATTTGTCTTCTAACATTATATCTTCGCTAAAAATATAAAACCATTAATAAAGCAGTTGAGACTTAATGAGCAAATATTTCTACAATCTAATCAAGATCTAGGATCGTATTGTGAGCTAAGAGGTTTAGGCATCTACCAGTTTCTTCTTCTAAATTGTTTGTGGAAGTTTTCTCTTCTTATAGCAATAAATAAGGGTTGGCAACAATTTTAAAGAGTTAGTTTTTTTTCCTTAAAAAAGAAAAGTTTAGAAGTTTTCCTCGAAAATATTTAGAGGAATATAGATAATTTCTTAGGGTGCTCTTTTTTCTCACTAATATGAGATTCTTTATAGAGTACTAATTTTTCTCTCTATCATATTATATTTAATTCAAACTATCATCGAATTGGCATTCGACTTCTATTTTCAATTAATATATCAGAAAGTTTGATCTATTTGGGAGAAATCTTTGAGATTGTGCATTCCATGGCCTTTGTCAAATTTATTTTTCATATTTCATTCATATAAAAATCATTATGTTAAAGTTTATGTATTGATAGTCAACATAACTAATTTACATGTTGTTAGCTTCTATGTTTAATGCTATCTTTCAGAAATTGGACCATTTCCATTACAGTCTTCCATTTTTTGTAAAGGGTATGCCATTTTCCATATTATGATGTAAAGGAGGAAGGATTCATAAAGTTTCTGACTATTCCCATTAATCTTTAGAGTTTTCTTATATGTGATTGGACCTTAATGGGTGCTTCCCATGGGGAGATTCAAAATACTACATTGTGCTTTCTCTACCCTTTGTTGCTCATTTTTTTCCCAACAATGAAGGGTCCATGGAATTCTATGTCTATCTTATTAGTTATAAGAAATAGTCAAGGTTTGAAATGTTATAAAAGCTTTAACACATCACCATCTTTATTTTTATTTTTTCATTCCTTTCTACCCTTTTTCTCCAAACATAAAGAAGAGTTGACTTTATTTAAAAATCCTAGAGGTCATTCAGTGAGGCATAAATTGATCCCCCACTTATTGAATTTCCCATAATGCTAGTTGGAGAGGTGCAAGCTTTAATGATCAACACTGTGTGCACCAAAATATACAACTTAGTGTATATCATGATAGAGGGATGCTAGAACAACTGGGCCCTAGGCATATATCATCATCACCTCCATCATCCATGACCAAACAATACCTCATCCAACATTACATCCTTTGGCTCACCTCTTAGGTACGAGAACCCCATAAATCAGTGCAGCCATGAACAATGTAAAATCTATCGAAATCCCCTTGTAGCAGAGCAATTCAATATGACCATTGTCAACCTTGTACTCATCCAACCTAAGCACCTATAAAATTGCATCACCTCTATCCTTTGTATCATACACGATGCTCTCACCATGGATGGTGATCTGAAAGATGCACCATATGTCCTTGAGAGTCACTGTGGGCTCTCTAGTAGGTAAATAAAAAAAAAGGTCCTACTCCTCCACAACTCGACTAGATTTGTCAATAGTTCTAGGCGCATATGAATCACTAGAATTCATGCGACAAACCCAAAACTAGTGGCTCCCAAGAAATACATTGCATCATCGGTCAAAAATAATGCCCGATGAAGAATCTAACATCGATGCTCCTTCAAATGGAGTGGGCCATGAACCTCCTACACTCATAAAGAACACTATGTTAATTTTTTTTTTAAATGATGAAACAACCCCAAGTCAAAACCTTAGCTGACAAAAGCAAGTCATTTTTTCTAATATGTGGCTCTAATTTTTGGAAATAGTGATGCTAAAATCAAAGGTGGCACTATTTTGCAAAGGTGAATTAGTATTTGCAGGTGGTACAAAATCTAAAGGGACTTGCACAATTCTATTTCTCAAGGGTGGGTTGGTATTCCAAAGTGACACTATACTTATTATAGTCCACATGACACCACTTTCTGAAGGCGGATCAACATTTTATGAGTGAATCCTGACCCAAATCAATCCCTGCAATTGTATCCTACAAGGGCAGTGCTCCAACGCCAATGGAAAAGATAACCAAAGCAAGCATGACACAATATACAACCACTTTTGACTAAGAAATTCAAACCCTAAAAGATGTGTGAGAACAAGAATATTGAGGAAAGTTTTGATTTGTGTATCGGGGGTCCTATGTTCAGAGGTTGTTGGTACTCATGAACCTAGTCTGTGTGATGTATGGGAAGCACATGATCAGCCATAATGTCAGAGCCTCAAAGAAAAATCACAAGAATTCTCTAAGGAGAAGGGCACAAATTAATTGAAAATGATGTAAACTCTCCTATTTAAGCTTGAAAATTAGGGATTTTTTCCCTAATTGAGGAGGGAAACTAGGGTATTTGAGCTCGTTTATCCATTTTTTGAGCCGAAAACACAATATTGACTATTTTTTAGTATATTGAGCATATTTTTGTGTCTAGTAGTCTATTTTTTGTAATTGAACCTTTTTTTGAATCTTTGTCATGAGCTCAACAAAAAAAATATTTTTTTTGCCTAATCTCTCGAGGGAGTAGTGTAGTAGCGTAATTTCTTTCATTGGGGAAATAGTAGGGCATCCAAAAAATTAGATTTTTTTAATTTTGATCTTAGCAACATCAGTCCTTGAACCAACATAACAGGTACCTCATTTTAAAGAGCAAAAAATTGTAGATAAATAAATAGTCCTATTTGGTATTACACATCTAAATCTGGGTGATTAACATCATTTCTTCCTAAATCACTTTTCCTCTAGCCATTTAATTAAATAATCTTTATTATTTAGTTAAGCTCACCAATTTATCCTATTAATTAAGTAATTCAATTTATTAGATTAATTCACCTTCTTCGAGCACTAATGTTCATCCCATTTAGTTAAATAAATTAAACTATTTAATTAAAACTCGTATGTCCTCTAATTTGATTAAATAAATCTAATTATTTAAGAAAATTTCATAAATCCCCCAACTTGCCTAAGTTAATTAATTATGAATTAATTAACCTTAAGCTACCTCATAATCTCCATTGTCCATTTCTCTAGCTTTTAACTCCACCTTAGTCAAATAAACCCCTAGTTTGTTAACCAAGTTGCACATGAAATTCATTTATTTTAATTACTAATTAACCTATTTTCCCTCACAAAGGCATATTCTCTGAGAATATTCCCTCAACTACCCATTTATTAACTATCACTCATAAGGATTTTAAAAGCCTCTTACAAATGCCTTTAATGCCTCTTACAAGGGAATTTTATTCTTATTACATGTCATTTTGTCTCTTACAAGGGAATTCACCTCTCTTACATCCTCACCAACATTCCCTTTCACCCTCAACCATATTCATTCAATTCTCTTACATTATCCTACACTCTCACCTACGTGCCATAACTCATCACTTCTTTCAAAATGTGCCCACACATATCCCCATGGCTTTCGTTAGCCTTGTGACAAGTGACACAAAGCTATTGGTTCCCATTTTAATCGCACATTGCTCAAATTCACCAATTCTTCAAACCTTATTCCCTATAAATAGAGGCTTCCTCTATTGAATATGAATCAAAAACTTCATGCATTGTTACTCTACTCGGTTTCATTCATAAACTACATGATTTTCATATTATTTTAACTTGAATCTACTATCATTTTGTATCAAAATTAACAACGTTCATCAAAGATCTTGGAGCTTATCAACTTGGGATTGGGAAAGGTCCATTTTCCACATCAAAGTTACAAAAATCCCCCTATGGGATGGAGGTTTGAGCTACTTAGATAGGTTTGCATGCTTTCATTTGCTTGTCTTTCATGCATTTTTTCATGTTTTCTTCTCTTAGTATGATCAAGAATCTCATAGGGAATGATTGTTTGTGTTTTCTATTATGACTAACCTTGTTTTTTTTCTCTATGATTATCTAGGTACATATTATCATTCATAGGTATAAATAGATGCTAAGTTGATGGAGGATGAGAAGACATAGAAGTATGGATTTTGTGATGCTAAGTGAATATTTGTAGAGTGTGAATGCCTAAAATCTAGGCTGTTATTTAATGTGTTGGACTATTGGATGTAGTGAGAAGAAGGTGTTCTATCTTTAGAAAGGTTGTGAATGTACTAGAGGTGTTGTGGTGGAAACCTTCTATTACTTTGAGATGGAATTCTCATTATAATAATCTTCTTTCTTCCTTTTAATAATCTGATATTCAACCCTCTTGCCATGAGCCTATTGTATTCAGTGTTACAACTACTATATATTATGAGCTAATCCTCACCATGGTTTTTCCCTTGATGGGTTTTCCATGTAAATTTGGCATTCTCATGTGTTTGGATGCATTTGTATTATTGTTTCTCATGTATAGTTTTTGTTAATGCATGTTAAGGGTTTAGTGGTTGTCAAGGGTTTAAAGGACTAAAGTAGATATGAATGTTAATGAGTTTTATTGATGTTTTAATGTACAAATAATTCACCCCCCTCTCAATTATCTTGTGCATTCAACAATTGGTATCAAAGAAAGGTTCCTTATAAGAAAGCTTAATAATGTGAGGTAGATCTGGGATGGTTCACAAGAAGGAGGATCCTCTTTTTAATGGATCAGATTATGCATTCTAGAAGACAAGGATAGAATATTTTCTTTCATCCCTTGGTTTTGGAGTTTGTAAGTTTTTTTAAGATGGATATAGTATGTCTGAAAATAGTTTAAGTACTTGATGATGTGTTTAAGGCCTATGAGAACAATGTTAAAGAAGCGATTTTTATTTTTAGTGGTCTTTCTAATACTGAACTTGTGAAGGTTATGAATCAGAAAATGTTTGCTAATGAGATCTAGAAAAAAACTAGAAAATATTTATGAAGGAGCTGATAAGTTTAAGAAAGAAAATATGTAGAACCTAAAGATCATATTTGAGAATATGTGAATGTCAGAGGATGAAAACATCAAAAGATACATACATAAGGTGGATGAAGTTGTCAATTTCATTAGAGGTCATGATTGAAAAATGGATGAAGATGAAGTGGTAAAGAAGGTATTAAGAACTATTCCTCAAACATACATTTATAATATTTTTGCTATTGAGGAAGTTTAGGATTTAAGTAAATATACTAGAGATCAATGGTATGGTCATTTATCTACTTTTGAATTAAGAAAATTTGGTCCAAGTGATGCAAAGAACGAGAGTACTTTCAAAGTTGGAAAATCAAAGAAGAATGAGGAATCCGATCAGGATGATCTTGATGATGTAGAAGAAAAATTTGTAAGGAGAATGAATAAGGGCGTTGGAAAGTAAAACGCTAAGTTACCTTTCAAATGTTTCAATTGTGGAAAGATAAGTCATTATGCTTCAAGATTCCCAAGAAAAGCATAAAATGACAAAAATAAGATGAATAAAGGTAAATCAATTAGGCAAAGTTATTATGTTAAGGAAGACACTAGTATATTTGATGATGAATCTAATTATCTGGATGATAAAGATAGTGAATTCTTGTTCACAACTATAAATTTTAAAACTGATTCTACCAACTCTGAGAGATGTATGAAGGAAAGTGCTCTAGAAGTGGGTCATGATATTGAAGGGACTATGATAAATAATTTTCATGCTAGAGAAGAAAAGAACTACTAGATTATTGATATTAGGTGCTCAAATATTTTGACTAATGAAAAAAGTAAGTTTGTTAAAATTGAGAAATATGAAGGAGGTATTGTTAATTTTAGTGATGATACATCTACTAAGATATGTGGAAAAGGTTCAATCAATATTGATGGAAAGCATAAAACATATGATGTTATTTATGTTAAGGGTTTGCAACATAACCTTTTGCTTATTGGAAAAATTTGTAGTGAAGGCTATAATCTTATGTTTTAGAATGATGGATATGAGATTAGAAAAGGCTCCAAACTTGTGGTTTCTACTTGAAGAAGGACAAATGGAAATGTTTATCAAATTAAAGGTGTTGATGGTAATTTCCTTATGATTCAGATTATTGAAAATTGGCTATGGCATAAAAGGATGTATCATGTAAAATTTGATATCCCAGTAAAGATCAATTCATATCAACCTATGAGAGATTCGACAAAGATTGCAAAGCCTATCAATGTTGTTTGCAAAGAATGACAAATTAGAAAGAAAGAAAGGAGTTTAAAATTAAAAGAATAATATACTACTATACTATTGGAATTGGTTCATACAAATATTTATGGACTTGCCAAAGTAAGAAGTTTTCAAACTGATAGGTATTTCATGATATTAATTGATGATTATTCTAGAATAACATGGGTTAATTATCTAAAAGAAAAAAATAGAAGCTCTAGGCAAGTTTAAGGAATTTAAAGTTATCATTGAGAATGAAATGGATATGAAAATAAAGTGTGTTAGATCTGATAGAGGTGGAGAGTTCACCTCCAATGAGTTTAATAGTTTTTTGTGAAAATCATGGAATAAAAATCTTCCTTGGACTACAAATAAATCAGATAGGAAAATTTATTTTTATTTCACAATCTAAATATGTCAACGAAATGTTGAATATTTTTAGAATGGATGTTTTGCAAGGTGTGTGCCCTTTCTCTCCTTGTGCTATGCAGCATAACACTCGATTTTGTGACATGGCTTAACCACCTCCTATGGATTCATTAAATCTAGTAGTTGTATCAGGAATTAAGAGATCAATATTTCGGTGTAATGAAAAATTTCCTTGTAAAAATTGGTATGAGAGTCGAGGTTAAGGGTTTTCAAACAACTCACTTGCACTAGGGGGATTGTTTCAAGGTGTGCATCCTTGGTATCCTTGTGCTGTGCAGTGTAGTGATTTGGTTCATGACATGGATTAAAAACTTGTACATTCATTAAATCTAGTAGTTGTATTGGGCATTAACATGTCAATATTTTGGTGTAATGACAACTATCTTTATAACAGGAAGATTCTAAACTAGTATGTAATCCTATGGTTATTGGTTGCAAGATGAGAAATAATGATGAATCTCTTAAGGTTGATCAGAGTAAGTATAGATCAATGATTGGAGGACTACTATACCTAACTATTAATAGAATAGATATCATGCATGTAGTTTGTCTTGTGGCTAGATTTCAAGAAGACCCTAGAGAGTCATATTAGGTAGTAGTCAAGAGAATATTTAGATATTTGAAGGGAACTCCAAAACATGGTTTGTTGTATCCAAAGGGTATTGATTTCTCTCTAAGTGCTAATATAGATGAAATTTGGGAAATTTATACGGATGATAGAAAAAGTAAAAAAGGTGGTACATTATTTCATGGATGTAGATTGGTATCTTGGTTGAGCAAGAAATAAGACTCAATATCATTATCTACTACATAAGTAGAGTACATTGCAACAACATCTTTCTACACTTAGGTGTTTTGGATGAATAAAATTTTAAACAATATCAGACTAACATGTGATGAACCAATTCCTATATTATGTGATAATACAAATTCTATAAAATTTTTAATGAATCTGGTAATGCATTATAGGACAAAAAATATCTCAATATAATATCACTTTTTAAGCGAAAAGATGGCAGAAAATGAAGTGACAGTTGAGCATGTGCGTAAAAAGGATTAGGTTCTTGATATATTCACTAAGGATATTTCTAAGGATACTTTTGAGAATCTCCAAGAGAAGTTAGGGGTTATCTCCCCACCTACCATCAACTACATGCATAAGGATATGCATCAGTCTACTAGGTTTAAATATTCATTCTTTATTCTAGGTTGATGCTAGTGACTACCTCTTAGGGGGAGTACGTATATTTTCACTATTGGTTGTTGTATATAGGGGGATTAAGTGTTATCATTGAAGTGTAGTTTTTTCTATCTATTGTCAACTATGGTTTCTAGGTGGTGTATCATGTTGTGTACTCCTCAAGGGGAGTGTACAAATAAGTGGAATGTACATATGTGCAGAGAAGTTGTGAAGAAAAGAATGTGCAACAAAGGAAAAGGAATTGGTTGAACAAATATATTGTTGGGAAATTGTTGCCTCAACATTCTGGTTTCCCTTGAAGACTTGGTCACTTTCTATGTTGTTCCTTGGTTCTGTCGGAGGCGGAACTGGGATGGAACCTAGCATTGAACTTTTGCTAAGTTTCGGGTTCTGTTCTTGTTCCCATTCTGGCTTTGCTCCCTGCTTTTGGTTCTCTTCGCTTTGATTTCCTTTGTTCTGGTGGAGGTGGAACTAGGTTGGGACTCGAATCTGAACTTTTGGTGTATTCATGTTTTTCTTCCTGCTCCAGCTCTAGCTCTGGTCTCTATTTTCTTGGCTGGTTCCTTGTTCCTATTCTGGCTCTAGCTTTGGCTTTGGTCTCTACGTTTGCCTTGGTGGTTACCACCATATCGTGGGTGGTGGGTCCACTCACCATGGTAGCATGGTGAGACCGCCTGCAGTTGGGTCTGGCAGTTACCACCATACTGTGACTAGTCAAGTGACTGACTGTGGTGGCCATGGTAAGACCGCTAGTGGCCTGGATGGTGGTTACTGCCATACTATAGCCAGTCAAGTGACTGACCATGGTGGCCGCAATAAGATTGCTTGTGGTTAGATAGGATGGCTTACCCCCATACCACGAGGTGTGTTGGTCTAGGCTATGGTAGTTAAGTAGGAGCTTGAATGAGCTTGGGGTAGAGTTTGACTGAGTTGCACTCGATGGCAGTGTGATAGGTGAATGACCGTTTGGCAAGTGGCAAGTTGACTACATCTGGTTGGCCGAAGAAAATGAAAGGACTAAGCTTGGTAGTGTCTTGCGCTAGAGCTCGAAGGAGCTTGGATGGCTTACCGCCATACCATGAGGCGAGTCAGTTTGGGCAATTAGTGCGATAGATGGTGGGGTGAGCTCGGGCGAGTTCACTGCGATACCGCGATGGGGTTGTTTGAGCTCGGTGGTAGCGCGGTGGAGGTAGAATGTGCTCGGGACTCGATTGACTGAGTTGGAACAATTTGACCAATAGTCAATAGCGATAGGCAAATGAAATGACGTGGAAAGTTCTTTGAGATCCCATTGGCTAGAGAGTTATTTCCTGACTGCGATAGAGCTAAACTATTGATGGAAGGTTGAGGGATGCGTCTGGGCTAGGTTAATGATTGTGTGGCTCGATGTAGTTGTATAAGCGATGCACATTATCAGGGAATGGTCAGTTATTGCAGATGGATAATTTATTATCCTATTGATCATTGCAAGTAGGGATGGCCTGAACAGGTATGCACACAGTGTAAGATTATAAATAATCTTGTGTGCATTTTGAATCAGATGATGAGAGATATTAGAGAGAGGCTGAGAGTGTTTGAGTTTTTCAATAGTGAACACTTTGACTCTTGGATCTGAAGATGCGAACCCGTGAGGCCAAAAGGCTAGGCTGGCTATGATATTCTTCTGAGAGGAGCTAAAGGGAATCTACATGGTATGCAATGAGGACATTGTAACTGTGTGATGATTTCATTTCTGTGTTGCCAGTATTCTTTCTCCAGATGAGCAAGCTATAATATCATAAAGAGCATAGCTCTAGTTTTGAATTGTAACCATTTTAGTTACTGAATAATACAAGTGAGCTGAATGTTTTGGGGGTGGGGTTTTTTACCTCAAAAGTTTTTCCCCACATATATCTGTGTGTTCATAGTTTTGTCTTTCATGGTTATCTATTTGTGTTGAATCTGTTATTTTTTTGCATCCACTTCTCTAAGAGGATCAATGGGGGATCAACTATGCCTGTTTCTTCTTTATGACATGGTTGGTTGTGTCTTTGTTATGATTTTGGATTAAAATCACTAAGGCACTATTGTCTTAGATGCATATCTTAATGAAATAACCGATTCTATATCCCCAACAAATGGTATCAGAGCTAGTAGCTTGTTTCTCATGATACAAACAAGTGGTATCAGAGCATGTTTGAGGGAGGTCAAGGCTTGATGATACTAACTAGCGGTATCAAATTTTTCTCCTGGTTTCTGAAGTTCTAGGTTTTCTCTTGTGAAGATTTCTTAGCCTAGCAAGCTTGAGAAAGTCTAGAGAAATCAATTGGTGATTGATTCTTCGATGAGTGGAAGTGTGTGCTTCTTTGATTCAACACACAGCTTGAAAGATGTTGGAGAAGTATGGAGTTGATCATGTTGTGGAAATGTGATCTGAAGCTCTTGGCTGGTAAAAAAATTTCTGATACAAAGGGTGTGAGGTGTTTTAATGGCTGAGTTGCAATGAAGCATGGTGTTCATACTAGGTGTCTTTGTGAGAGGCCCCTTGGCAGTATGGGCTTGCTTGTGGTGCTATTTCAGCCATGGAAATGGTGTGCTTGTGCTAGGTGTTCTGACTTAGCATTGAAGGCATTTTCTCTACTGCTCTGATTGCATGGAGGCTATGAAGTGACCTTGGTGGTCTGCAACTTTTGGATGTCCTGGCTCTCTTGTTTACTTGTGCATGACTGTGGCATTGGAACTAGTTTGAAATGGACCTATTGTTCCTGTGTGCCTGTTTCTTGCACTTGCATGGTTCAGATTCATATCGTTGGCTCTGGAGGTTTTTGTGTAGATTTTCCTAAAAAGTATATGATGCATGTTCATGTTTCTTTTCATTGTTCTGGTTAACTATGATGGTTGTGTGCAGACTCCTGTGTCGTCCAGATGAGCAAAGAATATGGAGATGCGTGGGTGTTTTATAAACACTGTGGTTTTGTAGGTTTTACAGGGTCAAGGAAAACTTGCATTGTGTGGAGCTGTTGTCCACTATTTTTAGATCCTGGTTTGGGTTGTGACTGGATGAGATAGTTGTAGTTCGACTGGACTTGAGGAGGGTTTCTTCTCTACATAAGAGTGTTGTTATGTTTCTACTTTCAACATTCTTGTGGTATTGCTTGTTGGTTACCTAGACTTTGGTACTTGAGTTGTGGACTTGTCTAGCAAATCAGATCTATTGCTGATCTGGTGTTTGAGTCACGCTTGTCTACTTTGGTTGTTCTCTTTGGATATCTTAGTTTTGCAGTTTCTAGTGCAATAATAGATTTGCAGGTTTCATTTGGTCGCATCCACGAGTTGTGCAATATTGTGGGTTGTCCTTACCTACATGTTTTCTATGAGACAACTCAGAATTGGACTGTCAATATTCATGAGGTTGTGACTATGTGGTGTATATCTGTTAGTTGACCTTGTCTATGGTCACTTGTGCACTGGCGCGGTTGTTTTGAGATGAGAGAAGGAATGACGTTTGAGTACCTGAATAGTCAGTAATGGGGACCTGAAGCATGTGAATCATGGTGTCATGGAGAGATGGATACACTGGCATAGTGTAATATTTTGATAGTGATGGGGTGGTCAGTCATGGTGCTTGGAAAGCTCAGTATCATAGTTCAGTGGGAGCTTTAGCAGTGACTGTGGACTCATCACTTGGTGATGAATGGTCTTCTTTGGTGTTGCAGATTTTGCATCTGCATGTTCACTATTTGAAGGTGTGTAGCATCTTGGAGCCATGAAGGACCTTGAAAGTATTTGGCTGAGATATTGGAGGTGCTTGACAAGTGATGTTGGTTTAGAGTTTGTTTGTTTTATTTCATGGTATAATCTTGCTTGTGCATTCGAGTTTTGGCATGTTGCTTTTCTCTTAAGACCATGGATAGTTCACTTGAAGCTTGGTATCTCCTAAGGGGATGTGTAGATCATTGTGTCATGATAATTTTTTTGAAGCTCTGATAGTTGTCTAAGGTTTCTCTATGTTTTGAGTGCATTGGTCATATGCTGGAGTACTTCATGTTTATTGTACCAATGTAGTTTGGAGTTAGCATGAGATGACAGGTTGATGATACTTACGGATGCATGGAGAATAAGGTGAGCCTAGAATTCTTATGAGAATTTTGTTGTTACAGCTGAAAGTTCGAGAAGCCTACACCTTGGTTGAATGTGAATTCAACAGAGACCTTGAAGGAGAATGATCTTGGGTAAGTCACTTTGGCTTGTATATCTTGGATGAGCATATTTCTCTTTTCTTCTTGGTCTGCTCGATAGTGGTGTCACTTTGAAAGGTATTTTTCCATTATATCTTTCAGTTGTGTGTTATGCTTTATCTTTCATGATATGAATCTTAAGTTGTTTTGAGATTCTGGAGGATTCATAATGGAAGATGGATAGAATTGTTTATCTGCTTGTACTTTTGAGGACTGACAGGAGATGGTTATATGGGTAAGTTTGGTATTCTTTGAGGTGCTTACATCCATGGTTTTGTTGGATGTTGTTAAGGCTTTTCCTTTGGGATGTGAAGAAGATCATTCTTCACACAACTAGCATATAGAAGTGTTTGTAGAAGGGTATCTTTTTTGATTTGTTGTTTCTCTCTAATCTGGTCTTGTTCTTCCTGATTGTCCTTTTTAATTTAGATGTGGGTTTCTTGTGTGGTGTCGGGTTGGTCATAGTTTGTGGTCATGTGTTTTCACTTGGGTGATGACATGAAGGTACCTATGCTTCTTTCTTCAGTCAAGTTTGGAAGAACAGTGGAAGGTAGTTGAGAGAAACATTTCTTGCAACAGGTGGTTGCAGGTGTTGCAGATCAGTGTGGGTGTTCCTTGGAACTACATGATTACATTTCTTTGTGCGGGGTTGGTGGACTTGGTATGCCTGGATCCTATGTGATGGTTCTATGTTTGCATTCATCTGGACAATACCCTTACAGTGGGAGTACCTGGATGTGTTTGGTCTTCCTTGACTGGTTGACACATGGTGCTTGTTCTTGCTGACATGGGTGGTTATTTGATGGCATGAGTTTACTAATGGTCATACCTTTGAGGTATGGGTGGTTGGATGTTTCAGTACATGCTATGGGTGCTGGTTTTCAATCACCTGATTTGATCAGTTGGATGGAGGGCAGTCAGTTTTATGGTTGTTGTTCTAGCTGGTTGATTTCTTGTTCTAGAGAATGGTTTTGGTGTTTGCATTGTGTTTTGTTGTTGTTGTTTTGGTGCCTTTTCCGCCTAGAGGGTCAGTTGTTTTCATTCCTAAGACTGATGCATTTATGCCTTGGCTTTCTCCTTTTCCTATGTTGGATGTTTGGAGCTATAGCGTGAGATGGTGGATATTTTTTATGTTGTTGGATGGGTCTTGGTTGGAGTGTGGAAGCATGGTTTTGGTCCTTGTTCGGATGTTGGGAGGAAGCTTGAATGTCTCCGTCAAGTGGGAGATTTTTGGGAAATTGTTGCCTTAACTTTCTGGTTTCCCTTGAAGACTTTGTCACTTTCTATGTTGTTGTTTGGTTCTATCGGAGGTGGAACCGGGATGGAACCTGGCATTGAACTTTTTCTAAGTTTCGGGTTCTTTTCCATTTCTCATTCTCACTCTACTCCCTGCTTTTGGTTCTCTTCACTTCACTTTCCTTTGTTCTGGAGGAGGAAAAACTGGGTTGGGACTCGACTCTGAACTTTTGGTGTATTCTTGTTTTTGTTCCCACTCCAGCTCCAGCTCCGGTCTCCGTTTTCTTGGATAGTTCCCTATTCCCTTTTTGTCTCTAGCTTTGGCTCCGGTCTCTACGTTTACCTTGATGGTTACTGCCATACCATGAGTGGTGGGTCCACTCACCATGGTAGAATGGTGAGACCACCTATAGTTGGGTCTGGCGTTTACCGCCATACCACGGCCCGTCAAGAGACTGACCGCGGTGGTTGTGGTAAGACTACCAATGGCTTGACTGGCGGTTACCGTCATACTATGGCTAGTCAAGTGACTGATCATGGTGGTCATGGTAAGACTGCCTATGGTTAGATAGGATGGCTTATCTCCGTGCTGTGAGGCATGTTGGTCTGTGTTGTGGTAGTGCAGTAGGAGCTCGGATGAGCTCGGGGTAGAGTTTGACCGAGTTGGACTTAGTGGCACTGTGATAGGCAAATGACCATTTGGTACATGACAAGTTGATTGCATCTGGTTGGGTGAAGACAATGAAAGGACTGAGCTTGGTGGTGTCTTGGGCCAGAGCTTGAAGGAGCTCGGATGGCTTACTACCATACCACGAGGCAAGTTGGTCTGGGTAGTGGTAGTGCGATAGATGGCCAGGTGAGCTCGGGCAAGCTCACCGCCATACCGTAACAGGGTTGTTTGAGCTCAGTGGTAGTGCAGTGGAGGAAGAATGTGCTCAAAACTTGGTTGACTGAGTTGGACCGAGTTGACCGATAGTCAGTAGCGATAGGCAAATGAAATGGTGACACCTGGAAGGTTCTTTGAGATCCCATGAGCTAGAGAGCTTTTTCCTGACTACGATAGATCTGAATTATTGATGGAAGGTTGATAGACGCATCTGGGTTGAGTTAATGATTGTGTGGCTCGATGCAACTGTATAAGTGATGCACGTTATTAGGGAATGGTCAATTCTTGTAGGTGGATAATTTATTATCCTCTTGACTGTTGCAGGCAGGGATGTGCTGAACAGTTATGCACATGGTGTAAGATTATAAATAATCTTGTGTGTAGTTCAAATCAGATTATGAGTGATATCAGAGAGAGGCTGAGAGTGTTTGAGTTGTTCAACAGTGAACACTTTGACTCTTGGATTTAATAAGATGTGAACCCATGAGGCCAAGAGGTTGGGCTAGCCATGAGGCTAGCTGTGAGAGTCTTTTGAGAGGAGTTGAAGGGAATCTACATGGTATTTCATGAGGACATTGTAACTATGTGATGATGCCATTTCTCTATTTCCAGTATTCTTTCTCTAGATGAACAAGATGTAATATCCTGAAGAGCATAGCTCTTGTTTTGTATTGTAACCATTTTAGTTACTGAATAATACAAGTGAGCTAAATGTTTTGGAGGTGGGGTTTTTGAGCTAAAAAGGTTTTCCCCATGTATATCTATGTGTTCATAGTTTTGTCTTTCATGGTTATCTATTTGTGTTGAATTTGTTATTTGTTTGCATCCACTTCTCTTAGAGGATCAATGGGGGATCAACTGTGCATGTTCCCACTTTATGGCATGGTTGGTTGTGTCTTTGTTGTGATTATGGATTGAAATCACTAAGGCACTATTGTCTTAGATGCATATCTTGATGATAGAACTAATTCTATATCCCCAAAATATATGTATGATTGATGTAAAATGGGAAAAAAATCAAAAGAATATATCAAGCTAAGAGAGAGAGAGAGAGAGAGAGATGCAAATTTCTTGCACTAACACATTGATGTGAAAGGGGGAGAGAGATTTAAGTGAAAAAGGAGAGAATAACCTTAAAAGGGGGAGAGAGTAAAATGATTTAATGCTTAACTAAAAAAACTTATGAAGCAAGGAGGATCAATAAAAAGAGTTGGTATTGATTAGTGTATTGGTGATTAGAGCTATTGTATTTTGTTATTGATGGTTTTTCACATCATGTGTTGCCATCAATAACAAAGGGGGAGATTTTTTCAAGTATGAGAAATTTGTACTGTCATTGATGTCAACTAATTTATGTTGTTGCATGGATGTCAACCTTAGTGATTCTTTGATTACTTGTATTACATTTTCATTAGTAATATCATTAGTGTCAACCTCTACTGTTACATTTTTCAACATGTTTTTCTATTGAAATTGGTTTTTTTAGTGATTTGGAAGTGTCACAAGTGATGAGAATGTGTTCGAGGTGCTTGGTTTCCAAGTTCTTTCAAGAAAATTTGAATAAAAGAGAAAATAGTCTGGTTGAGAAGTTTTTGGGCATACAATGTAGTGTTCTGGTTTTTCTTTGCATTTCTTCTATTTTCAAGATATTCCTACGTATATTGGATATATTGATAAGATTTTTTCTAATGGTGTTATTCATAGATTTTTTTGTTCTAGATCATTGTGTAGAGAAAGTTGTATTCAGTAGTGTGTGGAATGTGTATGCAAAGTTGTTTGAGAGAAATAGTTTTTCTCCATATTTCTCTCTAGTATGGTTTTAGGTCTTCCAGATGTGAGGGGGTACTCATAATTATCATATCTATCTTTAGTCTAATTTTTTCATTATTTTGTGCTCTACAAGTTGATTTCTTGAGTTACAGTGTGGGGAAAGTTAATAGGTTATGCAGGATAAGTATGTTGTTCAATTGAAAGATTTTGTGAAGGAATTTGTTGGATTTTAAGGTGTTTGTGGAATATTCTAGATTGTGTTCAAGATATTTTTTTTCCCCATGAGTTGTCTCTAATCAAAGGAAGTGTGTACTTAAGTATTTAATTGTGTCTACATGGGTTCAACCAACCTTGGGTGTTTACACTAATTATGTATTTTCTTCCATGTTTTTGGAAGCATGGAGCGACATGTATATGTGGATTTTGGTCCATGTTAAGATTTGATGTGTTCCATTTTAATTCCTTTCCACCATAGGAATATTTTGATGCCAACGTAATTTGAATTTACATAATTGATGTGCATAGATTACCTTCGAGATTGCTTTCAAGGTTGAGGATGGTATAAATATATGTTTATTTGATGGAGGATGAGAAGACATAGATGTATGATATGATTTGTGAGAAGTGTAGAGTTTTAGTGTATGAATGTGTGAAATGTAGTGTGAGATTTAAAATTTTAGACTACCGAGTGTAGTGAGAAGAAGGTCTCTATAATATTCAAAATGGTTGAAAACATGTTGGTGATGTTGTGGTGGAACCCTTTTGTTGCTTTGATATGTATTTCTCATTTTAACAATCTTTTTCTTATTTTATGTAATCTGGGAGTGAGCCCTTGTTTCTTTTGGGTAGCGAGCCCTTTGATAGTGAGCCTATTGTATTTGGTGTTGTAACTAATTTTTACTATGAGCTAATCATCACCATTGTTTTTTTTGTTCTTGGGTTTTCCACAAAAATCTAGAGTTCTCATGTGCTTGAATGTGTTTGCATTTCTTTTTCTTATGTCTACTTTTTTGTTAATGCATGTTAAGGGTTTAATTTTTGTTAAGTGTTGAAAGGAATAAAGTAGATTTGAATGTTAAGTAGGGAATTTTATTTTTTAATGTAGAATTGATAACCCCCTCTAAGTTGTCTGATTTATTCAACATGTTGCAGACTAAAAATGAATAGTTATAAACATAACATTATCAATATGGGTGCATGTTCTTAATATATCCATTTTACCATATTTTAGCTCACACCAACATAAAATTACTCTAAAATAGTTTCAATATAGAGGGACATATTTCAAGATATTATTGTATCCTCCCATAAGTCTATATAAATCGTAGTGTTGAAAAATGTGATATTACATTACCATTCATTCTCTAGAATATATATGTGGGTGTGTGTGTGTAATTTTGATGATTAAAATGGATCATCATTTATAGCACAACATCACCACATGTGAACCAAAATAGATGATTTTGTGTAACACCTACAACATAGTTATAATATTTTTATCATTATGCCTAGTATACCATAAATTTTATAACTTTGTTATATATTACTAAAAATAACTATGTAAACAAATATTCTTAAAAGGACCTTGTATAGTTGAATATCAAACAAATTTAATTAGATTTGTTTAAGCCTTAAGTAATAGAAAATCCATATCAATACATGTATAGAATTTTTACAAGGATTACCAATATGAGGATTGATAGACAAAGTATAAAATATTCTAAGGAAGTATGCTCCATTTTAGGATCTAGTCTTTTAGAATTCTTGATTAGGAGGCTTTATTTTCCTTCTCTCAAAACAAAACTAGACATTGCCTATCTAGTGGGTTTCCTAGGAGTTATATGATTCCTTGGTGAATGAAATGAAATAAGAATGGGTTAGGTTCTTTTTGTATGGTTTAGGATATAGAGCACACCCACTTTCCAATTTCATTCAAGGATAACCCTAGAGATCTCAATACAAAGGAGAAAGAGATCTTGCAATAGCGATGTCTTAGGTGATGACTATAGACTAATGAGGGGTTCACTACCAAGCCAGGTCTTGGAAATTCAAATGAAATGCAAGATGTAACACTAAAACCTAATTCAATGCAAGCTTTAACTAAATGACCTATAAATGCAGATAAAATAGAAAAACAAACTATAGGATGAATTGTGTGTAACTGGGAATATGAAGATGAATGGAGGGACCTCTGAAATACTGGAAATTTTAACTTTACTATTGATTGAGACTCATTCACCAAGTTGAGAAAATCAGTCCAAAATTTGAGTTTCTATGCAAGTAGAGGAATCTAGAAAATGGGTATCTGAATTTGCAAAAATATAAATTTTGACCATAACTAGGACTCATTCACCAGAAGTGGCGAATTAGTCTAGTTAGGGTTTTCTAAAACTTCAAAGTCTAGATCTTTTCTTCTCTATCTTCTCAATCTTCTTCTTCATGTTTTTGGGTCTGAATCTATGTAAATCCTGACATGTAGGTGATCTCCAATTTTCTCCAATGCAAGGTGAGAACTTTGACAAGGTTTAGGCACTTTGACAAATTTCTCCAAGTCTACTCCTTAATGTGTCTTCAATATAAACTTATAAATCACACAATAAAGAGAGGGAAATTTTTTGTTTTTTTAGTGAATAAGGTTTTTCCTTTGTCAAACCCCTTGTTGGTAATCAAACCTTGAAATATAATAGAATAGGAATAGAGAATGATGAATGAACAGAACATACTCACCAAACCCCAACAATAAAATTTTGCAAATATGTATGAGATAGCTCCAATGGATGTAGATCTCGACTTTTTCTTGAAGGTGATAGATCTTGAGTGAAGTGCTAGCTTGAATCATAAAACCCTACACACAAATTTTTAGCTCAAAAACAAACATGATGCATGAAATCTTTGATATGATGCTTGATGCTTGAATAATCCTCTAAAATTCTTGATTATCTGCCCTTGAAGACTCTTGAATTCTCTTGAATAAGTTCTTGTGAACTCAACTTTGTTACAAGGATTCTCATTCAACTTGCCAGGTGTAAAATGAATGAAAGAAAATTGTATTTATACTTAATTATGCAAGAATTATAGAAATTAAAACACTACAAGATGACATCAGATCTAGGAGGATAAAATAGCACCAAAAATTTGAATTAATTTTTATTTTGGACCACATGGGACTAATTCGCCCAAGATGGTGAATGAGTCCCATCAAGCATAATTTATGGGACCATTTTAAAAAATTCTTGGAAAGTTGTAAAACTAGGATCAAGACCCAAAAATCTTGGCGGGACTCGTTCGCCGAAGGTTGAAATGAGTCTCAAATCACTAAATCTGCACCATTCAAGCTAAAAATACCTCAATTATAATTGGTTATTGATTTATGTTAGGGTCATCCTTGAAAGATACATTAAAGGAGGCTTGTGGATGTAAAATAAGTCTAATCAAAGCATAAAAAAGCCAAATTATTAATCACAACCTTATAAAAGTGTGAAACTATGCTAGAACACTTTACAACACTCTAAATAAGGCATAAATAAGCTCATTTAGTTCACAAGGGCCCAAGACCTTATGTGGATATGTTAGACATATTATAACGGTAAATCAAGGCCAAGTTAGGGGGACCTTTTTCTATCATTACATCTAGCCCCCACTTTAGTGAGAGGGGGAACTTTCTTCCAACTCACACTAAATTAGAACAAATGCACATGAAAAAGATATAAATATCAGCAACCAAGAACTAGCATACACTTCCAAAAGACATGGAGAGGAGAAAAATTAAAAGAAAAAAAGGGGGTAATCAAGCTTCGATCGTTTTTCCATCATGATGTCGATCAGATCTAGGTGGTTTGTCTGATAAAATTCATACTCACTCTAAGAAAATGAAACTCTAGGTTGTCCGTTGGGTGAGATGTTCAAGAAGGTCAGACACATACACGCATGGCTAGTATTCTCTCACACACACATAGGAGTGGATAAGGGAAATTCATGCCCTTGTTTAGCTTCCCATCAAAACCATACCAAATTTATACCTCTTGATAACATTGATAAGGCACCATGCAAAAAATTATTTTTGATTCATGAGACAAGAAAAAATTCATATCCTTGGAGCTCATGAACAAAAAAGATGGCTCCAAAAGCATGCAAGTTGTGTTATACAAGGTGGTCAATAACTAAAAAATGCAAAATATAAAATATAAAGAATTTTCAAAGGAGTCTTGCTTAGTTCATGCGAGGTCTTAACTTTGGGAACATTATACCCAATGTCTCTAATAGAGGATCAATCAAAGAATAGAAGATTCACAACTTAGGGGATGCAGTGTGTCACATCAAACCACTAAGAGGAGTGCAATATGATAAGATAGATCACGTTCTTGAAAAAAATCACACCCAATGTCATCCACAAAGTGAAAGAGGCATCGTATAAAGTAAAAAGACTACACCATGAACAATGAAAAATAAAATTGCCAATGTACTCCCACTTTAAAGAAATTTCTAAACACCATGTTGTGAGCAATTTCTTTAAAGTAGAAAATGATAAAAGCAAATAATAAAGAAGACATGAGAACTAACCTAAAAATCTATATGCCAAGTCATATGTTTCCAAGTAAATCAATTGTCATGAGTATTGAAAAAGAAAAGGGGTTGCCCCCAAAATGAAACTCCAAACATACATAAGGGATCTATGGATTTGGGATCAGTATGTTCTTGTTACAATGTTTTTACAAAGATTGGAACTGTCATCATTCCCCAAATACATATAGAACTAGAAGAATGACAGAAAGAGAGTGAAAAAAAAGAAAAATATTTCTGGTCAACATGGAAGATACATAAATGTCTCGATGCCTTGCATCATCTCCAAAGGAAAAACACAAGACAAATGAAAAAAAACCAAGAGATAGAATATTTATGACATATAGAAGAATGAATGTACAAATAGAGGAATTTCACAAACAGAGAGAGATACATGAAATAGAACATCATGGGGGATCACAACACACACATACAATAGCACAAAAGAAAAAGAAAAAACTAATGCAAAAGACTAGTAAAACACATGAAAGTGAAACTAAAGCACGTCATCGACATCCCAATAGTGTTCATTGTATACCAAAGGTGGAAAAATAGCCAAAGGGACAATAACACATGCCAAACTAGGGCCATCGATAGGTTCAATAATATTTTTAGGAGAATTATCATTTAAGCTCATAGAAGAGGAAAACAATGTTTTCAATTCATTATGTACCTCTTTGTCAATTTTTGTAATATCTTCATCATCATCAAAATTAATCACAACAAGAGGTTGAATGATAATGTCTAAGGAAGGGTTCAACTCTTGTTTTAGTTGCATTAAAGGATCTTTTTGTTTTAGGGAATGGGTAGAGTCATCATGCATTGCTTCAGTCAACTTTGGATTTTTTTTTTTCTTTTTTTATTTCTTCATGTGACCTACGAGAAAGGGTGCGACATCTACGCCTACACTCTCTAGCATCTCTATTTATTTTAGTTCTATTTTTAAGTTGTGTTTGTGTAGGAGCAGGTTGATCAACTATAGATTTATTTTCTTCCCTAAGGGGAGGAATGAAAGGAACCACGGGAGGTTGTTTAGCCACTTTCTCTTTGACTTTGTAAACTTGTAATATTTTAGGAGGCATGATGGGTTTTTTTTCATTGTCTCTTGGTCTTTTGTAGGAAGGAGATGAAGTTTCTATCTTAGGCTAGTCTTGGTTGTTTGGAATTTCTTTAGGTTGAAGCATGGTTTCATCAAGGATGGTAGGTTCAGTTGTAGGTTGAGGCATGTTTCAAAGGGATAATTTTTCTTTTTTTTTCAATTGATATTTTGATGGGACATGAAAAAGAATTATTCTCATGGTTTTATAGGTTCTATAGGCTTATGCCAAA
Source organism: Sequoiadendron giganteum (assembly GCA_007115665.2). Taxonomy (NCBI): domain Eukaryota; kingdom Viridiplantae; phylum Streptophyta; class Pinopsida; order Cupressales; family Cupressaceae; genus Sequoiadendron; species Sequoiadendron giganteum. Next base: position 407,440,002 of record CM021100.1, on the reverse strand, counting down.
AAAAATCTAAGGAAAATTTTCCACTAGAGGACAAGGGGTTAAAGTCACGATGATGGATAGTGAAGATTTCATTGTCAAAAGGAAAATTTAAGCATTTATGTACAACTAAAAGGACTACGTTCATGGAGTGAAGTCATGGATAGCCTAGCTTCACACAAAATTGGTTTGACTGTGGGATGATGGAGAATGAGATATCTAATGTTTTTGGTCCTATTTTTCAAGGAAGGGAGATTGATCCCATTGTAGGGCAAGCAAAACCATTGTTTTTCCTGATCCATGATTTCATATAATCACATATGTCTTGATAGAGTTCATGCAGAAGTAAGAATTCCTCGATGATCACATTCTCTCCATAGAATGGATCTATTAGTATCCCATTAGTGGGCTTATCATAGATATAGCTGGCTATGTAAAGATGACCATTAGGTGGATGTTTAAGTATATCCTTAGAGGAGAAATAAATATCAATATTATTTTTAGTTCGGCTCTAGTGACACTTTAAAATTTTGAAAAGTTGAAGTGCCCATATTGAAAATTTTGGCTTTGCACACTCAAGACTGCCCCTAAAAAATCTACCATAGTGACCTACATTAGAGGGTCATAAAACAAAATCGCATTAAATTTCATGTCAAATAATTTGGTGGGTCTACTCATGTGACATATTTGAACATGCATGTCAATTTTTAGCTTCCCATGATGAGTTTTGACAAGGTTTTGAAACACAAAGTTGGAGGGTTTTGGGAATGTTTCTGTGAACTTTCAGTTCTGTGAAGTGGCCTCTTGTTCAAGATAATATTTCACAGTTGGATGATTTTCATGACAAAAAAATTGTTTCCCTACATCCCGCCCACATTCATGTACTCCTTGGTCCGTTTTCAAAGTCTTATGATCAAATTTCCTATTTTTACCAAGTCGAAAGCAAATGCAATTCGCTCTGTTTTTACATCTGCATTTCCAGAAACTTTTAAGGAGGACAAATTTCACTCCTAATATCTTGTGATGAATATGAATTATTGAAGAGACCTGTTTCACACATAATCAATGGTCCTAAATGATCTGGTGTTTCTAGTGGTAGTTTCACAAGAGGTGATTTGGTATTTTTTTGAAGTGGTGACTTGGTGAGCCCTAATTGGTATTTGATAGGTACAGTTGCAAAAAGGTCTAACTGAGCCACTTTGGATGTTAATATCTACATTCATGCTTAGTTTCAAGCCACAAGATAATTTTTAATGGGATATTTAATTATCTTCTCATTGCTACTAGGTCAAAATTGGTGTTCCAAAAAAGTTTCAAACTTTGCAATTCTAAAGGTGACCCATTTTTCATCTTGGTCCAAAACCTCTCCAACTCCATTTTCATCAAAAATAGAGGTCATTTGATATATAGTTTTAATACATCTCAATTGTGGCAAAGGCATTTAGTAAGCCAATTTACAAAGGTCCTAGAAATGTTCAATGATGCAAGTTTTCAGGAAATTGGTTTTCTCTAAATAATTGATAATGTCCCTACAAAAAAATTCATGGCTTCGGGTCTCCCGGTTTGCCTGCAATAAATTTTCCCTATTTGGGTCATAGCCGAAATTAAATTTTCACTATTTCCTAATGTTCAAATTGCACATATTTGAAATATCTTAAGTATTTTAAATACTTGAATAGGGAAAAATTTCATGGGAATAAAGGAAATTTTATGGCTACATAAAATATTTAAAATATTTATTTAAGTTTTATTAAGTTTCCACTTTATATTGCCTTCCCCACTAGCCCATGGAGGCTCTTGTTAACACTAGTATTTTCTTGTAGGAAAGTGGGGGAATATTGGGAGGTGAATAAAGTTTCAAATATTCTATTAATACTTCATCAAACATTTCCAATGCCTTTTTTAATGTTTATGCTGGTGGAGCTCTTAATTTTTTTTCCATGGTTGTGCTCATTCTTGTTTTCCCTGGTGTTTGTCACTATTGATTTGCCTTGGGGTTTAGGGTTTTGGCCATACAAACCTTTTCTTTTGGTCTTCTTCTTTGTTATGGTTTTTTCTGGGCATTCTAATCTCTCATTAACCTGTTACTCTAGGTTGTTGATCGTTTAAGTTGTGGTTTGAGCCTCTCAAGTCATTTGTGTCACCGACCACCTTTTACCTAGCCTATCGGTCTTTTCAATATTAGGACTTAGTATAATTATCACTTAATGTTGGGTCAAATGAATTCTTAGAACTATATACTTGTTTCTATATTCCATCCTAGTCGGTCCCTCTCTTATTAATAAAAATTATTAAATGTGCAGGTTTTTTGATCATCAAATGGATCGACAAAATCTTGACCATTCCCCACTAGCCTCGCAAGTATTTTCGATGGCATCACAAATATCTTGTGAGGTGTTTGAGATGTTGACACATGTCACATATGATCATGGGGCCCAGTCCTTGTTCACCTACGATTTAATGAAGCCATGAAATCAATGACTGGCATGTGATGATGAAGACGAATCGTGGTCGTTCCTTGTTGACCTCATATTATTAAAACTATAGTTTTAATAATGTTGTCAGGTGTTTGAACAAGAGACACATGGATGCCAATATAGAATATGAATTTACTAGGGATGTGGAACACTCCTGTTGACGTGGTGTCTCATTGATAGATTTTCATTCACCAAGGATGTGGTGGACAAACGTGGAATTTTCAAAACATATTGATTCAATCTAAGTCGCTCTTTCATGCCTACCTGGATTGAAATCAACGATTGATATTCAAAATACACTAATTTTGTATGATAGCCATTATTTCTCGTGTCAGTGAATAGTAATGGCGGAGTTTCAGCTACGCCACCAAATTTAATTCTAAAAGTTTCCTGAATTGCTATTTTCATGCATAATTTTGTGATAAGAAATAATTTCTAGGCACCCAGTGCTACAATTAAATTCCTATAAGTCCAGCATAGCCTCCATTAACACTCTCCACAAGAAAAAATCTAAGTGATATGTTCAGTACGCTTTTCTTCTTTCTAAAACCTTGTTGATCTCTTAAGGGTAGGTGTGAATTGTGTTTCGTCTTGTTTTAAAGCACACACTATTTTCTTTTCTTTAAAATTGCTTTAAATCTCGCATAAATAATTTCCAATATTTTTTAAATTGTGAAATTATTGTGTTTAAGGCTATAAGATAGAGGCTAAACCCCATAAATTTTTTAGTATTCTAAAACCCTAGCTTGAATTTTAATCTCTCTTGTGCAATGGAACCCAAAGCCCAAAGTTCTAGCTCTAAAACTCCCAATAAGTCCTTCTCTCAAGATGTCATAGATTTGTTGAAACCTTCTACTAATAAAAATATTGAGGGAAAGGCTTTCTTTTATGGGCCCTAGGTTTTACAATGGTTAACTAATAAACAATGTGCAATTCAATATGCTAAGGTGCCATATAAAGGTTGGCAACTATTTTCCAATTGGTTTGGAAACAGAAACAAGGGTGTTCCTCTATGTAATCCTGGGAGGTTAGACCTCAGAAAGTTGGTGCTACCAAATGTATATCTAGATGTTGATTTGTTGAAGGATGTTGCAACAAGATATGACCCTGTGACTAGAATTGTCAAGACAGATGATGGAGTGGAGATGGTTAAGATAACCAAAGTGGAAATTGTAGAAATTTTTGGTTTGCATGACTGGAATATCGATATGGCCATGTTGACCTTGAGGCTTTCAAAGAAGAATACAAAAATACCAAGGTTTTATTTAATCCTTCATTGTTGAAACCTCATTTGGTGACTATAGGAACTATAAATAATAAGAAGATTATAATTGGTGAGAATGAGCCTGAACCTTTTCCAATGAAGTTATTTTGCAATTACTTCAAGAAGACTATTTGTTCCTTATTTCAAGTCCTCGGAATTAATGCAAAGTCTACATTGCCTATTGACCTCATGTACATGGTTGTGAATCTTCAAAATCCAACCTTCAATGTAGTGTATGATTTCACCACTTACTTGGCAGATAAAATGCATTAGGGCTTGGTAGCCCTAAAAGAGGGAAATGAATTGGTAACCGTTAGATGGAATTCCTTATTTATGCACATGTTTTTGTATAATGGAGAGGGAGTTTTTGGGTAGAATATGGAACTAAAGAAGGAAGATGATATTGACATGCCTGTCCAATACTGGACTAGAATAATAGATAGGCATGACCATATCTTTGACTATGTGGTGTTTCATAATATTTTTGGGTCAAGATTGACAAGATCTTTGGTTTCTAATCCACCAAGAATCCCAAAGGAAATTCATGATTTCTCAAGGCCAATGGAGAGGATGCTTGAATTGAATTTGACACACAATTGGGGAGATATCATCCCTTACTATAATACAACCACTTTCAGGGTATATGGCACCAATGCCAACCCATATGTTTTTCCTGGGGATGTGCCTCTAAGAATTGGATTCTTAGAAATCATGATATAGTTGGGACGAGCCCAGATGGTACATTTTCCAATAGAGTAGAAGAAGGGATCTTTCTTTCCTGAGTATACAATGTTTGCAGAGTTTGTCATGGAAAAAGGAGGATGGAAAGATTTGGGGAAATCTATTGCACCTTATGGGTTGAATAATGTGCACCCAAGGAACCAAGATCCCGAGGGTTTCATTTCTCAATTGAAGGAAAAGCACATAACATGCATTTTCATTCACAATTTCTATTTCCCTGAGGATATTATCAGAAACATCCTTGATTTGTAGGTGCAAGAGGAAATGAATGAAAAATATATTGATTTTACAAAAATTATGAATAAGAAGAAGGAAAAGAAACCCTCCTATGATCCCATGCCAAATATCCCATGCCAAAAATTATGAATAAGAAGAAGGAAAAGAAACCCTCCTAGAAAAAATTTTGAGAGCATGGTGGGAGTTTTGAAAGATGAAAGGATAGTTAAAGACAAAGGAAATTCACAGGATGTTGAGAAGTATCTTCAAGTAGGATTGGAGGAAAGACCTTCTTATCAGCCTCCATCAAAGATTAGAGTTTATAAAATCAAGAAGGGAGCTATGATTGAGAAGGAAACCATATCCCCTCCTATTATTTCAGAGAAGTGTAAAGTGGTATCTCATAAGGAACCAATCACCATTGATTTGGACTCTCCCCCAGGAGCCCCTTCTCCAACACAACCATCATCACCCAAGAGAAAGAGGATTGAAGATGAAAAAAAGGTTGATTATCCTGAATCAGATGATGAGGAGATCATTGTGACCCCTGATGACATGCAACAAGGAATGCCATCTTTTCCACAAAATTTTGCATCAGGTTCTAGAGCAGTTGCTCTAAGAATAGGAAAAGATGAGATAAGAGGAATAAAAAATATTGATGATTTAAGGATGTAGGCCTGTAGATAATTTAGAAGTGATGATTATTTTGTTAAAAAAATGAATTTAGATATTTTGCATGGAGAGCACATGCTCCATTATATGTTGGGAAGGTGGCTCAAGAAAGGAGTTTGCATCCAGAGCTTCTTGAAAAGGTTATCCAGTCTAGTGTCATGCAGGAAATGAGAAAAACCTTCAAGGAAATGACACTAGACCAAGGTAGAGCATTGGTGCAAAAGAGTGGAGTATTAATACTCCTTGAATGGGATATTTTTGATGTTGTGGTGTTCGATACAATAAGATGGGCCACTAGGCCACTTCTTGAGACTAAGGAGGAAGCCACACTGGCACTCAAAGGCTTGACTTTTAGTGATGAATGGGGTGCCTTAGTAATTTGGTCATTGTCTACTGGGTCCAGAAAGCCAATAGTTGCAGAGCCAGCTGATTTAGTGGACACCTAGTTGTAAGGAGAGTTGTTGATACTCTAGCGTTAGAAGCAACATATATGACAGTAAATGTTGCTAAGTTTACAAGGGAAATTTTTTTGAGGATTTGACCAAGAAAAAATATAATCTTAGGGATCAATATAATGATCTTATTGTTGAATACAACAAGAGTCACCAAAGGGTTTTAGAACTAAAAATTGAGTTGGCATTATTGAAGTAGAAAATGGAGACGTGGAAGTCTTAAGGATAAGCTAGCTCTAGTCATAATGTGGTTGATCCACCAATGGAGCAACCTGGACCTCCTCCATAGGGAAAATCCTTAGCAATCATTCCATATAATATTGGAAAAGAACCCATAGCAATTGAGAAGGAAATTAATTTTGGTGTAGGGCTTTGAAAGGAAAAATTAATCCACTAGGTTGACGAGTATGAGAAATTATTGCAACAATCCTAGGAATTAATATTAAAAATAAATTTGGTAACTGTAAATGTTGTATTGGGACACTTAAATAGAAAAGTCTAGGGAAAATTGAATAGTGTGCATGAAAATTATGCTTTAATGTTGTAAGCAATTAGGTTGTTCCCTAGAGATAAGGAATTAGCCACCCCATTGTTGGATAAGTGGAGCCCTGGAGCTGAGCAATTAAAGTTTATGGAAGTAGAAGCAAAGCATTAGAAGGATAAGTATCTCAGGGTTCTCCAAACTTATTAAATTTTTAACGAGATTGTGGGACAAAAGTTTATGGAATAGGATGCTCCTATAGAAATGAATATCAAAGAATTAAAGGGAAAATATGATGAAGTAGACCTGACACCATTACAAGTTATCCAACATAATTATGATGAGGTGAAGCCATTGCGGGCTTGGAAATACCAGATGAATGACATTGTGTCAACCTAGAGGAATGAAATATGCAAGAATGCCGATATTGGTATATTGAATGATACACTTGAGAAACTATCCTTTGTTATTAGTTTCTTAGAATATTTTGATAAGGAATCTACTTCAGTGATGGTGAAATATGCACCATATAGAGAAAAGACATAGGAGGTTATTTCTTTCAATTGGCCATCTGAAGAAGAGTTTGAATTATGGAGGATTGTCTTCCCTAAGGATTTTGGGATGTGAGCACCAAGGTGGAGAGTATGACTTGGTCAAGTATAGTACAAGTCTAGCCTTAGAAGTTACAATTGAATATACCCATACTTCTCCCAACATGAAGTGCATATTGGTGATGTGGATCATTCTTGAGGTGGATAAAGTGTTTGAACGGATAAAGATTCTTTTCCTTTTAATGGGTTGCCTTTTGGAAGGAGAGCTTCTTCTCTACAACAATTGAAAATAGCTTTTGTCTCATGTGCTTTTCCCTCCAATTTTAAAATGCAAATAAATGTAAGAGGGAATGTCTCATGTATCAGTCCAATCAAGTGTGGACGTGTGTACACTCTGGTTTGAAAATTGTTTTCCTCCCTTATTCCATAAAAAGGGAATTTTGGGCCGATGTACAGGGTCTTTTGTTGAATTCGAGATTTGAGAGTGTAAACATTGAGTCCATGTTTTAAAATTTTAGAGTTAGATAGGAGAATTGTGTCAATTATGGGGTTCCTAAGCATGTTTGTGTTGAATATGACTATCATTTGAGTCTATTTTCTCTCCAATTGTGATACTTGGCATGAATTATTAATGAAATATTGGTCAAATACTGGTTTCATTTATTTTCATTGTTCTTTAATATGAATTATACTATAATTGTGGCTCTAGTTTAAAGGATCAATTAAATGCTTTAGTTATTGTGTAATTTCATGTAGGTTGGCAACTGGATTCATAAGTAGTAATAAATGTATGGTATAGATACGTGAGTTGTAATGCAATTCACATAGATCTTGACTGTTTAGGATGAAATTTTCCTTATAGTTGAGTTATTTATCATTTATCTCTGTGCTTCTAGATATGACACTAATAATGAAGTAGTGGTCATATTTCTCATGTCTTTGGCTTTGATTTTGGAACATTTACTCAAAATAATTTTCATATCAACCTATCTTTTTTTTATTTGAAGGCCTCCACTGATAGGAGTTGGATCTTTGAAGGAATTGCCAATTTCTTGAAGGATTTCATCTATTCAATGTTGATGGGGAACTTATCTATTGTTATACAATGTGTAGTTGGAATTGTTTAATTATTTGTAAGAAGCACATTATGGGATCACCCTCTTGGGTCTTGTAGAGCCCACAGTGTAGGAGAGTAAGAATTATTGCTTTTTCTCGTTAAGTTGGCCAATCGTTTCCTAGGATTTAATTATTGAACATGGAAAATTAATAGAAGCTTTGAGGAATCCGCTTGGGTTTTAAAAAACACCAGCAAATTGGTGACTTTACCGGGACCTATCAAATTCAAAGTCTCTAGTGTAGATCTTGTATAGTCAGAGTCAAATATTATGGTATTCTTCATTATGGAGGAATAATTGGTTGATATTTGTGTTATATTTGTCATTTCTAGTACATGAGTCATCTCCTAGTCCATTATTTGTAAGTGTGTTGGGTTATGTTTAGTATCTTTTCAAAAGTCATGTGTGCAAAAGTGAAGTGAAATCACTTCATAATTCCCAACATCTTGGGTGGCGACTCTAATATATTGAACACTAGTATTCATCTCAATTCTCAAAATCAATGTGAAAATAATAATCCTTGTGCACCAAGAACCATGAAGAAGACTATGAGTTATTCAAAGAAAAACCCAAAGCCACTAATGGAACTTGAACCTGGAAAAGACAAGCAACCTCTTTGGGTGAAAAAGATAGCACACCGGGTAAGTCAATTGCATCACTTGCTCTTTTGTATCCTACTTTAAATGTTGAAGTAAATAGTGTTGGAATCAATAAGGATTCATCAAGAATGATTGTCTCTAATGTGGATCATGGAAGTTTTTTTGTTGAGAAGGTTTTTGATATCAAAAATTATCTATCTAGAGAGGAAGAAAGGTGGGGTTTTTGGGAACAAGTTAAATAGTTTCCAGAAGCTATGAAACCTGGTGCTATGTCTGTTTTTAATGGAAAAAAAATCAAACCATAAGGAGTATCTCCTGATGAGGAGGCACCTTTTCCTCAAGATGAAGATCAGGCAGATCAACTTTATTACATTCCTACCCCAAGTGGGGTAGGATATATCCTAGAAAATGAAGCTAATATAGATAAGGATATGCAAGCATAGATTCAGGAAGAGAAGAGGATACTGGAGGCAGAGGATAATAGGGAGAAGAAAAGAAACAAAACTCTGGAAAGAGTCTGAGCCAAGCAGCTCAAGAGAAATGCTTACAGGAAAAAGGTAGAAAAGATGAGAGAAGATTTTATTAGGTGAAAGGATTTTAAATAAAATGTGGCTAAGGCAGTTGTTGAAAGAGCTCGTCAGGTTCCTAAAGTAGCAATTTCCATGGGGGCCTTTGCTGCAACAAAATATACCTCTTCTATCCTAGCCACTAAGACCTCTGACCCACCTATTGTAGCCAAGAAGATAACCTTTGTTGATCATGGGAAAGCCCCCATGGAATAGTCTAAGAAAATTTCTTATAATTATTTCAACCCCAGAACCAATACCAATGCTAGTGTTGAAACCAACATTTCTACTGATAAAGGAGTTAAGTCTGACCCTAGACCATTGGATGTACCCCCAAATCCTGAAATATTGTGGTTACAGTTGATAAATGATCAATTGTAGGAAGAATTGAGGAAGGAAAAGATAGAAGCTATAAATGTTGAGGTGGCAAGAACAATCGCCTTCCTGAAGATATATACACCCATTGCTAATGCATCAGGTTCCAGAAAAAAATGATAGTGGGTCACAATATAAGAATTCTAAAAGGAAAACTCCTAAGGGGGGTGGCAGTTACCAAAGTGGCAGAGGTAGAGGTGGCAATAAGAATGGTAGTTCCTACTCAGAAGAAGAGGAAAGAAGTAGTAAGAAGAGTGTAAGAAATGGTAGTAATGAAAAGGATAAAAGTTGACATCAATCGGATAATGAGCAAAGGGATTCACACAGAGATAGACATGCCAAGGGGCCACCCTAGGCTGATAGATACAGACAACTATATTTTGAAAACATTAGGGGGTATCCAAATCCGGTCCCTAATAATGCATGAAAGTGTCTTCCCAAGTTCAAAGGTAACAATTCTTTTAGTGGTGAAGATCACCTAAAGGATTTTCTCAACTTTGTTGAAGAATTTGAATTGTGGGACAATGATGTGGCAATGAAGTATTTCACGCAATGTTTAACCGACGATGCTATGGATTGGTACAGACAACTACCAGATTCAAGTATTGACTCTAAAGAAGCCTTTTATATACTCTTTAGGGAGAAATATGGAGATTAGACTGATCCCAGGTTCAAATTGAATGATTCCAATAATATCATAATGGGACATAATGAGCTAGTCACTAAGTTTAATGCACACTTTCAGAAAGCCATGATGAGAGTTCTTGCATATTTAAGGCCCAATGAAAATGTGTGTTTGGTTGTGTATTGTAATGCTTATGACTGAAAGATGTGTTACTTACTCAGAGATAAAGCCCCACAAAATTTAATACAAGCATACAAGATGGTAGTAAATATTGATAACAATAGAACGACTTCTGGCAAGGTGGGAAGAAAGGAATACCCTAAAGCTTCAAAGAATTCAAGGAATCCAATTGAGAAGGCTGGAAATTCCAATGCTTCTGATGAAAAGATAGATTAGGTTCTTAGCCTATTGCGAAATCAGGCTAAAAATGAGAAACCCCATTTCCAAAGGAACAAGAGGCCTCCTAGGCTACAAGATTTTTCTTATCACACTAACTAGAACAATGGGAAACCCATACAAGGAAATAAGAGAAATGCTCATATTCCATCGGATCCCCTACATAAGCACTCCACAAATGTGATAGAAGATTTACTATGGTGTGAGGTATGTCAGATGCCTCATTCATCACAAAAATGTGCAATGGCACAATCAGTAGAAGAGTTCTAAGATGACCAAGGAGAATCTCAATCTCCCCATGATCAAGATACAATGACTACTGTATATTTGGATCCATTTGATTTTTCTTGTGATGGCTATTCCTTAGATGATGATCCATGTAGGGGAGATGTTGACATGAAAAGGTAACAAAATGATGTGCATCATCAACAAGTGTTCTTAAATGAGGAAGATGATGGTGATTGTTTTGTGAATGAGCTTGAAATAGATAACACTATTATGAGGAGACCCTTTAATGAAGAGATTGATAAATACACTGTTGCTCTAGTTGCTAAGGTGAGGAACAATAAATAGTTATGAAATAGAACTATCCTAGGAGATTTAGGAAAAACTTGTAGTCTGTTCATGAAAGAGAAGGACAAAAAGGGTGTGGCTATCAAAGTAGATACAAAGAAAGTGGTTCCAATGTCCAAGGAGATTAAGGAAGCTAGAATATGGGAAAATAAAGTAGATAAAGCTAAACCTAATGGTGAGGTTTCCCCCCAAAACACTAAGGTCAAGGATGAAAAAATTAACTCTGATAAGATTCCAAAAGGGGAGGAAAAGGTAGCATCTAAGGCTATAAATTTCCATGAATTACCAAAGTATACTTCAATGGATATGTTTCAAGTAATCTCCCAAGATATAATTTCCCTTTTATAGAAATGATGGGATAAGTGAACATAAGAATAAAACAGTTGCACTCATCAATAGAATTCTTACAAATAAACAAGACAAGGTAATATTTAATCAAACTAAGTCAAATAGGGGTCAAGAGAAGAAGGGTGTTGTGGAGGAAGCAACTACTGAAAACCCTCCAGTATACTTGGGCACTACTATCACAACTAATCCCAATCATGTGAATCATTTTTTCTTGAGTTTGATCATTGATGGAAAGATGCTAAGAAATTGTATGATTGACTCTAGAGCTTCCAACAATGTAATGTCGATGAAGATAATGCTAGAAATAGGCTTCAACTTAGATAGTACATATGGTAAGTTCTATGCAATGGAACCTTGAGAAGTTCCATTCATAGGGGTTATAAATGATGTGCCATATAGGCTAGCAACATTCCCTGAAAAGGAGTTGCATATGAGTGTTATAGTCATGGATATCCAACCTACTTATTGGATGTTGTTATCAAGGCCTTGGAGTGCTTCCATGGGTGGAAGTATATAGTGTGACCTATCCTTTGCCACTTTATCTATTGAGTAGAATGATGTTAAAGTTAATAGGGAGAAGAGAGCTCCCCACATGATTGAGAATATGGAAGAGCCACATGAACCTGCCAAAATAATTTTTGTGGAGATGAACATGGAGAAATTACATGTTGAAGAAGACAAATCAGAAGTAGACGTCCAACCTGCACCAATTGAAAATGAAGTATTGAATACATCATCAGATGGTGCCTTGTGGACGATGTAATTTGATGGAGCATGCTCTAAAGAAGGCTCAGGAGTAGGGATCATCTTTATCTACCCTCAAGGTAAAACCTTCAATTATTATTTTCTACTGCAATTCACATGTACTAACAATGTTCCTGAGTATGAGGACCTTTTACTTGGTCTGAAGTTGGCTTCAAAACATTGTATCAATTCATTGAAGGCTTTAGGAAATGTAGAATTGGTTGTCTCCCATATTAGATCTCATTTTGCAGCCAAGGATAAAAGGCTTAGGCAATATAGAATTGCATCTTGGGATAGTATTGAGGCCTTTGATCTTTTGGCATAGACTGGGTTGGGAGTGGGTAAAATGTTAGGGCTGATTTATTAGCCAATATTACTATCAAAATTGATGATGTTACATTTGATGGAATTTCACAAATAGAGATACAAACTAGGCCTGCAGTGCCAGATAAAATTTATAACTGGCAAGTGTTTGATGATGAAACCGACATTCTAAGGTTTATGCATTGCGTTGACCAGTATGAGAGCCAAGAGATTGATTTTGGTTCATTTGTGGTGGAAGTCGATGGAAAGGAAACCCTTTTTGGGAATGATATAATTCACTTGAAAACAAACACTATTCCCAGAGGTTTAGTTACACTTGAGAGGGTTTTTGATGACCCTCATAGGGCTAGTGCTAAGTAGGCACCTTCCCACAAAGAGGATTTAGAAGATATTAACTTAGAAATAGAGAATTCTCCTAAGAAAGCATACATTGGTGAAAGGATTAAGGCTCATGTTAGAAATATATTAATTGCCTTGCTTAGGAAATATAGGCATGCATTTTCCTGGTCATACGATGACCTCAAGGCATTTATGAAGGATTTATTCCAACATGAAATCCCCTTGAAACCATATATGAAGTTGTTTAGGTAGAAACAAAGGCTGATTAACCCAACCCTACAACCTAAGATGAAGGAGGAGCTTTCCGAATTAAGAGATTCTTAGATCACTAAGCCCATTAGGCACTCATCTTGGGTTTCAAATCTTGTGCCTGTGAGGAAGAAGAATGATGATATTTGACTATGTTTTGATTTCAAGAATTTAAATTTTTTTTCCTTGAAAGATAACTATCCACTACCCAACATAGAAGCCATATTGAAAAACGTTACAGGGTGTGAACTACTTTCCATGATGGATGGTTTCTTTGGTTACAACTAGGTGATAGTCAAAGAGTCTGAGTAGTTCAAGACTACATTTACTACACCTTGGGGGATGTATGTTTATGTGAGAATTCCATTTGACTTAATGAATGTTGGTGCAACCTTCCAAAGGGCTATGGATGTAGATTTGCATATTTTATTGACCTTTTTCTTGTAATTTATCAAGATGATCTCACTACTTACAATAGGAAAGAAGAGGACCATTTTTCTCATTTAGAAAGAACTTTTTCTATGGCCTTGGAGTATGGGATATCTCTAAATCCCAAGAAGTGTGCATTTTGAGTGAAAGAAGGGAAGTTGCTAAGACACATTGTTTCAAAGGAAGGGTTCAAATTGATCTAGAAAGAGAAGCAACGATTGACAAGATTGCACAACCAAGGAATGTAAAAGGTATTCAATATTTCTTTGGGAAGATTAATTTTGTAAGGAGATTTGTTACAAAGTTTTCTGAAATTGTCGACCATATTTCCAAGATGCTAAAGAAAGGGGAAAAGGTAACATGGATAGAGGAACCCTCCAAATATTTTTAAGCCATTAAGGATTCTATCAAGGAGGCTCTAGTTCTTAAATCCCCTGATTATTCAAAACATTTCCAATTGTTCACATTCGCTTCTTTCCAAACCATAGTAGGGGATTTGTTGCAAAATAATAATGATGGCTTTGAACAACCAATTGTATTTTTTAGTAAATCATTGCAAGCCATGGAGTTGAAATATGATGTAATAGAGAAATAGGCATATGCCTTGGTAAAGGCTATCAATAATTTTATGCCTTATTTGATTGGAACAACTATTGTTGCTTATGTTCCAATGGCTGGAGTTAAAGATATTTTCACTCAACAAGAGGTCACAGGGAGACGGTGTGGATGGATCAATAGGATCTAGGAGTTCAATATAGAAATACAGATCACAAAGGTCATGAGAGGTCAAGGTATAGCTAAGACAATTTCTAAGAATAATTTAGAGGCCAATCAGATAAATTAGATAGATCAGGTGAATGTTGCACCCATTTGTGATATGAAAACTTGTGGCTGGTATAGGAGAATTGTTGAGTATTTAGAGACAATGAGTGCCCTGAAGGCATTCCATTCAATGAGAAAAGGAATCTCAAATTAAAAGAAATTAAATATGTCATCATTTATGGTGAAATTTTGTGGAGGAGTCCCGAAGGTTTCTTACTTAGATGTGTAGATGGTGATCAAGCTAAGATTTGTTGGTAGAATTGCATAAAGGAGTCTATTGAGGCCATTATATGGCCAATAAAACTACTCATAAGATTTTAAGGGCTGGTTTCTGGTGGCCTAATGTGTTCAAGGACTCTCATAGGTATGTTAATAAATGTGATTCTTATTAGAGATTCACTAGGAAACTAAAATTCTCTGGCAACTTTCCATTAAGGCTAGTATCTGCTCCAACTCCTTTCCAACAATGGGGCATTAGATTTCATAGGTGAGATATTTGAAAAGTCTAGTGGTGGTCATGCATGGATATTGGTGGAAACTAAATAATTTACCAAATGGGTTGAGACACTCCCAACGAGAAAGGCTACAAGTAATTTGGTCACTGAATTTTTGATGAATAACATCTTGAGCAGGTTTGGGGTACCTGAGAGAATTGTCTCGGATAATGCAATGTGCTTTAGGTCTAAGGAATTTGTTGGTTTTTGAAATCAATATGGAATAATTATATAATATTATTCTCCTTATCACCCCCAAGGAAATGGACAAGTTGAGTCTAGCAACGAAATCTTGATGAAGATCATCAAGTGAGTGATTGAGAAGAACAAGAAATCATGGGATTCAAAGATGTAATTAGCATTATGGGCTAACAGAATTACTGTCAAGAAAGCAATTAGATTTCACCATTTAATTTGGTATATGGGGCAGAAGCACATATACCACATAGTAATCTATTGAAGATGTACAAATTTGTCTAAGATTACGATGATGATGTGTGCGATGAAATGTAATATAGGATGGAGGAGTTAAATCAACTAGATGAGACTTGTAGAGAGGCTCACAAGAGGAATAAAAAATTATAGCTTTAGGTTAACCATCTTTATGATAAAAGAGTAGTTGAAAGAAAGTTTTAGATAGGAGCAATGGTGTTGCTTTGGAATGCAAGAATGGAAGATAAGGGTAAATATGGGGAATTTAATCCCTTGTGGCTAGGCCCAATTATAATTGTAGATATACATGGGGAGGATTCATATTTTTTGCAATCCCTTACAACTGAGATTATGGAACTACCAGTATATGGACAATTCTTGAAGTCCTATTTCTCTTGAAACGGTTCTTTTCCATGTACAATGTACAGTCCTGTAATTAGTGTATATAGGTGTGGTGTGTTTTCTTCTTTTGTGTCTGCTTGTCTAGTATGGACAAGCTCCTACATTTTGGTTCTCTCTGTATTGGTCTTCTACACCTAAGATTCTAGTTTCTTGGTATGCCCACAGGGAGCATACATCCCCAATCAGAGCCACTAGTGGAGCTCTTGAAATTTCTTCCACGATTGTGCTCATTCTTGATTTCCTTGGTGTTTGTGACCACTGATTTTCCTTGGGGTTTAGGGTTTTAGCGATACAAACCTTTTATTTTTGTCTTCTACTTTGTTATGGGCATTCTAATCTCTCATTGAGCTATTACTCTAGGTTTTTGATCATTTAAGTTATTGTTTGAGCCTCTCAAGTCGTTTATGTCACAAACTCCCTTTTACTTGGCATGTCGGTCTTTTAAATATTGGGACTTAGTCTATTCATCGCTTAATGTTGGGTCAAATGAATTATCATAACTATAGACTTATTTCTATATTCCATCCTTAAGGGTTCTTCCCCATCTACCTACTTGGTCCCTCTTTTATGAATAACAATTTTTACATGTGCAGGTTTTTTGACCGTAAGATGGATAAGCTAAATCTTGACCATTCCTCGTTGGCCTCACAAGGATTTCCGATAATGTCAAAAATATGTTTCAAGGTGTGCGAGATGTTGACACATGTCACTTACGATCATGGGACCCAGTCCTTGTTTGTCTGTGGCTTAATGAGGCCATAAAATCAACGATTGACAAGTGATGATGAAGATGAATCATGATCGTTCCTTTTTGAACTTGCACAATTAAAGCAATAGTTTTAATAATGTTGTGAGGTGTGCAAACAGGTGATGCATGGATGCCAATATAGAATATGAAGTGACTAGGGATGGGTCTTGCTCATGTTGAGGTGGTGTCTCATTGATGGAGTTTCATTCCCTAAGGATGTGGTGGAAAAACGTGGCATTTTCAAAAAATATTGACTCAATCAAAGTCGCTCATTATTGTCTACATGGATTGAAATTGCTAGCTAATATTCAAAATGCATTAATGTTGTATGATAGCTATTATTTCTTGTGTGAGTGAATAGTAATGGTGGATTTCGGGATGTGCCACCAAATTTATTGCTAAAAGTTTCCTGAATTGCTATTTTTGTGCATAATTCCACACTGAGAAATAATTTCCAAGCACCCAATGATACAGGTAAATTTCTGTAAGTCCAGCATAGCTGCCATTAACATTCTCTGCAACAAAAATTGTAAGTGATGTGTTCACTACACTCTTCTTCCTTTTGAAAACTTTTTGATCTCTTAAGGGCAGTGTGAATTGTGTTTCATCTTATTCTAAAGCGTGGACTATTTAAATTTCTTTAAAATTTCTTTAAAGCTTGCATAAATAATTTCCAAGACTTTTAAAATTGTGAAATTATTGTGTTTAAGGCTATAAGCTAGAGGCTAAATCCCATGAATTTTCTAGTATTCCAAAACCCTAGCTTGAATTTCAATCAGTCTTGCGCAATGGCACCTAAAGCCCAAAGTTCTAGCTCTGAAACTCCCACTAGGTCATTTTCTCAGGATGTCATAGATTTGCTGAAACCTTCTACAAACAAAATCCATGAGGGAAAGGCTTTGTTTTATGGGCCCCAGGTTTTAGAAGGGTTAACTGATAAACAATGTGCAAGTTGAGATGCTGAGGTGCCATATACAGGTCGGAAACTATTTGCCAATTGGTTTCGAAACACAAACTTTGGTGTTCCTCTGTCTAATCCTTGGAGGTAAGACTTCAAAAATTTGGTGGTACCAAATGTATATCCAGATGTTGATTTATTGAAGGATGTTGCAACAAGATATGACCCTGTGACCAAAATTGTCAGGACATATGATGGAGTGGAGATGGTTAAGATAACCAAAGGGGAAATTCCAGAAATTTTTGGTCTGCATGAGTGGAATGTTGATATGGTCCCTGTTGACCTCAAGGCCTTCAAAGAAGAATACAAAAATACAAAGGGTTTATTTAGGGCTTCTCTATTGAAACCTCATCTAGTGAATATAAGAACTAGAATGAATAAGAAGAGGACAATAATTGGTGAGAACGATCCTGAACACTTTCCAATGAAGTACTTTTGCAATTACCTCAAGAATATTGTTTTTTCCTTATGTCAAGTCCTCGCCATTAATGAAAAGTCTACCTTGCCTACTGACCTCATGTACATGGTTGTCAATCTTCAACATCCAGTCTTCAATGTAGTGTATGATTGTGCCACTTACCTAGAAAATAAAATGCACGAGGGCTTGGCAGCCCTAAAAGAGGGAAAAGAATTGGTAAGCTTCAAATGGAATTCATTATTGGTGGACATCTTTTTTTATAAGGGAGAGGGAGTTTTTTGGCAACATATGGAACTAAAGAAGAAGGAAGATGATATTGACATGCCTATCCAATACTGGACTAGAATTCTAGATAGGCATGACCATAGCTTTGACTATGTGGTGTTTCATAATTTTTTTGGGTCAAGATTGAGAAGATATTTGGTTTATGATCCACTTGGAATCCCAAAGGAAATTCATGATTTCTTAAGGCCAATGCAGAGGAGGCTTGAATTGAATTTTACACACAATTGGGAAGAAGTCATTCCTTACTATAATACAACCATTTTTAGGGTAAATGGCACCAATTCCAACCCATATGCTTTACCTAGGGATGTGCCTCTAAGAATTGGATTCTTAGAAATCATGAGATAGTTGGGACGAGCCCAAATGGTACATTTGCCAACAAAACAGAAGAAGGGATATTTCTTTCCTGGGTATACAACTTTTACAGATTTTGTAATGGGAAAAGGATGATGGACAGATTTGGGGGCATTTCTAGCACCTTATTTGTTGAATAATGTGCACCCAAGGAACCATCATCCTCAGGGTTTCATTTCTTAATTGAAGGAAAATCACATAACATGCATATTCGTTCACAATTTCTATTTCCCTGATGATATTATAAGAAACATCTTTGATTTCCAGGTGTAGAAGGAAAAGAAAGAAAAATATATTTCTTTTACTAAAATGATGAATAAGAAGAAATAAAATAACCCTACCTATGATCCCATGTGAAATATCAAGGGCGACTTGAATAGACCCAAATATGTTATTGACAATTTTGGGAGCATGGTGGAATTTTTTAAAGCTGAAAGGATTGTTAAAGACAAAGGAAAGTCATAGGCTATTGAGGAGTATCCTGAACAAGGATTGGAGGAAATACCTTCTTATCAACCTCTATCAAAGATTACAACTTATAAAAGGAAGAAGGGAGTTGTTATTGAAAAGGAAACCATTACCCCTGTTGTTATTTCAGAGAATTCTGAAGTGGTATCTCATAAGAAACTAGTTGCCATTAATTTGGACTCTCCCTCGAGAGCCCCTTCTCCAACAAAACCACCATCACCCAAGAGATAGAGGATTGAAGATGCAAAATCGGTCGATTATCCTAAATTAGATGATGAGATCATGATGACTCCTGATGACATGCAACAAGGAATACCACATTTTTCACAAGATGTTACATAAATTTCTAGAGCAGTTTCTCTAAGACTGGGAAAGGATGAGATAAGAGGAATAACCAATACTGATGATTTACGGATGGAGACCTATAGAGAATTCATATGTGATGATTCTTTTGTTAAAAAATATTCATCCAAAGATTTTGCATGGAGAGCACAAGCTCCATTATATGCTGAGATGGTGGATCAAGAAAGGAGTTTGCATCTAGAGCTTCCTAAAAAGGTTATCCAGTCCAATTTCATGCAAGAAATGAGAAAAAATTTCAAGGAAATGACACTAGAGATAGGTAGAGAATTGGTACAAAAGAGTGGAGTATGATTACTCCTTGAATGGGATATTGTTGATGTTGTGGTGTTTGATACAATAAGAAGGTCCAATAGGACACTTCTTGAGACTGAGGAGGAAGCCACATTGGCACTCAAAGGCTCAAATTTTAGTGAAGAATGGGAAGCATTAGAAATTTGGTCATTGTCTACTGGGTCCATGAAGCCAATAGTTGTAGAGCGGGTTGATTTCAGTGGTCACTTGGTTGTAAGGAGAATTGTTGATACTATAGCATTAGAAGCCATAAATATGGTAGTAAATGTTACCAAGTTCACTAGGGAAATTGTTGAGGATTTGACCAAGGACAAATATACTCTGAGGGATCAGTATAATGATCTTATTGTTGAATACAACAAGAGTCAACAAAGGGTTGCAGAACTAGAAAATGAGTTGGCATTACTGAAGTAGAAAATAGAGACATGGAAGTCTCAAGGACAAGATAGTTCTAGTAATAATATGCCTGATCCACCAATGGAGCAGCCTCAAAATCCTCCATAGAGTAAATCCTAAGCAATAATTCCATATAATATTGGACAAGAGCCCATGGCAATTGAGGATGCAATTACTTCTACTACACCAGGTTGAGGAGTATAAGGAATTGTTACAACAATCCAAATAATTAATGTTGAAAATAAATTTAATAATTGTAGATGTTGTATTGGGACACTTAAATAGAAAAGTCCAGGGAAAATTGAATAGTGTCCATGCAAATTATGCTTTAATGTTTCTAGAAATTAGGTTTTTCTCTAGAGATAAGGAATTAGCCACCCCATTGTTGGATAAGTGGAGTCCTGGAGCTGAGCAATTGAAGTTCATGGGAGTAGGAGCAAAGAATCAGAATGATAAGTATGCCAGGGTTCTCCTAACTTATCAATTTATTAACGAGATTGTTGGAGAAAAGTTCCAGGAATATGTTGCTCCTATGGAAATGAAGATCAAAGAATTAAAGGCCAAAATGATGAATTAGACCTGACACCATTACCAGATATCCAACATAATTATGATGAGGTGAAGTCATTGCGGGATTGGAAAGACTAGATGAATGACATTGTGTCAACCCAAATGAATGAAATACACAAGAACACTGATATTGGTATGTTGAGTGATACACTTGAGAAACTATCCTTTGTTATTAGTTTCTTAGAAGATTTTGATAAGGAATCTACTTCAGTGATGGTGAAATATGCACCATACAGAGAAAAGATAGAGGAGGTTATCACTTTCAATTGGCCATCTAAAGCAGAGTTTGAATTATGAAGGAGTGTCTTCACTAAGGATTTTGAGATGTGAGCACCAGGGTGGAGACTATGAATTCGTCAAGTATAGTACAATTCTTTCCTTAGAAGTTACAATTGAATATACCCATACTTCTCCGAGCTTGAAGTGCAGATTGCTGATGTGGATCATCGCTAAGGTGGATAAAGTGTTGCAACGGTTAAAGATACTTTTCCTTTTAACGGGTTGATTTTTGGAAGGTGAGATTCTCCTCTACAACAATTGAAAATAGCTTTATTCTCATGTGGTTTTTCCTCCAATTATAAAATACAAATATAACTGCAAAAGGGAATGTGTCATGTATTAATCCAATCAAGTGTGGACTTGTGTACACTCTGGTCTGAAGCTTGTTTTCCTCCCTTGTTCTATAAAAGGGAATTTTGGGCCAATGTATAGGGTCTTTTGTTGAATTTGAGATTTGAGAGTGCAAAAATTGTAATATAGAGAGTGGGTATGTGCAAGATCATGATGGGCCAAAAAGTGGCAATATCTAAGTGATATGATGGCCCATGTGGCTGATGAATTTTTCTTTACCCGAAATTGATGAAACAAAAAGGATTTTTAAAGGAGATTCTCAGCTTCCCACCAATATAAATTATTCTTTACTTTGAATTTAATAAATAATTATTATTCATTTTCTATTTGAATTATGACTAAGGTCCAAATTGATAGGCTGATTGAAAAAAATCTATAGCCTTCAAATGGTATCACATTTATTGAATCCAAAACATGCATCACATTCCATGCTTCTCATAATATAGGATTAAAAAAAAAAGAATTGAATTTAATGATTTTTTGACCAAGTTAAGGTGGTGAGACATACAAGTTTTTATATATTTTAAAAGTTGTCATAAAAAAATCATTATTAATTATTTACTTGGAAAAAAATTACAAAAAAATATGCATCACATTGGGACATGAGTCCCCTACTGATATCTAAAATATTATAAAAAAATATTATCATTTTACTGTGGTTAGGGTGGTTAGACAGACACCAACTTCTTATATTTTCCCTGAAATTTAAGAACTACTGCATTGAAAGTTCAAATTTTCACCAAATAGATTTAAAAAAAAAAAAAACGTAGCAGTTTAGAAACAACATTCAGTTTTCTACAGATTCTATTCTTATATATTTTTGAAATAATATAGATAACTTATTGAAATTTTTACGTCAACTTGCCTAACTCTGATTTTCTGAGTTTTATTGCCATTTAAGGGCCTATTTTTTCCATGATGATCTTGCACATACCCGAGTGTAAAAATTGATTCCATGTTTTAAAATTTTAGAGTTAGATAGGAGAATTTTGTCAATTATGGGGTTCCTGAGCATGTTTGTGTTGAATATGACTATCATTTTAGTCTATTTTCTCTCCAATTTTGATACCTGGCATGAATTATTAATGAAATATTGGTCAAATACAAGTTTCGTTGATTTTTATTGTTCTTTAATATGAATTATGCTATAATTGCGGCACTGGTTCAAAGGATCAGTTAAATTATTTAGTTATTGTGTAATTTTATCTAGGTTGGTAGTTGGATTCATAAGTAATAGATTTCTTGTATAGATACGTGCGTTCTAATGCAATTCACATAGATCTTGACTATTTAGGATGAAATTTTCCTTATAGTTGAGTTTGTTATCATTTGACTCTGTGCTTCTGGATATGGCACTAATACTGAAGAAGTGGTCATATTTCTCATGTCTTTGGCTTTGATTTTGGAACATTTACTCAAAATAACTTTCATATCAACCTGTCTTTGTTGTATTTGAAGGTCTCCACTAATAGGAGTTGGATCTTTGAAGGAATTGTCAATTTCTTGAAGGATTTCATCTATTCAATGTTGATGGGGAACTTATCTGTTGTTATACTATGTGTAGTTGGAATTGTTTAGTTATTTGTAAGAAGCACATTGTGGGATCACCGTCCTGATTGTTGCAGAGCCTGAAGTGTAGGAGAGTAAGCATTATTTTTTCTTCTTGTTAAGTTGGCCAATCGTTTCCTAGGCTTTAATTATTGAACATGGAAAATTCATAGAAGCTTTGAGGAATCCACTTGGGTTTTAAAAAACACCAACATATGCTTCGTCGTCAGCCCATGGGAAGTATTGTTGATGGCAACAGGTGCTCATGGGGAAGCGAGTATTTGTAGGAAGGATATGGTGGGCCCTCCAAAATATTTTTAAAAGGAAAAAATTGAAAAAGAACAAAGTGTGAAGGGTTAAGTGTCGAGTGAATAGATTAAGGCATTTCATTTTTTTACAAAAAATGCAAAACTTTAAATGTAAAAAATTAAAGTGGTAAATCTGACAATACACGTGTAAGAGAATTCTTTTCCCGAGTTATTGATTTAAAATAACCGTTTATAATGGTGAGTGAAGGCATAAAAATAGGTGAATATAAAGGTATGGGTAAAATATTTTACGCAAAGAAAGTTGAAATTTCTTCACCATTTTTTAAATATGCAAATTTGATGGGCATTTAAAAAATATTATTAAGGGGATCCTTTTACAAAAGTTTGAATACTTCATTTGAACATGAGAAGGGAAATTATTAAGTACAACATGGTAAAAGTAATGAAAAATTTATTTTGTTGGGAGGTAAAGTGTAAAGTGCTACAAAAAAGTAAAAGGACAAAATAAACAGAGCAAAGGAGGAGAAAGAGAGTTTCCAAGGAGAAATAAAATAGATTCCCTTGTAGAGGAAAATGGGTTTTCATGGGAGCAAATATTTTCTCATTGCAAAGGTAAAAATGGGAAAAGAGGAAAATGGCTTTTCTATTGCAGATATTTTTCAACTATAAAATAAAGGAGAATGATTACTCTTCATGATGGGAATATTTTTTTGTTTCAGGACAACAAGTGCAAGATGCATGAACCAGGGAGCAGATTGAAGAGTCTTCAAAGAGAAAAGATATTTGTAGATCAATGGAGGGTGATGCTACTAGATGTCAACAAAAATTGGATTTTAGGGTAGCCTTTGTTTCTTCTTATTCTCTTTCTCTCTCAATTTCAAGGGTTCCAATTTTTTGATAGTTTTGCAAGGCAGACAAGAGTTGTGTAAAAGGTTGTAAAGTGTCAAGTTAGGATGGATTATATAACTATTAGTCATTGATCTAAGATGTTTTTTGTGTTCTAAATTCAGTTTCATGAATATATTTGATTCTATTATTGTATCCATGGTTGAGATGTAATACTCTTTTGAATTCAATAATCAAGGATTACTTGGGTTATTTCATGCACATTTGTTGCATTTGAGTTTTGGTTTTTATTGCTTTAATGAATTTCAGTTGTATTTGTTATTTCCTATTATTCAAATAATGGTGTAATTGCTTCAATGAGTGTAACATGAGTATTGTGTTTCTAGATGGATTTATAAGAATGACATTTGATAAAGATTCAGTGGTCTTGTTATCATAATGTGATAACATTTTCAAAGATCTTCAAAATATGTTTAACATTGTAGGATGAAATGTTGGTTGTATGACTTTGTAGCCCTTCTCTTGGTAATGGTCAGGCCTTGTGCATCTTTTGTTTTCAGTTTGGTCCCAAATCTTAAAATCTAAACAAACATTCAATTATTTTTTATGAATTATTTGTATCTACCATGTTCTCCATGTTGGTTAATGAATTTTTCCCAATATCTTAGTGAATGTTGAGTGATATTTCATGTTTCTTGGCATATTCTTGTGAGAGAATTATCTATTAAGAAATACCTTGTTGAATGTGTGTATGAATCTTTAGGTTTTGCTAAAGGGTCACCCCCCTAGGTCCTACACAACCTGAAGTGCAGAGGAAATGTGTTATAATATCAGTTTTTGTTAGTTGGCCAAATCCTACACTAGGTCGAAGCATGAAGTGTGCCTCACTTCTAGGATTTAGTAAATCTATCGATTTGGAGAACCAACAGGCCCTTATGAGGAATGATGTATATCACTCCTACCATATCATACATAGTAGCATTAAATATAGAATCATGTTGAATAGTATCATTATTATCATCATTTGTATCAACATTCATCACATCATTCTTTATAGTTTTTCTAGCTTTAAAAAATTAAATGTTATGATTAGGCATAAGGTTGGTAAAAATTTACAAGTTTTGGTTCGGAGGGACAAGGGATTTATTTCCTTGATCACTAACACATCCAACAGAAAGATGACCAAAATCAATGAGGGATTACACAAGATGTTTAAGATGCTTACAATGTTATGTGTCATGTGAATTTTGTCAGTGATAATGGTAGTAAGAATTTGGTCTATGGTTTATTAGGATCGGGTTGTTTAACAAGAGGTAAGGTAATCATTTATTGTTCTAAAAGTTGTGTCATTGTGTAATGAAGGGTATCGAGTAAGGGAGTGAATTGTCTTTTTGGGTCCGAATAGCTAAAGGGTATCACGGATTTGACAAAAGCTACTTGGTTATTAATATTTTGAGTTTTTTTTCTAGGGAGATTGAATTGAAGGAAACCTTTGTTCTATTTTCTAAAAGGTTCAGATTTTTTTGTTTGCTAACTCAGATTACTCAGTATGACTAGAGGTGGATTTTTTATCTCAACTACTAACCAAATAATGATAATCATGGAGGCTTGAACAAAAGTGCATGAAGGAGGGAAATTTCATCATGGTAATATTTTCTTGTATCTTACTTTGCAATTTTTCTATGAAAATATTTTGAAGATGGGGATCGAGAACCTTGACATCGATTTAGGAATAAAGTGATTGGTAGCATGAGATAAGGTCAATAATATTTTCTTCTTCTTTTTTCTTACATCTCAACAAACTAGACAAGGTCATGAATATTAGGAGTCATATGCACTTGGAAATGGTTGAAAAATGCCTCAACAAGTTCATTGAATGAACGAATTGAGTTATTTGGCAAAGAAGAGAACCATTCCAAGGCAATATCTTGCAAGGACCTAGGGAAAATTTTAGCCAAGATTTTATCATCAAGGAAAAAGTCACTACATAAAGTAGTATAAGCAGTAACATGGTTAGAAGGATCTCCATTTCCTCCATATTTCTTGAATCTAGGCACCTGTACACCTAGTGGCATCGGTGTCTGAAGTATCTCCAAGGAAAATGGACTTATTTTGACATAATATCTAGGTGGGCCATTTTGATTTTGGTTGATGTGGAAATTTGGTTTTGAAGGGAATGAGAGGTTCATTGATTGTCTTATGAGATGTAGGTGAGAAAGGTGAAGGGGTGTAAGTGTTTGATGGACAAGTGAATGGAATGCTTATAGGTGGTAAGATAGTAGGAGATATAACATATGATGCCACAAAGGTACTAGGGATGCTAGCAGAAATTACCAAGGAAGGAATCATATTACTAGTTGGTTGTATTGGTATAGGTAGGAATTGAGGAAACTATTGGAGGAGGATGAATTTGAGTTCCTCCTCGACTTCTGACATTTCTTGTAGGTAAATGACAACAAGTGGTTGAGGTGAGGTGTTTTCCAAAGATTTGAACTATGTTTTTCACAAGGTCAAGTCCATATTCAGTTTCAAGCATGTGGTGAATTCTAGCTATAGTAGGGATGGCAGTAGTTGAAATATTGTCATTTTCTACTTGATGTTGTTGGTTTTCTAAATCTTCATGAATTTGAATTATGTTTTCTTGTGGAACACTAGCAAGTATTTTTTGAACATGTGTCACACTACTTGAAGGTAAAGAGTTGTTTAGGGTATGGTCCATACCTAGTGTACTAGAGTCAATAATGGGAGTGAAATATCTAGACAACCAAAGATCCATGATGATTGTGCTATTGTGGGATGAAATGAGTCTCAAACTTCTTCTCACCATAGTATTAGCAATAGGATACAAAATAATCATACAAGGGCTACTAGATGCAAGATGAATGTGAATGCAATATAAGCTAAGACAAATGATATGAATATAACAAAAATTATAGAAACTGAAATAGACAACTATAAATAGAAAACAAAAGCTCACAAATAGTGCTTTAAATTTTGAAAAATGTAGTGCAAAATCTACACTGGGACTGATTCGCTAAAGGTTGCGAATGAGTCCCAAAGAGATTTTTTTTCAAAATTTTCAAAAAAAATTAGATGATTTTTATGCATTTTATGTTTTTTGATCTGTATCTTAAGTGAAAATGCTGATTTTGTTTGACTTTCATTGAAATGATATGCAAAAATGCAAGATATATGAACTTTCACTAATGCAAAATTAGAAAACCTACAATACCAATTAACTAATGGAAACCCTAATGCAATGTTAATGCTAGCGAGTACTAGGATGATGATTCACTCCATATCAAAATTATGATATTCTAAATGCAAGTTCACAAAATGAAATGAAATAAAAATGGGTTAGGTGATTTCATATGGTTTAGGATATAGAGCACACCCACTTTCCAATTTCATTCAAGGATAACCCTAGAGATCTCAATGCAAAGGAGAAAGATATCTTGCTATAGGGTTGTCCTAGGGGCTGACTATAGATTGATGAGGGGTTCACCACCAAGCTAGGGCTTGGAAAGACAAATGAAATGCATTATATAACACTAAACCCTAATTCAATGCAAGCTTTAACTAAATGAACTTGAAATTCCAATCAAATAGAAAAGAAAATTGTAGGATGAATTGTGTGCACCTGGGAAACTGAAGATGACTCGGAGGAGCACTAAAATGCTAAAAATTTTGAATTTACTCTTGATTGGGACTCCTTCAACAAGTTGGGTGAATTAGTCTAGAATCTAGGTTTTTGTGCAGGAACAAGAATACATAAAATGGGTATCTGAATCTGTAAAAGAATGAATTTTGACCAAAATTGGGACTCATTCACCAGAAGTGGCAAATCATTCCAGTTAGGTTTTTATAAAACTTCAAAGTATGGATCTTCTCTTATTAGTCTACTCAATCTACTTCTTCAGGTTTTCGGATCTGAATCTCTGTAAATCAACCTATAGGTGATCTCCAATATTCTCCAAGGCAAGGGAACAACTTTGACAACTTTTAGGCACTTTGAAAAATTTCTCCAAGCTTACTCCTCAATGTTTCTTCGATATAAACCTTTAAATCACACACTAAAGAGAGGGGAAAATGTTGTTTTGTTACTGGATAGGGGTTTTCCTTGGTCAAACCCCTTGTTGGTAATCAAACCTTGAAATAGAATAGAATAGGAATTGAGAATGACGAATGAACAAAATAGGATGTTGTAACTCACCAAACCCTAGAAATGAAGTGTTGGAAACATATATGAGATTACTTGAATGGATGTAGATCTTGACTCTTGCTTTGAAGTTGATAGATCTTGAGTGAAGTGCTAACTTGAATCATAAAACCCTACATCACAATTGTTAGCTCAAAAACAAACTTAATGCATGCAATCTTTGATATGATGCTCGATGCTTGAATAATGCTCTAAAATATTTGATAATGTACCCTTGAAGACTCTTGAATTATCTTGAATCCTCTTGTGAACTCAACTTTTCTATAAGGATTCTCATTCAAATTGCTACGTCAAATGAGTGAAATAAACTCGTATTTATACTTATATATGCAAGAATTTTCAAAATTACAACACTACAAGCCAACATCAGATCTAGGAGGATAAAATCTCACCAAAAATTTGAATTAATTTTGATTTTGGGCCACAGGGGAATCATTCACCCAAGGTGGTGAATGAGTCCCAACAGGCATAATTTATGGGACCATTTAAAAGAATTCTTGGAAATGTGTAAAACCATGATCAAGACCCAAAAATCTAGGTGAGATTCATTTTACCAATGTGGCAAATGAGTCCCAGATCACTAGATCTAGGCCATTCCATCTGAAAAAAATTGAATTATGATTCGTTATTTATTTATGTTGGGATCATCCTCAAAAAGGTACATTAAATGAGGCTTGTGGATGTAGAATAAGGCCAATTATTAATGGAAACCTTAGAAAAGTGTGAAAGTGTATTACAACACTTTACAACACTCCAAATAAGGCATCAATAAGCTCATTTAGGTAACAATGTCCCAAGACCTAATATGAATATGTTAAAAATATTACAAAAAAAAATCAAGGCCAAGTTAAGGGGGACCTTTTTCCGTCATTACAATGGATTATTTTTATTAGGCTATATTAGTTAGAGGTATCAATTTTTTGAGACATTTTTAATATATTTTTTGACCATGGGATATGGTAAGCATGAGAACGAAAATGGACTATACAAGGTTTGGAGATACAATGTTGGTTGGATATCTCAAGAGAAAAATTAATCTTAGTGACTAGATTAATTATATGTTGGTAAATAGATGTGGCAATTGTTCTAGCTAGGCCAAAGTACGTGGTGTATACCAAAAGAATTGTTTGATGAGAATAATGTTTTTGGTAATTTTGTGGTAACAAGTTGAGACTATAAATATTGGTGTCTCTATGATAAATTTCATGTGTGATATTGGTTTAGATTTCTTGCATTTAATTATTGGATATTATGGATAATGAAATAGATGTTGGTAAGATGATCTTGGCTTGAAGCATGGTGGTAACCTTTCTAGTTTATAGATATTTTGGAGTTTCCCTTTTCCTCTTACAAGGTATAAAAGAAGCTAAAGAATGTTGGGATTGCATATGTCATAAATATTGCATGTGTTATTGTTGGATTGGTTACTCTATTATATCTATTCAATATTTTTATTCTTTTTTGGACATGAGTAATCCTATTTATGACATGGATATTATTTCATATGTATTCCTATGTCTAATATGTAGTAATTTGTATGAGCATATAATATCATTATGACATTGTAAGATGTTGGAGTTACTTATATTAGATTCTATGATGAATGTAAGATGGTTACATAGGGATTTACAAAATGCACCTAAAATATTGAAATTCTATATGATGTGTAAGAAGCATATATAACACTTTAATTGATATAATGAATTCTCTCCAATTATATATAACATTTTTTATATCGTTTATGAACATGCATAATTTTTATTTTATCTACTAGTGGGTTAATTTTCATCTATAATGAATTTTGTTTCCCAAGTTCATAAGAAAGGTTTTGAAGGTTCTACAAATATTCTTCAATCTTTTCCACATATATCATAAGGTCCCTTTTCATATTAAACACTTAGCTCACATTTTTAGCTAATAACTTTCTAGAAATCTCTTTATTATTTCTTAGATTTATTTTAGTATATATTGGAGCTACAATATTTTAGTTGTAAACAAGGAGTAAGGAGTTTCCTTTACAAAGATATATTTTGATATTTTGTCTAGATAAAGATGGCATTCTCAATGTTAAGGAATGATCCTAGAAGTGTATTGTTACTAAATAAAAAAATTTCTTGGTGGTTTGGAGTTGGGTTGTTTACCCAGAACTTCTTTCATCATGTATAGCATTGTTTTTTTGTTCTTTTTCTGTCCCTCTTCTATTCTTGTATAATTTTGTTTTTATAAGATTTAATTTATATGTTATATTTATTAAAAACTATAGATTTGAGACCTAGACAACTTCCCTTTAAGGGGTAATGTTCAATATAAATAGTTTATTTTTTTCCATGTATTGAACAATTTTTAGTAAATATTATGTTGTTGGAAGTGCATATTGAGAATTATTCCTTACAATAGTGAACGGTATTTTTCATGTAGAGTACTTGGCTCAAGAAGCCTAGTACATTGTATTGTACCGGCTTTAGTTATAAACTAGAGTCCTTGGGCAATGCGTTTGTAAGAAAGCTAATTTATACGAGTAGTTTTAGGCTTGCAAGCATTGAAATGGGGAAGTGTTTTGAATATTCTATTATTTTTCATGAATATTAATACATATGTTGTTCTATATTTTTTGGTGGAGGATTTTTCTAAAAGGATTTTTCTACATGAATTTGGGGTTGTGGTATAATAATATGTTTTGTTGATTTTATTTTCTTTCTATTTTGATTCACATTTTATCTTAAGTGGATTAATTAGATTGTATATAATGTTTATTTTAATACTATTACAGTAGTTTAATTTACTTTTTAACAAACTCACACCTCAAAATTTGACATTAGACATGAAGACTCTAATTAGACACAACATAATTTGGAGTCAACTTGACCGTTAAGTTTCTACAAATTCCATAGTAAGATTCCTCCAATAAACTATATTGCATTAATATTTTGAGAGTACCAATTCTCCCTAACTTAAAATGTGAAAAACAGTAGACATGAGACCATAGCTAGGTTTTACTGAAAATATTCTTGGGTTTTTTGCTTAACACATCTATAAAGAATTTTAGATTGCATTGGACATTGGGGCCTTAAAAAGCTAAAAAAATTAATTTAATTTAAGTGTAGAGTAAATATAAATTAAAGAAGAATATAACCTATGGTCTACCACACAACCAAAATCAATGATCTTAATACAATATGACATGGTGTATAACAATTAATGCATTTCATACCAATAATTTAAATAGGGAAGGAGAGTTCCGTCTAGAAGTATGTGCAATAAAAATCTATACTATTTCCCTTTAATAAAATCAATAAAAATTCTATATTTTTCTATTAAATTTTACATTTCACCACTTTTGATAATCTATTAAAAAATAAAATACATTTTAAGATTTTGGATTCTATAATTTTAACACATAATTTGATAAAATATTGTTTCATAATGTTTTTGGGTGAAGATTGAGAAGATATTTGGTTTATGATCCACCAGGAATCCCAAAGGAAATTCATGATTTCTTAAGGCTAATGGGGAGGAGGCCTGAATTGAATTTTACACACATTTGGGGAGATGTCATTCCTTACTATAATACATCCATTTTTAGGGTATATGGCACCAATGCCAGCCCATATGATTTGCCTAGGGATGTGCCTCTAAGAATTGGATTCTTAGAAATCCTGAGACAGTTGGGACGAGCCCAGATGGTACATTTTCCAACAACATAGAAGAAGGGATATTTCTTTCCTCGGTATAAAACTTTTGTAGATTTTTTCATGGGAAAAGGAGGATGGACAGATTTGGGGACATTTCTAGCACCTTATGGGTTGAATAATGTGCACCCAAGGAACCATGATCCCGAGGGTTTCATTTCTCAATTGTAGGCAAATCACATAAAATGCATATTCGTTCACAATTTCTATTTCCCATGCCAAATATCAAGGGTGACTTCAATAGAGCCACATATGTTCTTGTCAATTTTGAGAGAATGGTGGGAGTTTTGAGAGGTGAAAGGATTGTTAAAGACAAAGGAAAGTCATAGGCTATTGAGGAGTATCCTGAAGTAGGATTGGAGGAAAGACCTTCTTATCAGCCTTTATCAAAGATTAGATTTTATAAAAGGAAGAAGGGAGTTGTGATTGAAAAGGAAACCATACCCCCTCCTATTATTTTAGTGAAGTCCAAAGTGGTATCTCATAAGAAACTAGTCACCATTAATTTGGACTCCCCCTTGAGAGCCCCTTCTCCAACAAAACCACCATCACCCAAGAGACAGAGGATTGAAGATGCAAAAGTGGTGGATTATCCTAAATCAGATGATGAGCAGATCATGGTGACCCCTAATGACATGTAGCAAGCAATACCATCTTTTCCAAAACATGTTACAACAAGTTCTGGAGTAGTTTCTCTAAGACTAGGAAAAGATGAGATAAGAGGAATAACCAATACTAATGATTTAAGGATGGAGACCTGTAGAGAATTCATAAGTGATGATTCTTTTGTTAAAACAAATGCTTTCATAGATTTTGCATGGAGAGTGTAGGATCCATGATATGCTGAGAAAGTGGATCAAGAAAGGAGTTTGCATCTAGAGCTTCCTAAAAGGGTTACCCAGTCCAATGTCATGCAAGAAATGAGAAAAAATTTCAAGGAAATGACACCAGAGGAAGGTAGAGAATTGGTGCAAAAGAGTGGAGTATTATTACTCCCTGAATGGGATATTGTTGATGTTGTGGTGTTTGATACAATAAGAAGGTCCAATAGGACACTTCTTGAGACTGAGGAGGAAGCCACATTGGCACTCAAAGGCTCAAATTTTAGTGAAGAATGGGAAGCATTAGAAATTTGGTCATTGTCTACTGGGTCCATGAAGCCAATAGCTGTAGATTTTGAGATGTATATTCAAGCTTGGAGAAATATGGGTATATTCAATTGTAACTTCTAAGGAAAGACCTGTACTATACTTGACCAATTCATAGTCTCCACCCTGGTGCTCACATCTCAAAATCCTTAGTGAAGACACTCCTTCATAATTCAAACTAAGGATTTCGAGATGTGAGCACTAGGGTGGAGAGTATGACTTGGTCGGGTATAGTACAGGTCTTTCCTTAGAAGTTACAATTGAATATACCCATATTTCTCCAAGCTTGAATTGTAGATTGTTGATGTGGATCATTGGTGAGGTGGATAAAGTTTTGCAACAGTTAAAGATGATTTTCCTTTTAACGGGTTGCCTTTTGGAAGGTGATCTTCTCCTCTACAAAAATTGAAAATAGCTTTAGTCTCATGTGCTTTTCCCTCTAATTGTAAAATAAAAATATAATTAAAAAAGGGAATGTGTCACATATCAGTCCAATCAAGTGTGGACTTGTGTACACTCTAGTCTAAAGGTTTTTTTGACCCTTATTCTATAAAAAGGAATTTTGGGCCGATGTACAAGGTCTTTTGTTGAATATGATATTTGAGAGTGCAAAAATTGTAATATAGAGAGTGTAAACATCGAGTCCATGTTTTAAAAGTTTAGAGTTAGATAGGAAAATTTTGTCAATTATGGGGTTCATAAGCATGTTTGTGTTGAATATGACTATCATTTGAGTCTGTTATGTCTCAAATTGTGCTACTTGGCATGAATTATTAATGAAATATTTGTCAAATACTGGTTTCATTGATTTTTATTGTTCTTTAATGTGAATTATGCTATAATTGTGGCTCTGGTTCAAAGGATCAGATAAATGCTTTAGTTATTGTGCAATTTCATGTTGGTTGGAAGCTGGATTCATAAGTAGTAAAAGATTTCTGGTATACATACTGAGTTGTAATGTAATTCACATAGATCTTGACTATTTAGGATGAAATTTTCCTTATAGTTGAGTTCGTTATCATTTGACTATGCGCTTCTGGATATGGCACTAATACAGAAGTAGTGGTCATATTTCTCATGTCTTTGGCTTTGATTTTGGAACATTTACTCAAAATAACTTTCAAATCAACCTGTCTTTATTGTATTTGAGAGTCTCCACTAATAGGCGTTGGATCTTTGAAGGAATTGCCAATTTCTTGAAGGATTTCATCTATTCAATGTTGATGGGGAACTTATCTGTTGTTATACTATGCGTAGTTGGAATTGTTTAGTTATTTGTAAGAAGCACATTGTGGGATCACCGTCCTGATTGTTGCAGAGCCTGAAGTGTAGGAGAGTAAGCATTATTTTTTCTTCTTGTTAAGTTGGCCAATCGTTTCCTAGGCTTTAATTATTGAACATGGAAAATTCATAGAAGCTTTGAGGAATCCACTTGGGTTTTAAAAAACACCAACATATGCTTCGTCGTCAGCCCATGGGAAGTATTGTTGATGGCAACAGGTGCTCATGGGGAAGCGAGTATTTGTAGGAAGGATATTGTAACGCCCTGCCACGCAAACCTAGAGGATGATGCAAACAACTACTTAAACAGGCTAATTTTTTTGTTTAAGTACAATTATTGAACAAGTTCGCTACCCAATGCAGCCATCCCCTAAGGTTATGAGACTGAAATTATTTAACAACCCACAAAAACAACATGAATATAAACCACAACATTTATCTACTCAAGATAATAAGTACACATACATTCCATACAAGATAAATTACATCCAAACATATAGATAACTTTCAAACTCATGTATCCATAATGAAATATTACAATTACAACTCTCATTCCCCGAATGAGGTAAGACCATAAATAAAGATTACAATTAGAATTTCCACCTCGATATCATAGAGGGGTAAAATAATACAAGATCAACTGAAATGATATACAACAAAAACTGATACTGAAAGCCACGAGCTCTCCAAAAATAAGTCTCATCCACATGAACATGAAGATAGAACCCAATGGATTTAGGTGCATGCCACCCAACCAAGTGGAACCCAAAGGCCCACCCCCCGTGCTAGGAGATAGTAACCAGGAATCCTAGTCAAAACCATCTACCTCTAGACACAGGCTAACATAACTGAACCAAAATGGTAACAACCAATCACATGAACCTCACAAGAACATGCCAAGTACAAACCAAGTACCACATATGTACAACATAAGTAAACCAAAAGTACAACTCAAGAGCATCACGAGAACACACAAGGACAACTCTACGTGGTCACATTGCTTCCAGAAATAAAGCAGAAAAAGAATGTTAAGAGAACCATACACATAATAATCGAATACCAACTATGGTCACACAAGGTATGTTAAGGAAACTGTACCAACTAGAAACAAGAACCAACTATGGCCACATCAAGTATGTTATGGAAACCATACCCACAAAACAAAACCGATTGTTGTCCTAGACAGAGTGTCATCACATAGCTCGTCATGGGTTATCCTTGGGAATCTTTCTAGACTCCCGCCCACACAAGAAAAGGTTATCCTAGTGACCTTTACGAAATTCTAGCCCCCATACTCATTCATGCAGAGCCAAATACCTTTCGTATAGACAAGATAGCTGACCTTGCCATTACAAGCCTTCTCATCTCATCCCAAGCCTAACTGAGCACTTAGGTCCATGAGTGAGGCATTAAAATCTTGATTAGTGAGAAGTTAGTCCTAAAATTCTAAGTATTGTTTTAGTTATAACTTGATTAAATAACTTATAACGAGTTATCCTTGACACCACTTCAGGTTCTGGCCCCCATTACAAGGAACTCTTCTACTGGACAACACACACACACCATCCAAACATCTATGGAACCAAGGTGCAACAAAAAAGATAACACGTCCACTCCTTTCTCAGGAGTCGACAAAGATGAACCCATCTCCAAACACTGGAGGTAACATCAATAACAAGAACAGCTCCAGACTGCTACTAACAAGGAGACATACATTACAAAATCTACTCCTTTCTCAGGAGCCAACAAAGATAAACCACATAACAAGGTCACTCCATACAAGGAAATACGGATCCCATAATCCACTCCTAAACCAAGGAGGTACAAACATCCCCATTCATGGAAACCGGGTACTAACATAGACACAACCCCATGCACTACCCAAGGGTTACAAAACAGGTTGACATAACAAAGTGACAACCCCCATAACTGAAAACTCATCTGCAAGACTTATTAATCTCTAAAACCCAACTTCCCACATGAAAACGGAATGCAATTCACAATCAAGATGAACAAGAAGGCAGTAACGAAATTTACTTTGGATTCACTAAATCCACTTCTTCCTTAACATGCAGTAAATCATCGTATTAACAAATTGAATTCAATAACGTTTCTTTTGGACATAGATGAAGTTAAATCAAATGTCTCATTCTCTATTTGTTTTTTTATAATGATAAAACAAACATTTATTCCTACCATTCAGTATATAACATTTTGAAATAATCAATGTTTCCTCTACTAGGTATAATCAATTTCAAAACAATTTATCATAAAATAACCTCCACATTATTTAAATAAAATAAATATTTTATTCCATCAAAATTTCTATTGTTTAAAAGAAATCAATGATTTAACCCCCAATCCATTATATTCGTTTTTCCAATATAAATTAGAAATATGCCACTAATTATAACACCATTTTAATATATATATACCTTTTAATATGTACATATATATATACAAAGCCAATAACCTCATCCAATTATATATAAAAAAATTAACTATTTAAAAATAATAAATAATAACATTTTAATATTATATAAATATAATACTAAACATTAATATATATATTATTACTGATATATATATATTAACATTTAAATATTATAAAGAAATATAATAATAAATATTAAAATATATTAAAGCCTTATTTTATTTTGCTTTATCTTTTATTTTCCATTTCTAACCTCCTATGAGGCCTCGGGCCACATGCTGCATTGGGGTTAGGGTTAGGCGATCGCTCGAGTTACAAGGTGGCCGAATTAGGGCAACCCCCACCGTGGTTTCCTTCCATGGTAGGCGGTGTTTTAGGTTAAGGTCGCACTTGACAGGGTGACGGGTTACACTGTGGCGGCATTGCCGAGAGGTGGGAGGTGCGGGTTTAGGAGCCACCGTGGCTGGCAGTTAAGGTGCTGGTGCCCACCACAGTGGGTGGCTCGGTTGTGCTTAGCACAGCCGACGACCACTATGGTGGTGTCGTGCTAAGCACTGAGTGGACAATGGAGGCAGCGGTGCAGCTCCCCACTGTGCCTCCCCAGGGGCGGTTGTGGGTCGAGCCCCGATGCCCTCAACCAACAATAATTTTTTTTTTTTTTTAAAATTTCACAACATAATTTTCCTTTGGATTTTAATATCCGCCCTTTTGATAGGGGGGGTATTTTTTTTTTTTTAAAAGGCTTTCCCAGCATAACCCCCAATATTCCCATGCATAAAATGAATATTTATACATATATTTAAAAACCCACATATTATTTTACAAACTTAATCTGAACAACCAAAAATTGAAATGACATTTTCCAGCCAAGAACACCAATCTTTACATTTTCAAATATAGCATTTTTTTAAAGTTTTGAAATAAGATCTAATATGGGTTTATTTTCAACATGATTCATTTCAAATTCAATAACCAATCAAGTAATATGAACCTGGTTTTGCAAAAATTTGGAGAAGATCCAGACGACACCCAACTTCTTCCTTGATTCCCTCTTCAGTTCAACAAATTTCACCTCTCCAATCCAAAACCCACCAAAAACCAACAGTTCTTCCTCCTCTATTTTTTAATTTTTCAAAAAACTTCATAATCCAAAATTTAGATCCAAAATCCAAGCATAAGGAAAAAAAAAACCCTAAAAAAATTCAACAACCCCCTCATAAATTCTTCAAAACAGAAAATGCAAAAATATCTAATTTCTTTAATTTTTTCCATTCAAACTTTCAATTTCGACTTTAAATCATTTTCATAATTTTCATTTCCAAATTTCACAAATTGACTCTTAAATTCATTTTTCTAATTTTGAATTTCAACTAATATGCATAAATTTCCAAAATGAATAATTTAACTTATTTCAACCTTATAAATTTAATTAATTAATAAAATAGATTTAATCAACGATTAAATTATTTATTAATTAAATTAAATTAATCATAAAATAAACTACATTTCAACATAATTTCCAGAACAAGTTGGACGACAACTTAATTACATTAAACCATTTAAATCACCCAATTAAACTTGCAATTAGATAATGAAGAGAGGGCACAAAATCCAAAGCAACACAACCTGACAAACAACTGACGACATACAAGGACTAGGGTGACGACTTGGCATGGAAACCTTGCTACTATCTCCTAATCGAATACCGTTGGTTATTAAACACGCTCTCACCTGTGAAACCAGGTGGAGTTGATGTCTTGTACCTGTCAACCTGCAAGTCAAGTAACAACAACATATAGTATAAACAACATAAAATACACATCGTGAAGGGGTAATCTCGGAATCGCAGGGTGCTCGCAAGCGAGTGATGCAATGCATCCCCTTCACCAATACAATATTACCAATTGATGAATCTAACATCATTAATATGATCAAAAGCATAAAAATCATTAATTCAATTATCCACTATGCTAATCCAAAGCATGCCATAATGATAACATCTAAAAAATACACCATCACACCAAAATATAACATTTGCATCACTTACAGATAATGATCAAATAACAACTGAGTTCTAAATCAAAGCACTTAACATAAAATAAGGCCTAACCAAATAGAACACTGTTCAATCAAAAAGGCAAAACAGAGGGGTCTTACATCCCCCCCCTAGGGTTAGGCTTACTCTTGGAAGCCTGCAGCTACCCCTAGAGAAAAATCCATACACACACACACAACCAAGGGTTCCAAAACTGAACCACTCCAAGCCTCAACACAAAAACAATAGCAACCCGTGCTGAATACAACTCAGCCAAGAGACACTGGCAAACCAAACAAGACAACATGGTGGAGCAACCACCAATCAAGTCTCCAAACACATATCCAAGGATTATCACACATAATACACATATGAACCAATACACATCACTCAGAAAAGTGGCATACCAAACCATGATAGAAGAATCCAAGCACCAAGAACAACTAACCAACTCAAATGAGTCCAACAAGACCACAATGACCTGTCTCTTGCTGTATAAGGTGATTAGCCTCCAAGAGATAGTCATCACAACCAAGGTGAGTAGTGGGTCCTAGTTGCAAAACAACCTCACATACCCCCATCTTCAACGTTTCCTGCATCTACTTCCTCGTACACACTCACCAAGTCTGTATCATACGTCCTTGGAGAGGAATTATAATACAACACATAACCGACATTGAAAACAACAAAGATAACTAGCTTAGCCACCAAGTTCATAAAGAAGATAAAATTAAAGTTCTATTTCAACAATAAAGAAATAAATACACGTAATTTCAATATTGAATCAAATTTATAACCACTAGGGTTATAAGACAATAAGTTTACAAGTTGTGGCTAAACCTTCACAATCAACCGAAAAGAATCATCAATAACCAAAAAGAAAGTTCACAATCTTCAAAACTTCACTATACAACAACTGTGTGACTAGTTACTAGCCACAAAACGAGGAAGGAGGAAACAATGTCCGACAAGAATGATAACAACCCTCATGTGATGTGGAATGATCACACAATCCACATGACCCAGAGTGTATCCACGACACTTAACAAGATACAAATACTAGCTTCCTATAATTACAAGGGCACCACTACATACATAATCCCATATGAACATCCAATTCCAAACTCATGGGATATGTATCAAAACTTCCCAACCAAACCTTTTATCTAGTTTCTTTCACGCTACTCTTCTCCACAAAGCACATCATGCTAAAGTAGAAGCCATGAACATGTGATCACTTGACCAACCCACTAACAATTCGCAGGGACTACACAGTGGTCACAAATGTACCCAAACAACCCAGTGTTTAAACCTAGGCTCTAATACCATGTGTAACGCCCCGCAACACAACCCTAGAGGATGATGCAAACAACTACTTAAATAGGCAATTTTTTTTGTTTAAGTACAATTATTAAACAAGTTCTCTACCCAATGCAACCATCCCCTAAGGTTATGAGACTGAAATTAATTCACAACCCACAACAACAACATGAATATAAACCATAACATTTATCTACTCAAGATAATAAGTACGCATACATTCCATACAAGATAAATTACATCCAAACATATAGATAACTTTCAAACTCATGTATCCATAATGAAATATTACAATTACAACTCTCATTCCCCGAATGAGGCAAGACCATAAATAAAATTATAGTTTCCACCTCGATATCATAGAGGGGTAAAATAATACACGATCAATTGAAATGATATACAAAAAAAAATTGATACTGAAACCCACGAGCTCTCCAACTGGAAGTCTCGTCCACACGAACATGAAAATAGAACCCAACGGATTTAGGTGCATGCCACCCAACCAAGTGTAACCCAAAGGCCCACCCCCCGTGCTAAAAGATAGTAACCAGGAGTCCTAGTCAAGACCATCTACCTCTAGACACAGGCTAACATAACTAAAACAAAACGGTAACAACCAATCACATGAACCTCACAAGCACATCCAAAGTACAAACCAAGTACCACATATGTACAACATAAGTAAACCAAAAGTACAACTCAAGAGCATCACGAGAACACACAAGGAGAACTCTATGTGGTCACATTGCTTCCAAAAATAAAGCAAAACAAGTCTATTAAGAGAACCATACACATAATAATTGAATACCAACTATGGTCACACAAGGTATGTTAAGGAAACCATACCAACCAGAAACAAGAACCAACTATGGTCACATTAGGTATGTTATGGAAACCATACCCACAAAAAAAAACTAGTTGTTGTCCTAGACAAAGTGTCATCACATAGCTCGTCATGGGTTATCTTTGGGAATCTTCCTAGGTTCCGCCCCCCACAAGAAAAGGTTATCCTGGTGACCTTTACCGAACCTTGGCCCTCATACTCACTCATGCAGAGCCAAATACCTTTCGTACAAACAAGATAGATGACCTTGCCATTACAAGCTTTCTCATCTCATCCCAAGCCTAACCGAGCACTTAGGTCCATGAGTGAGGCATTAAAATCTTGATTAGTGAGAATTTAGTCCTAAACTTCTAAGTATTGTTTTGGTTATCACTTGATTAAATAACTTATAACGAGTTATCCTCGACACCACTTTGGGTTCCAGCCCCGTTACAAGCCACTCTTCTACTAGACAACACACACACACCATCCAAAAATCTATGGAACCAAGGTGCAACATACAAGATAACACATCCACTCCTTTCTCAGAGTCGACAAAGATGAACCCATCTCCAAACATTGGAGGTAACATCAATAACAAGAACGGCTCCAGAAAGCTCCTGACAAGGAGATATACATTACAAAATTCACTCCTTTCTCAAGAGGCAACAAAGATAAACCACATAACAAGGTCACTCCATACAAGGAAACACGGATCCCATAATCCGCTCCTAAATCAAGGAGGTACAAACATCCTCGTTCGTGGAAACTGGGTACTAACATAGACACAACCTCATGCACTACCCAAGGGTTGCAAAATAGGTCTACATAACAAAGCGACAACCCCCATAACTGAAAACTCATCTGCAAGACTTATTAATCTCTAAAACCCAACTTCCCACATGAAAACGAAATGCAATTCACAATCAAGATGAACAAGAAGGCAGTAACGAAATCTACTTTGGATTCACTAAATCCACTTCTTCCTTAACATGCAGTAAATCATCATATTAACAAACTCAATTAAATAATGTTTCTTTAGGACATAGATGAAGTTAAATCAAATGTCTCATTCTCTATTTGTTTTTCGATAATGATAAAATAAACATTTATTCCTACAATTCAGTATATAACATTTTGAAATAATCAATGTTTCCTCTACTAGGTATAATCAGTTTCAAAATAATTTATCATAAGATAACCTCCACATTATTTAAATAAAATAAATATTTTATTCGATCAAAATTTCCATTGTTTAACATAAATCAATGATTTAACCCCCAATCCATTATTTTCATTTTTCCAATATAAATTAGAAATATGCCATTAATTATAACACCATTTTAATATATATATATATACCTTTTAATATGTACATATATATATACAAAGCCAGTAACCTCATCCAATTATATATAAAAAAATTAACTATTTAAAAATAATACATAATAACATTTTAATATTATATAAATATAATACTAAACATTAATATATATATATATATATATATATTATTACCGATATATATATATTAACATTTAAATATTATAAAGAAATATAATAATAAATATTAAAATATATTAAAACCTTATTTTATTTTGCTTTATCTTTTATTTTCCATTTCTAACCTCCTATGAGGCTTCGGGCTGCGTGCTGCTTTGGGGTTAGGGTTAGGCGACCGCTCGAGTTATGAGACGACCGGATTAGGGCAACCTTGGCCGTGGTTTCCTTCCATGGCGGGTGGTGTTTTTGGTTAAGGTTGTGCTTGATAGGGCGGCGGGTTACACTATGGTGGCTACAGGAGGTGGCGCTAGCGAGAGGTGGGAGATGCGGGCTGAGGAGCCATTGCGGCTGAAGGCGGAGGTGGCTAGGGGCTGGCAGTTAAGGCGCAGGTGCCCACCACAGTGGGTGGCTCGGCTGTGCTTAGCACATCCGACCACCCTTTTGGTGGCATTGTGCTAAGCACCGAGTGGATAGTGGGGGCAGCAACGCGTCTCCCCATAGTGCCTCCCTAGGGGCGGCTATCGGTTGAGCCCCGATGCCCTCAACCAACAATAAAATTTTGTTTTTAAAAAAAAATTCACAACATAATTTTCTTGTGGATTTTAATATCCGCCCTTTTGGAAGTGGGGGGGTATATATTTTTATTTTCATTTTATTTTTAAAAAGGCTTTCCTAGCATAACCCCCAATATTCCCATGCATAAAATGAATATTTATACATATATTTAAAAACCCACATATTATTTTACAAACTTAATCTGAACAACCAAAAATTGAAATGACATTTTCTAGCCAAGAAC
This sequence comes from Sequoiadendron giganteum, assembly GCA_007115665.2. Lineage (NCBI taxonomy): Eukaryota > Viridiplantae > Streptophyta > Pinopsida > Cupressales > Cupressaceae > Sequoiadendron > Sequoiadendron giganteum. The sequence goes on along the minus strand of CM021100.1, from coordinate 407,396,945 downwards.
ACCAATCTTTACATTTTCAAATAGAGCTTTTTTTTTAAGTTTTAAATAAGATCTAATATGGGTTTATTTTCAACATGATTCATTTCAAATTCAATAACCAATCAAGTAATATGAACCTAGTTTTGCATAAATTTGGAGAAGATCCAGACAATGCCCAGCTTCTTCCTCGATTCCCTCTTTAGTTCAACAAATTTCACCACTCCAATCCAAAACCCACCAAAAACCAACGGTTCTTCCTCCATTTTTTAATTTTTCAAAAAACTTCATAATCCAAAATTTAGATCGAAAATCCAAGCATAAGGAAAAAAACCCTAAAAAATTCAACAACCCCCTCATAAATTCTTCAAAATAGAAAATGCAAAAATATCTAATTTCTTTAATTTTTTCCATTCAAACTTTCAATTTTGACTTTAAATCATTTTCATAATTTTCAATTCCAAATTTCACAAATTGACTCTTAAATTCATTTTTCTAATTTTGAATTTCAACTAATGACATACAAGAACTAGGGTGACGACTTGGCACGGAAACCTAGCTACTATTTCCCAATCGAATACCATTGGGTATTGAACACGCTCTCATCTGTGAAACCAGGTGGAGTCGATATCCTATACCTGTCAACCTGCAAGTCAAGTAACAACAACATATAGTATAAACAACATAAAATACACACCGTGAAGGGGTAATCTCGGAATCGTAGGGCACTCGCAAGCGAGTGATGCGATCTGTCCCCTTCACCAATACAATATTACCAACTAACAAATCTAACATCATTAATATGATCAAAAGCATAAACATCATTAATTCAATTATCTAGTATGCTAATCCAAAGCATGCCATAAGGATAACATCAGAAAAATACACCATCACACCAGAATATAATATTTGCATCACTTACAAATAATGATCAAATAACAACTGAGTTCTAAATCAAAGCACTTAATAGAAAATAAGGCCTAACCAAATAGAACACTATTAAATCAAAAAGGAAAAACGGAGGGGTCTTACAGATATGGTGGGCCCTCCAAAATATTTTGAAAAGAAAAAAATAAAGAAAGAAAAAAGTGTGAAGGGTTAAGTGTCAGGTGAATACATTAAGGCTTTCCATTTTTTTACAAAAAATGCAAAACTTTAAACGTAAAATATTTAAGTGGTAAATCTTACAATGCACGTGTAAGATAATTCTTTCCTTGAGTTATTGATTTAAAATAACCATTTATAATGGTGAGTGAAGGCATAAAAATAAGTGAATATAAAGGTATGTGTAAAATATTTTGAATGCTACATGTGGACCATAGACTTAATGAGCTAAATCAATTCAACTGAAATGCATCAATTTCATACTTGCAAGTTTTAAATACTGTCATATTATTTACATTTTGTTGCCTTATATCTGCTCACTTTATTTCATGTTGTTTCATGTTATTCTATTTTGGAGCAGAAGTGTTCTATCTCATAAACAATGATAGTGAATATGCATACATAATGCCTTATCAATGAAGCACTAATGGATAAAAAATGGACAAAAGTATTTCTCTAGCTCATGAGTTTTTGAGCTGAAAGTACATGTTGTTTTCTATAAGCATTCAAGTTGTGACTGGAAGATGAAAAGCACAAAAGTGATCATATAGGCAGGGTTGTTGCTACAAGAATGATACAACAACTAGCATGACAATAGTGTGTACACAATGCAATCAAAAGGATACATAAAGGTCGAAAAGATATTTCTTGTCAATTCTGGAGATAGTATCAAGCAAGATAGATTCTATGGTGTTATGTATATAAGCATAATCATTTTGGAACAATTGTAGATGTCATAGCAGCAATGGTGTGATGTGAGTATTCTATCATATTATGACAGTAAAAAAGCCGAAAGAGCCCTCAATACGCATGACAGATCTTCAATACATGAATAGTAATAAGAGGTAAAAGAAATAAAGGATATAAAATGCTTTAACCTCTATCAAGAATTTAAATGTAAAGAATATAGCTGCAAGTGGAGTGAGAAAACAATGAAGAGGAAGATTGTTTTAGTTCCAGAAGTGCAATTATAACTTGCTGCAATGATAATACAAAAGATTTATTTCATTTTCCAGCATACCCATATGAAGAATTTTTATATACATGCAGATTTATTCAAACATGTTGAATACCCATGAAGCGATTTTTACAAAAATGTAGATTTGTCACCATTTCCAGCTCACCCATGTGAGGGTTTCATAAGAAATGAAAAATATATACAATGCTATTATGGGTCGAGCCCATTGATGAAAGAATTTTTAGGAAAAATGGAGCAAGAGTTTTCCCCAAGGGTTTTTCTTTTATCCTTTGGAGTAAGTGTAGATTCAAAGAAATGACAAGCACATTTTGAGTTTACTATATAGTTTTCAAAATATGAAATCAAGGAATAGGAAATGCAAAGAGATTTCTTCATAAAATCCAAGAACCAAGCGTATTCTGGCTCAGCCTGTAATGGCTCCATTTGTTTTTAAGAGAAAACAACAATCATTATTCCTCATAGAAGCTTTTATGAAGCTTTTGTTTGATAGGAAAAATACAATAGAACAATGGAGGAGTAGCTTACCAAGTGGCAGCTAGTAGAGGAAAATAAGTGGCACAACTATCTCTAAAGAGGGGCATCAAACAAGGCTCGGGCTCTCTCATCAATGGCGGCAAGAGGAGATAGAACAAGCACAGAGAAAGAATGAAGAAAAAAATTAAGAACATATATGGCATGTCCAAGATATTTCAAGAATGGCATAAAGGAAGCAATGAAATGACTTGAGGGAACAACTTACCATGCATTCTGATGGAGTTTCAACCATTTTGAGCTGAAGAATCTGAAGTCTCAGTCCGAAAACCTAGCTCTATGGTGGCAGCACCTCTTCATTAACATAGGTTCTTCAAAAGAAAAAGTGTAAAATGAAATGTGATTAGGGTTTTCCATTGGTTTTGTCCATGTTTATCCTAATTCGAATTTAGGGTTCTTGGTTGCATATTGAATTAAGTCTTAAGATCAATACTTAAGTGGCCATTTCCTCATGACTAGGTAAACCTTGGAGTTAATAAAGTTTTATGATTATAGACTTAAGTAAGGCATGTTTTATTTTTCAAAATATCAAACGCCTTGTGGTTTTATCTAATATTCATGCCTTAGATTAAAATTCAGACCTTGGGAATTTGGTTTTAAATTATTTTTTAAAGAAAAACAATTAAGTATGTAATAGAGGGCTTATTATTTTTATGATTTTTTTTATAAGAAAAAATCAAGTATTGTATTGGAGAAATAAGGTTAATATTTTGCAAAAGATTTTATCTTTAAATTGCAAAATAAAATAATTGTAAAAAGTCTACAAACCTTGTAAATTAGGAATAAAATAATTTTTTATAAATTGTTTTATTTCTTTGCTATTTTTAGCAGATTGATATTGACTTTTTCCTCTTGGTCAAATTTAAGCTTCTTGGTCAAGAGATTGGGTGGTTTTTTTTGCTTTTAAAGCAAAGCAGACCTATTTTTAGGATCTTTTCAATATGTACATGCAAAGAGTGAAACTTTTCCATTTGAGTTACTCTTTTTCGAGCAGTTTTATGTGCCTTTCCTGGATCTTTTTCTTTGAGCTCGGATTAGGGTTTGAGGTATATCTTAGAGAAAAATTAGTGTTTTTTTTTAGTTCATATTTTTTGCTTCTTCCTCTCTTGTTCATGCAGAGAGTCTTGTAAGTAGTTTTGTACTCAAATTTTAGACAAAACATACTCCTTCAATTTCAATAAATCAACAGAGTTCTTCTTCTCATTTTTTGCCTCATTTCATAATAAGCAATTTTATGTCTTTGTAATTCTATTTGAATCCTTTTATGTCTTGCTTATGTGAGATTGTGTTCAAAATTGCATAGTTTTAGGTTGTGCGTTGTATTTAGTTTATAGATCTTCATTCAAATTATTGATGAAATTATGTGCCAAATGAGATTGTGAGAATTATTGTGATATAGAGAGATTGTTGTGAGTGGTGTTCTTAGAATCTCATACGTTCTGATTTAACTTCCATTAGATATAATTTATCTTTTCAGTCATCTTTCTATCCCTTTTCCTAGAAAATCACTTAGAATAGGATTCATCATTTGAAAAACCAACTCACTCTAGAGATTCCCTTTTCGCATAGATCACCCACATTTGAAAAGGGTTTCCATGTTTCAACAAATAGTTTGATTTTTTGCAAATCTAACTAGGGTGCATATATTATTGACAACAATTTTTGGCATTCCCGGTGGAACTTTGAAAATCAATTTCAAAGAAATTTTAATATTTTAAGGGTATGTGCAGATCATGATGGGCCAAAAAAGTGGTGATATGTAAGTGATATGATGGCCCATGTGGCTGATGACTTTTCTTTTACCCAAAATTGATGAAAATAAAAGGGTTTTTAAAGGAGATTCTTAGCTTTCCACCAATATAAATTATGATTTAATTTGAATCTAATAAATAATTATTATTCTTTTTTCTATTTGAATTATGACTAAAGTCTTGATTGATAGGCTAATTGAAAAACATCTATAGCTTTCAAAGGGTATCACAATTTTTGAATCTAAAACATGTGTCACATTCTATGCTTCACATACTATAGGATTAAAAAGAATAATTGAATTTCATCATGTTTTGACCAAGTTAAGGTGGTCAGACATACGAGTTTTTATATTTTGTAAAAGTTGTAATAAAAAAATCGTAATTAATTATTTACTTCAAAAAAAATTACAAAAAAATATGCATCACATCAGGACATAAGTCTTATACTTATATCTAAAATATTATAAAAAAATATTATCATTTTATTGTGGTTAGGGTGGTAAGACAAACACCTACTTATTATTTTTTCCCTGAAATTTAACTACTACTACATTGAAATTTCAAATTTTCACCAAATTGATTTTTAAAATATAAAACTAAACCTAGTAGTTTAGAAACTACATTCAATTTTCAATAGATTCTATTCTTACATATTTTTGAAATAATATAGTTAACTTATTTAAAATTTTACGTCAAGTTGCCTAACTCTGATTTTTCTGAATTGTATTGCCACTTAAGGGCCTTTTTTTTCCATGATGATCCTGCACATGCCCTTAAAATTTTTGTTTAGTGTATGCAACAATTTTTTTTCAACCTTTAGGAGGCCCTTTTCAATATACCTACCGACTCCGATCCTCGTTTTACATGCAGACTTAGTGCGGTCGACGCATGAGAAGAATACAAACTAGATCCAGTTCAATACCTTTTGAGTACCTGCACCTATCCCCACCATGAAGGAGAGGAAAAATAATAAGAAGGTTGTTTGGTACACTAGGGAGGTCAACATCAACACCTCCAGTTCTGAATTCTATAGTCTTATCACTAGGAAGTCCTATTCATGTATCACAAATACAACTGATGGCAAGAAAGCATGCCTTTGCACCATTTAATGGGGGAAACCCATTAAATATTGCACAATATGATGATATTCTAGTAGCAACTTTCAGAAGCTTAGCTTTCTTTACAAGAGAAGAAAAAGCTTCAACCATCTAACAAATTCATGATGTGTCCACTTTGTGTTCAATTTATAACATTACTCAAGACAACATAGCACTGAGAATCTTGGTTGTGTCACTCAAGGGGAAAGCATTGCAATGGTTCAGAGGCCTCGCAAAAAATTATATCACAACATGGGATGCATTAGGTGATGGTCTGTATCAATATTTTTCTAATAAATTGGATCATGCATCTTTGTTGAAGCTGATGAGAGTGATCAAAAGAGCCCCACACGAGAACTTGGCTGATTTCAACTATCGGTTTCAGAGAACTTGGGACAAAATCCCTACAATGGTAAAACCTTTACTAGCTCATGCCTTTCTTTATTTCTTGAAAGCCTTAAATAGTAAAATTTTAGTTATGACCTAATCTATGGGTGGGCACATGCTCCCTAACACTTTTGATATCACCATTAGAGCTGAGAACTTTATTATTCAAGCTGGTTAAATTGCCCCTAGGCCTCCAATGTATTTTTCTCCAGGTATTCAAGTGCCTATAGCTGCATTTTTTCCTCCCTTAGTTGTTGTTCCCTTTGTTCCAACAATAAGTTATCAGACTGCATCCCAATAAATTTCTGCCCCAACCCAAAACCAAGAGTTTCAAGAGATAAAAAGCATATTGAAAACCTTTGGGAATGATCTCATCAGCCTTAAGAGGCAAGTTGGCCAAGAACATAAGCCATATCAAACCCCATACTAGAAAAACTAGTATAATAGGCCAACTTTTTAGAATGATCATCAAGGTCAAAGGAATTGTTTTAATCCTAGACCTTTCCATCCCTACAACCCGAATGTTACCAGTTTTTCAAAGGAACTTATACCACAAAATAACCTTGCCCAAGATTGTGACTGGTGCTATCCATGCAATCAGCCCCATAACTAGTCAGCATGTGCTAATGACATGAGAAATTAGGCCTTAATGGTCCAAACTAGTTATTCAGGTTCAGAAAGTGCTCTCAGTCCAAATCCAAAACAATAAGAAGGCTTCAAGGTTGCTTTTCCAAATTGCCAGAGTTCTGAGTTCTATGGTGTGAATGGTTAGGATTAGCAAGATTCTCCTATTTCAGCCAACACAAGATCGAAAAAAAGAGCAATGGATTTGGGGCAGCAAGTTGAAAATTCATAATAGCAGTCTACAAAAGACAAACAACCTATTTCTACATCAAATACTAATGCTGCAATAGAACCTAAAGTGCAGTTTCTACAAAGAGGCCAATAAATACTTGGCAAGAAACATGTAAAGACACAATCACAACCTTTCTAGAAAGGAAGTGATGTTGTTTTCACAAAAAACTAGCAAAAGGTAACTCCTATTTCTTTCAACATGGTTGAACATCTTAAGAAAGCTACTGTCAATATGTTATTTATAGATGCATTGTATATTCTAGGTCAAAAGGGTTTGTTGTAGGATACTTTAGCAGAGCTTTCCATTTCTTATAATAATCAAATGAATGCTAAGGTTGTGCTCACAAATAGCTTAGATGCCAAGAGTGAGCAAAAAACTAAAGAGGTAAAGCCTCCTCCATTTTATTTAAGTATGATTATTAGAGATAAAATAGTACATAACTATATGATCGATTATGGTGCAAGTAGCTTCGTTATGCCTAAAAGCTTAGCATATGCATTAGGTCTTGTTTATGAACCCAATTCTCAAAAGGGTGTAGTTTAGTTGGATGGGTTTATTACTAAAATTGCTAGTATAGTAAAAAAAATAGCTCTTACTTTCCATGCATCCCCTAGTTTTGCAATCCATCAGGATATACATGTTATTGACTTGCCACTTCAGTTTGCCATTTTCCTTTCAAGGGATTTTACAGCCAAGCTAGGTGGGTTTTTTCCCTCTGATTGGTCTCACCTATCATTTAGAAAAAGGTATGGTATGAAAGTGACCATAAAATTTGAAGCTCTAGCCAAAGACCATATCGAACCATATGTCCCAAGCCCTATAAATGCTAACCTCTACATCACCCCTATACTAGAGGAGAAAACCATGATCTTAGACCACAAAACCCATATAGAAAATATGAATCTAGATGAATGGGCCACCGAATATCATGAGCTTGATCCTTTCCAACACATACATGAGATAGGATTAGGGGTTTATATGATTCATGAACCTAATTTTGATATGCCTAATCTATTTAAAAAAGAAGGACAACCTGCAAAGAAGGACAATGAACTTTAGAAGCTCTATTTTGATGGCTCAAGGAGTAGTGTAGGTGCTAGTGGTGGAGCCATGCTGATTTCACCAGAAGGAAATAAATATTATTCAGCTTTCAGGTTTGCATTCAGCTATATAAATAATAGAGTTGAATATGAAGCATTGGTGCATGGCCTAGAATGGGCCCAAAAGAGGGGTATTAAATGCTTACATGTTCATGGTGATTTAGGATTGATAGTGAATCAAGTTATAAATATAAATGCTGCAAAAAAAAATTTACATAAAAAGTACAAGCATCATGTATGAGATTTGATTGAATATTTTGATGCTTTCAATATATGTTTAGTTCCTAGAAATGAAAATAGGCATGTAGATAGGATCGTTGCCATAGGAGCCCAGTTTGATATTTCGAATGAGATTCAAAAAGTAGAGGAATGTCAATATTTTAAGATTATAGTCAGACCTTATGTACCTCACAATAATGTGAGTTGGCAGGTTTTTCACAACGATGAGTAGATTGTAAGCTTCTTAATTACTGAAGCAGAATTTGTAGATGGAAATCAACAAAAGTGGCAGGAGTAGTATTGTAACTAGATTGTTCAATTAAAGAAAAACAAGCTGCCAAAGGGGTTGGTGACCTTGGAATATATTTTCAACTCAGATGACTAGGTATGAAAAGACAAATGTAGCCTGATTGCTAATGAATAACACTATGAGGCAATTGAGATTTTCAAGGGTAAACTTCTCAAGCTAGGAAAGGTATGTCATAAAGAGGGACAACAAGATTTTATTCTGTTATGTCAAGATTTTAGTGATATCTTTTCTTGGGAATACAAAGATCTAAAGGGTTTTGATCCAAAACATTCCCAACATACTATTGAACTAGAACCTGATGCTAAACATGTAAGGTAGAAACATAGACCTCTTAACCCCAAACTAGAGCATCTTATGAAGGCTGAGCTAATTAAGTTAGTTGAAAGTGGTATCATTTTTCCTATCAAGCATACCGGTGGGTGTCTAACTTAGTTTTAGTTAGAAATAAAAGTGGGGAGATCAGATTGTGTGTTGATTTCTAAGATTTAAATAAAGCAACATTGAAGGACCACTATCCACTCCCTTTCATGGAGCAAATTTTACAAGTAGTTTCTAGTTTTGATAGATTTTCTTTGTTGGATGGGTATTCAAGTTGTAACTAGATTCTGGTCAAATAGGAGGATCAGTTCAAAACAACATTCACAACGAAATGGGGCACCATGGCCTATAAAAATATTCCTTTCAACTTATCCAATGTTGGAGAAAATTTTTAGTGTGCCATGGAAATGGCCATTCATGGCCTTCATGGAACTTCAATTTTTATTCTTTATGTTCCATTCTTATCTTTCTTTTGTTCTGCTCTTTCATATTGTTTGGGAAAGCCTAAGGTTGGGGTTTTTCTTTTGTCTTCATGAAAAAACCTAATGTTTTATCTTATGCCCTAGGTGGGATCTATTTGGCCGTTACTTTTTGGGAGGGTTTTAAAACAACTTATGTCCTATCGCTTCATCTAGGTCGGGCCCCTTTTGATTTATCATTTTATTTCCTTCACCTGAATTTATTATTTCCTAAGTCTAGGTTGGCCCCATGCTCCCACGTTTTAAGAACAACTTAAGTCATTGTTTGTTGTTGGCCTAGTGATGTCCCCTTGTTCCTTTAGTAAATTTTTTACATTTTGTAGAGGGAAAAAATTTGCATGACCGTCAATCAATTATCATTTGATCTCATATGTTCCCCACAATCCCATGATGAACCCACCACACTATTTTGACTGATTGTAATATCACAGGTGAGCACCACGTGTCTCATCTGGAGATGCCAAAGAGATGATAGAAATACTTTATTATATGTATTTGGCTTTAATACATTATGTACTAAGTTACTAAAGCATTGATGGGATGCACATGCTTCAAATCAACGAAGATGTTATAATATTGGTAGGAAAGGTGCTCGATGGTTAATGGCAAGGTTGGTGACTATGTTGAATGAGAAGGATTGTTGATGGTTGAGATCTATGATTTCCCGCGATCGCGTGATCAAAATTTGTGAGGTCTTTATTGATCGCGATATCACGTACGAGAACCACGTGGATTTCCTTGGAAAGACATATTATGGTGGGCCCTTATTTCCATGGCATTGTGTTAGGTTGTTTTGAAGGAAGTCATTTGATGATCTAACCAAAGTAAGGGATCGAGAGTTGGTTTTTGAATTTGCATCAAATGTGATTGGAGCCATTGGTTTAGCCCGTGAGTAAGCTTTAATGGAGGATGAGAAATCTACTGGCATAATTTGATCAAAATAAAGTGACTATTCTCCTACCCTATTGTCTCATAGAGAATTCAAACATCTTTGCAAAGTAGTCTCAAAGCTAAGGACAAATTTATGAGTTGTTACAACAAAGATTTGGGTTTCTGCAAGCACAAAGCCATGAGTTGATTTATGTATTTCCTGATTATTTTAAATTTGAATTTGGGGTAAATTTGTTGTGTGCTTGTAGGCGGGCTTATTGATAAATGTTTGAAGGGATATAGGTTAGTTGAATTGTGGGAAATCGTAGGGTACTATTATGTAATTTTGTATTCTTGTTTAGCCTTAGTTTGTGTGAAGTTTGAAATAGCAAGGAAGCCCTAGTTTACCTAAGATGGCACCGTCAAAGCAACATTCTGGCCAGATTGATTATTTACACAGAAATTTATATGACAACTTCCTAGATCAATTGCGATTGTCAAATAATCATAGGAAGAAGGGGTTGGTCTTGATGTGAGGAAAAACCCTAGTGGAGGGATTGGCACATAATTGTTCCAACGTTGTCGATGCTAGGGTTCCCATTACAGGTCTGGAGATGTTCAGGTTGTGGTATGGACAGAGGAATTTTCCCCATATTTTCTTGAATGGTTGGGAGTATGATATGGGGAAGCTGGTGGTCCCAAATGTGTTCCCTGAGGTGGATTTTCTTAGGGTAGTAGTTGCATGATATGACCCTAGTACATAGGTGATTAGAGGCAATGATGGAGGGCTTATGCTAAGCATTAACAAAGAAGAGTTTCAATAGGTTTTTGATTTGAGTGTGTCCAGTACTTTGCTCATTCCTATTGATATTGAGGAGATGAAACATGAGTATGGGAAGTTAAAGTCACTTTTCAGAGTTAAGTTACTTCTACCTCATTTGGGTGGGGTAGGAGGTTCGAATTTCTATATCAACTCTAGTGACAAAGAACCTTTCAGACTAAACTATTTTACAAATCATTTCTTGGCTACCTTTTATTCATTGTGCCAAATTTTGGGTTTTAGCCCCAACATGGTGATGCCAATTGCTTACATGTTCATGGGGGTACAAATATAACACCCTAATTTCTCAATGATTTATGATTTTGCCTCCTTTTTGGCTGAAAAGATACATGAAGGGTTGTTCAAGTTGCAAAAAAATGATGCAGGCACTCCATTCTTCTAGTATTTCATGCTAATGTATATGTTTTTGTATAAGAATGTTGAATTCTTCTCTGAGAAGATGGAGTAAAAATAGTTGGTTAATGTTGAAAGATTGCCAGTGCAGGCATGGACTGCAGATTTATTATACAATAAGGAGAGTTCCAATTATGTGCAATTTGACAACTATTTTTCTTCTAGATTGAGGGCTAGGTTGATGGTGAATGTGCCTAGAATTCCTGAGGAGTTACATGATTTCCTCATACTAAAGGGGAGGAAGCCTGAATTGAAGGTTTACCTCAACTAGTGTGATATTATTCCATACCTAGTCAACACAGTCTTGAGGGTGTATGGTTTTCAAGGGGCCCCTCATATATTGCCATACAATGTGCCACCAAGAGTGGGATTTGCAAAAGTTATGTGGAAAATTGGTTTTATCCATGAGGAAAACCTTACTGGAAAAGGTAAAGGAACCTTTTTCCTTGAATTTACTGTGGTGTTAGATTTTTTCTTTTCTAAAGGAGGCTAGGTCCTTTTTGGAAAATTCTTTGAAGAATATCATTTGAGGTGTGGTCTGAAGTGGCAGCATGATCTTGAGGGTTTCTTTTCCCTTTCCAGACAACGGATAAAAGGTGGTAAATTTTTACATGAGTTCAACCTTCCTGAGGACTTGATTAGAAATGAGTTTGATCTAAATAAACAAGAATTGAGCAAGGAGAAATGGATAGCTTATGACAAGCTATTGGCCATTGTCGAAAAAATGGATTCTAAGTATGATCCATTGTTGGATTTTAGTCCATATCATAAGAATTTTTTTTTTTGATGGACAACTTCAAGGAGATCATGGGCATCTTAATGACCAAGAAGATAAAATTGGAGTTAGATAAAGGTATATAGGAGCAACATGCTAAGATAATTGAAACAAGACCAGCCTATCAACCTATAGAGTACTGGCCTATTTATAGAAGGAAAATAAATGATAGCAGTGATGAGGAAGAAGAGGATAAAAAAGGAAAACAAATAATGAAATTTCTAGCACAGCTAGGTCCAAAGTTCAAAACACCTAGGGCAATCAAGATTATTGATTTGGAATAATCACTCGAGGATAGTCCTTAACCACCACCATCAAAGCCAAGCCCTAAGAGGAAAAACATTGAGAAATTGCAAGAGGATATGGTGGATGAAACTGTTGTCACTAACCAGGACATGTAGGTGGGTATGCCTTCTCCTCCCAGGCTAGCTGAGTTGGTCTTGTTAGATCTGGATATGAAAGGGAAATGTGTGCAAGATGCAAGGATGGAGGCTTGCAAGGAATTTCTAAATGATGATGCATTTGTTAAAACTCCAGTCTTCTTGCAACTAGTATGGAGAATGAAATTGGAAGAGTATCAAGATAAGTGCAAGAGGAGAGGAGAATTGAGACCTGACAGGTCAGACTAGGAGAATGATGATGAGGTGAAATCTTAATTGATGGAAGAATTCAAGAGCATCACTCTTGAGGAGGGGAGAAAACTAGTAAATCAAGTTTGTGTCTTGATTTTTGCTAAGTGGGATATTGCAGATGCAATAGATTTTAATGCTATTTTGAAGTACAAGCACCCCCTACAAGATTCTGAAGAAGAGGTCAAGGCAGCATTGTAGGATTCTTCCTTCAGTGAAGAATACGAGACCTTAGAAATTTGGGCCTTGGCCCCTCAAGGGAGAAAGACCAATGTGACTGATATTAACCCAAACCTAACAGGAGGGTTGATAATAAAGAGAGCCTCAAAGACCTCTACCATAAAGGCTACTAGTTTGACTGTGAATGTGGCCAAATTGGCTCAAAAGACTTCTAAAAGAGAGGAGGTTGAAAAGAAGATCCTAATGGAGAAGTACAATTTTATAATTAGAGAGTATAGAAAGGTGCAGAAAAGGAATGTTGAGCTACAGACTAAGGTGGACAGGTTGAAGAACAGGAAAATTGGCGAGAAATCAAGTGCTCCAAGGACTAGAACATTGCCTTCCACATCAAGATCAGTGCCTACTTCTTATCCTATTCTTTCTACACTAGGGTCCCCCAGCCAAACTCCTTCGCTTAGTCCTACTTTAGAGCTAATTGAGGATGAAATAGAATAATCTATTGATCCTACAAAGAAGAAACTAATGCACAAGATTGCAGAGTTACATGCATCCTTAAAGGTAAGTGAGGAGGGAGCATTTTTGAAGCAGGGGGAGGTTGTTAATATTGTTTTGAGAAATTTAAATGAGAAGGTTGATGATAGATTGTCATCTATTTATTATTTATATTCTTTATTATTTGATGAAATAAAGAATATTAACAGGGATTAGGAGGTAGTAATACCATTAATTGAAAATGGATCCCTAGGGCCAATGATTTAGACATAATGTATAAACCCTCAAGGTTTGATACAAATAATATGACCCAATCATTAAGGCCTAATCAAGTGCTAGTTAAGTCATTGTGAGGTTTTCAGGCCTTACCAGATGACTTGAGTAGGAAGATTAGAGAGTTGGTGAAGAACTTTGATGATTGGAGTGATACGTTGTTACCTAACATAATTGATGACCAGGGGAGTATCAGGTGATTACAATAGTGGCAGGATTGAGCAAATGAGGTCATTAGTGTACAAATTAAATTGATTTGTGATGACTCAGACTATGACTTGTTGGTGAGTTGTATGGAAAAGATTATTAGTACCATCTCATTTTTGGAATCTTTTGAGAGAGAAGCAAATCCGGTGGCAGTTAAGTACACACCTTATAGTGTCAAGGTGAATGAGGTAGTCATTTTTTATTGGCCAACCGATGAAAAATACCAAAGATGGGTAAATGTATACTTAACTAAGGAAGAGTGATATAGAGTATGATGCTAACGGTTAACAAATCAGCTATTGCAGTTACAACAGATTCCAATTTTTTTTTTGGTGGTAGTCTTGGCGTGGAATTCTTGAAGTTTTGTTTTTGTATCAACCATCCTCAACGAGTAAGATGAAGAAAAAGATTCTCCGAGGATCAGCTGTTGTAAAATTTTTTTGAAATATCACAAGGCGGTCCAAGTGGGTAATGACATGTGTGCTTTTTGGCTCGATGCTTGTTTGCTCCTTCATTTTCTATAAGAAGGATATCAAGGCCAGAAGTATGGGTTAGCAAGTTACATATTTTTTGGTCGAGTCTAGCTGAAGTTGCAAAGAAAATTGTAAAGTCTGATGGTTTTAGAGAAAATGCAATTTAGGATTTGACTCATTCTATAGTAGGTTTTGAACTCAGGTGGATTTGTTGTTTTATGATAGCACTAGCATTTGAATTGAAAATATTTATTCAAGATCATGTCTCTCCATTGTATAAGCATATCTGAATTTTGAATAAAATGATCAAGGGTTGATTCGTTTATCTCACTGTTGTGGTGTGTACGATTCTTGTTTTAGCTTTAATTCAAGGAATTAATTAAAATGCTTGAATGGGATTGTAGGTGGATATGTTTTGTATTATGATTTGATAAGTAGTATTGGGTTAAAATACATATTGATGAGGTTATAAAGCAATGTTATCAAGGATATTATGTGTTATGTATTAAATCTATCATAAACCCTTACATGCTTATGAATTTGACTCCTCCAATGGATGTATGGCACTAATCTGAATTGTACTCATTTGTAAGGTTCAATATTTTGTTTGTCTTTACCTAGAGGTTGCTACAAATTGCAAATTAATGACTATCTTGTAATGTGAAACATTGTTGTAGTTCTCTCATGCTCCAAATAGTCGATATTATTGATAAACAACCAATTCTCTTCGATATTATCCTATTGTGTTGACCTACTAAATGAGATTATCTGTTGTTGTTAATGTTGTTTATAATAATGGTGCAAAGGTTGTAAACACATTAAGGGATCACCCTCCCAGGTCTTGCAGATCCCAAAGTGTAGGAGGTTTGTTAAAATCCTTGTCAGTTGGTCCAGGTCCTTCAAGTTGCCCTTGATTAGAATTGGAAATTCCATAGGTAGAATAGAAGATCAACCTAGTTGCAGTAAAAAAAACCAAAAGGTCTCATGAACAAGTTTTTTCTAGAAATTCTAATGAACATTTGGAGCATTTGAAGTAGATTTTTCAAAGGTGCAAAGAGTTTGGAGTATTTCTCAATTTGAAAAAATGTATTTTTGATGTGCACGAAGGTAAACTCCTTGGAGACATTGTTTTGAAACAAGGTATTTCTATAGAATTTGAGCAGGTTTCTGCTATTCTTGAATTACCCTTACCAACTCACAAGAAAGCCTTACAAAGATTTCATGGAAGAATAAATTGTGTAAGGAGATTCATACCTAGCATTGCAGCTTTGCTACAACCTCTCACTGCTATGCTTAAGAAAAATGTGCCTTTTAGTTGGACCAAGGAAGGTAAGAGGAGCTTTGAGAAAATAAAAGAAGCCCAAGTGTAGTTCCTCCTACTCTCATTAATCCAAATTATGAGATATATTTTATTCTTTATGCCTTTGGGTGGGTAGATACTATTTTAGCCATGTTGTGCCAACAAAATGATGAAGGCTTGGAACAACCCATGTCTTTTTTCAGCTAGGTATTGCATGATTATGAGGTGAAGTACATTTTCATTGAAAAACATGTTTTTTCTATTGCAAGAAGCCTCAAAACGTTCAGGCATATGTTGTCAAATAACATAATTCATTTATTAGTTGCACATTCAACTGTTAAAGACTTATTGCCAAGCCATGAAATTAATGATAAGTGTGTTGGTTGGATAACCAAGATTATGAAGTTTGATATTGATATTAAAATCACAAAGCTTGTCAAAGGCAAGGGTTTGTGTGAACATATTGCAGAAAACATAGAAGGCAATAGCTTAAATGAAGTTGAAAATGTTGGTGCAGTGCTAAACAATGATGATGCAGTTGCTATTCCAAATCTTGTTGCTACTTGGATGTAGCAAATGATGCATTATTTTCAAACTGCTCAGTGCCCCAAAGGCTTAGAAAAAGAAAAAAGGAGGTATTACATATTACAATCCATTCCTTTTGCAATTATTGATGGAATTCTTTATAGAAGAGATTTTCAAGGTGTTTTGTTAGGATGCATTAAGCCTAATCAAGTTGACAAGCTGCTAGGAGAATTTCAGAATGGGCCTTCAAGAGGCCATTTTTCTACAAGAACAACAACCCTAAAAATTATCGAGCTATTTATTATTGGCCAGATTTGTTTAAGGATGCTATTGATTGGGTCTGATAATTTGAAAAGTGTGCTTTGTTTTCTGGAAAACAGAGGCTTGCAGCGTTTCCACTGCACCCTATTCAAGTGGAGCAGTCATTTGCCAAGTGGGGTTTAGACTTCATTGGACCTATCAACCCGCCTTCAAGTGTGAGTCATAAGTGGATCCTTACTACAACATATTACTTTACTAAGTGGATCGCAGTTGTTCCTTTGAAAGAAGCGAATGAGACTTCTGTGCTTAATTTCTATCACGACATAGTGTCAAGATTTGGTACTCCAGATTCAATAGTTTCTTACAATGGTTTAAGGAGTTTTGATTGGTCAGTTAGAAATAAAATTTACTTGAATACATCTCCTAACTATTATCCTCAATGCAATGGATAGGAAGAGTCTACAAATAAGAATCTAATCTGAAGAATCAATAAGACAGTTAAAGATAGCCAATAGACATGGAATGAAAAGATTAAGTTAGCTATTTGGGCTAATAAGGTGACTCCTAAAAGGGCCATTGGTTGTTCACCTTATGTACTTTCTTATGGAAAATAAGCTAAGTTACCTATTTCTATTGAATTACCTACTTTGAGTTTTGTTAAGGAGCTAGAATTGCTAAATGAAAAACCTCTTGAGGTGAGATTTGCATAGTTGGTGGAACTCAAAGAAACCAGAAGGGAAGCATTGAGACAACTTGAGATACATCAAGCTCAGATGAAGAGCTCTTTTGATAAAAGGGAAAGACCATGTGAGTTCATCATTGGTGATCTAGTCTTTAAGTGGAATGAATATAAGAATAAACCTGGACAACATTCCAAATTTGATGCAATTTGGGATGGGCCTTATGTGATCATGGAGTGCAAGGAGCATAACTCTTTCCAACTTTCTAAGTTGACTGGAGAGGTGTTCTCTATCCTAGTAAATGGGATCCACCTCAAGAATTTCCTTTGAGATAAGCTCTATTTTGTAAATAAGTAGAGTAGTTTTTGCAATAAGCGCTTTCACACATTTATTTTCAGTTTTCCTACTTTCCCTAAGTGTTTTTGTGCATTTTTAGTTGGCCTTCAGGGCCTATTAGTTTTTCTTTCAGCATTGTTTTTTTTTATTTTGCTGCTATTTAGAGTGTTCCTGTTCAGATTTATAAGTTTCATGGAGTGGTAGATTTGACTCCACGCCCAATGGAGTGTTACAGGCAACTGGTCTAATGCTTAGTAGGAGAGCATCTAGCAAAAATTGCCTAAATGTTACCAATTTTTTACTATAGCTCGATTGCTAGAGCTGGTTAAATTTTTCTATATCTTGAAGTAAAGATTCAATTAATCGCTACATGGTTTTAAGTTGTTGATTGCATCTATATCAGCTATACATTATTGAGATAGCAGAGTTTAAGAAGTATTACTTGATGCTTATTGAACAAATGAAGTACAAGTTGATTATACAAATGATTAAGCATCCATTTCTTTCATTTATTTCATGACATGATTACATTATAGATTTCATTTGATCACAAGAATACAAATGATGGTAAAACTTTTCATATTGATGTATTTTCTTTTCAGAATGAAAAGTAGAAGGAGAATTTAAATAATCCACACAAGCCATGGTTTTAGTTAGTTCTATTCATTACAAGAAAGGAGATATACAACTAAATAAAGTGAAAAATAATATAGGACATATCCGTCATTTCCTGAGTTGATCTTTGGTTGATGCCTTGAAGCTTGCTCCATCCTGCTTCCACTCTTGACTATATCTGCAAAAGATTAAGAAAGGTGCCAATTAAGAGATTAGGATATGAACTATGCTACATGCCCTACTAATGGAAATATAATTCAATCCTTGGGATGGATAGAATCAAGCAAAAGAAAATTACAAAAACATGAGTTGAAAGTTGGAAACATCATCATCATATATTGTTTTTGCTAACATCGTTTGTTTCCTGTGCAGGCATAGGAAAAGTCATGAAGCTGGTCATATATGAAGGCATAAATCATGTGGAGTAAAACGGGCTCCCACAAGGATAGATCCCGACATGCTGCCCCTTAAACTTACAAGTGGGTTGAGAAAGGAAATAGAATCATCATGCTCATCTGAGCTATTCAACATGAAGGAGTGAAACATGTTTTTAGTCATCGACTAATTAAGCCTATTGCTCACTCATAACAACCAAGTAACATGTTTTTTTGAAAGCTACAGGTGGACCATATAATTAATGAGCTCAATCAAATCAAATAAAATGCATCAATTTCATACTTGCAAGTTTTAAATACTATCATATTAATTACATTTTTCTACCTTATGTCTACTCACTTTATTTAATGTTCTTTCATATTATTCTATTTTGGACCAACAATGTTCTATCTCATAGATAGTGATAGTGAATAGACATACATAATGCCTTATCAATGAAGCACTAATGAATAAAAACATGGACAAAAGTATTGCCCTATCTCATGATTGTTTGAGCTGGCAGTACATGTTATTTTCTGGAAGCATTCGAGTTGTGATTGGAAGGTGACAAGCACAAAAGTGATCATATAGGCATGATTGTTTCTACAAGAATGATACAATATCTAGCATGATATTATTATGTACACAATGCAATCAAAAGGATATATATAAAGGTGGAAAAGATATTGCTTTTCAATTCTAGAGATAGTATGAAGCAAGATAGATTCTAAGGTGTTGTGTATGTGTTAGGTCTCAAAAACACTGGTTCGAATGAACCATGAGAGGTTGCCAAGCTCTCACAATGTTATTGGCCAACTAACAAGGTCAACCAATATAGTTGAACCTTATACTCTTAAGGATCTGTTAAACCTAGGCGGGTGCACCTATATAAAGGACGCAGATCTTGAATTGTGCTTCCTACTTGACTAAATTGTTCACAATGGAGATTTGATGGTGGAGAGATATGGTCTAAATTTGGTCTAAATTAGGTATAAATTGTATATGCAATATCTAATAGGATCTAAATTTGGTATGTTCAGTTAACAAATGTCAAGTGAAAAAAATAAAACTAAGTAATGAGAGTAAGGCAGACCAGTGCCTTATTGGGTAAATGGAGTCAAATGAAAGTCTCTGATGAGTTGCCTTTATCAAGCGAAATATCTAATTGTTTGGAATATGTGAGTTTATAACTATTATAAACATGCAAGAATGTGATTAATAAACCCTACTAGAGGAAGAATATCAATCCTAATTATCTGATTATTCTTATGGATCCAAATAACATTCCTAGATTACTGTAATTGACTGAAAGGAATTTAATTCTTATTTAAAGAACCCAATTAATCATATTACACAGATACAACAAATTTGCACTGACAAATTGAACATATAATCAATATTTCAACTTAAATAATCAAGAAACATCAGGTTGGAGACAATCAAATAATTGCAAAATATTTAACAAACAACTGATACGAGAATAGAGCTACCAAATCATAATTCTTTCATTATCTTCTTCAAATCTTATACATGCAACATGGTTCCTTCAAACATTCTAAAAATATTGTATCTCCTACTAACTATCTTCTATCTATCTTCGTCTTACTCATCCTTTTTGGTTACAAAAATGGACATTTATATACATCAACCGCTTGAAAAGATGTGTCGCTTAAGAAATGTCTTAAAATGAAATATGCACAAAACTAATATAGACTAAGCTCTGTTAAGCCATAAATGGACCCTTGAAATATGATCTATGTAGTCTTGGTGCTCATGTGTATCCATACCTCCTAATGCATTGCGGATCACAATCTCCCTCACCGCCGTTTGTTCATTTTTCTCACACGCTTCATCCAATTTTGTATCTTTCGCACTGGTTATCTTTAAAATCTCCTGGAGTATTAATTCACTCTTGCTCTTCCATGTGGCCATTTCTCTCAACTTACCTCCATCATCAAAGAACGTATTAAATCCATTCTCAATGGCCTCCATCAATAATTGTGCATCCTCTTGTAACTCCTCAAAGAAACCTCTATACTTGTCCATAACACGATTACCATCCTCAATTGCTGCATTATCAGGAGCATCCCGTTGTTTTATCTCATCAAGTTTCTCTTAGATTCTACCATCTACTCTTTTATGTTCTTTTATTGCATCAAAGTACTCTAAGTGTTTTCCCCAAAGTTTATTTAACCAAGTGGTTAAAATGCCTTGCCTTTTTTTGATTACTGTCATAAGTGCATCGATTTTCCCTTGAGAATAAGCACTTGATCCTTCCCAATGGTCCTTCACCTGTGCACTTTCACCTTGAGTGAGTAGTTTAGTTGGCCCTACTGTGACACCTACTAAGTCTTTTAGATGCTCATTTTCTCTAAGAATTCTTTCATTATTTGTTTTGTACATTTCCCTTTCTCTTATCAATGCCTGTATTTGGCCTTTATTCAATTTTTCCACATTGATCCCTATTTCTGTAGTTGCTACTGGATCAGCTTCCCCAGCTTTCCAGGTCATGACATGCCCAAATTCTTTCTCAGTATCAGTAACAATTGATTTCTTGTAACGGGGATATAGTGCCCAAACCATCAATGTACCCTCATCAAGATTATATCTTGATCCTGTGTAAACCTCTATCAACTTTTATATGTTGAGCTTGTGTGTAGTGTTATTGTCCTTAAGAAAACTATCGAAAACTAGTGTAGAATTGAGGTCTAATCCTAGGAAAATTGTGACACCGGCTCTTTCCAACATCTCTCTCCCCTTCTCAGGGGTCATATTTTCCATTTCTTTCTCAACATCATCTTTCAAACCTTTTTAGAACTGCTCTTCATTTCCTAGTGTGACATTATCAACCAGTTCTCTTATTTCTTTTCCCTTTTGTTTATATAAAAATGATTTAAATTCTGAGGACTTTATGAACTCATCATCTACTACAAAATATTTGTATTCATCATGTCTTGTATCAACATCTGTACTTTCCTCGACACTTAATTCTCTAGTAGGGTAGGTGTATTCCCGAGTTCTTGTCTTTGATACCTTACCAAGAGGATTTTGTGACCTAGTAGCCTCTGATGCCTCTTCACTGGAGGAAAACATCTTTGCATCCAAAACTTCTTGATTATGTTTCTCAATTATCATTTATGGCTCCTCTGTTTCCAAATTTTTTATCATATCATCAAACTAGTAGGGCACATGGTGATACCCTCCAAAGTTTATCCTCTGTTTGGCAGAATGAATATATCCTTCTGGATCAAAATTCTTCCCCAGTGGTCCTCTTCTCATGTTATACTATAGTAATCTATCAATAATCAGATTGTATCCCTCTTTTGCCAACATAGTAAAATCACCAAAACATAGTGTACTTGGCATAAAATATTTCTTTCCAAAAGAGCTTAAGTTCATGACACTGGAGAAATCCATTTTCGTAACAATCTCTAAATATGCAATCCTCTCTAGATTTTTTTTAGGAAAAATAAATGAGATATCTTCAAATCCATACACCCTAATCATGGTGGTGTTTTCGAAAGAATACCAATCCCCCCAATTGTGGCCGATTGGTCCATTAAAATCCTTAGGTCTAAGAATGCTCTTTATTTCATCAGACAAAGAATAGTCACAAGGATGATTATAGAACTTGTAAAATGGCTTTACAAAATATTCTTTGAAATGCATGAAACTAGAATTAGCAAACCTACTGTCCCAAATAGCAGTCCATGACTGAATAGGCAACGGCCTGCCTTCTTTATCAAATTGTGAAATTCTAAGCTCTTGGGCCTACCATCCTAACTCCTGTCCAAAATATAGCACCAACTGCATCAACAATGAATAATTTCTGAGGTGCAGGACAAAGGCTCCATTTTTTATTGCCATCAACCCTGCATCAAGCTCTTTAAACACATATGAAGCATAATCCCAAGGCTTAGAGTTATGATATTGAATATCTACTGTAATCACCATGGGCACAATATCCATATACTCTGGAACCTCCATTCCCAATACCTGTCCCACCGAAAAATAGGTGTACTTTACATAAGGTTGGAAAAGATCCACATGAAAAGGTGGTCCCTCATTTTCCTTCATTGGAATCGGTTTTCCACCACTCCTGATTCTGTGTAGGGGTAATCAGCAATGCTTATAAATGGTGTCCATCCTTCTAAATTCATTCTCAAGATCCTCACTTACAATTATTTCATTGCACATTCCTTCTAATTTGAAAACCTCACTTATTGTATTTTCTGACAGATGTATCAATGGGTTCCCAGACAAATCACATATGGCCTTATGTTTCGGATTAGAATGCCTGGGCAACAGATTTACCAATTCTACATCGACAAAAACATTAGGGCAAACTAGTTTGCCTAAATTGAGCTTCTAAGGATTACATACTCACTCAAAACAATTCCTCCAATAGTAATGGAAGCTGAATAATTCATAACCTCTAATTGGGGTCCAAACATCTCCAATGAATTTGCATTTGTCATCCAATTTATCTATTTCAGCCCTAAGTTGTGTAGAGCATCTGACTTTAGGTCCAGAACCAGGTAGCTAGTCTACTTGATCCTAGTTTAATTTTTGTTCGATGCCCTCTGGCTGAGTTTCAATTTTCTACCTTTTCCATTTTGATTGACTACTCTCCCCATGTTTTCTACCTTTTTATTTCTCTGGACCAGTGCTTTCCATTTTCTAAAAATTAAAATATTCAAGGGATACAAAACTTACTGTATTTCACCCGAAATTCCAAGCTGAACGAATGCCCCAATCCTTTGTTCGTTATTCTCTTCTCCTTTTCTGCTAATTCCCTAAACAAATACTTTTAATTGCATTCACTTGGATTCCCAAAATATTTGATGTTCTCATGGTGCCATTAATGTCTTGGCTATGACACGAATGAAGCAGGCTCTTCAAAATTCTCGTTGTCAAATCACATAGCATATTGGCAAGACTCTTCAAATCTCTAGCTAACCCTTCTATTCGGACTTTTGCCAACGTTCACATACCTACTAAGACATCTTGTAGTTCCTATGATACCTCAAGTCTCCCTGATAGTTATTCTTTATGTTGCCACAACTCTTACCTATCAAGCCTATCGCCATGAATTAAGGGATCAGGCAGACAATATTTTGTATTATCCCAAAGGTATGTGTCTCACCGAGATGTTCCTTTGTTAATTCAATTTGATGAGACAAAATAATTGTCCTGCCAATGGAATAGTACTCCCTGTGACCCTCATAGATCTCCCCACTGAGGTTTATCTAATCGATACATCTTTTGTTCGACGAGACCACACATATTGTCCCTCTGACCATTTTATCTCTAGACATGTTATCACATCAATCCAGTTGATATAACATGGGAGGTCGATAAGACTCCTGAAGCTCTTCTCGCAATCATTGTCTTGTCGACCAAATTTTACTTTGCTTTGTCGGTGAGACCATTGAATGCTTCAGGCAATCTTTGGAAATCTCACCCCGATGACTGTACTCTGGCTGATACATTTTATTGTACTCCAAGTGGTGAATAGAAAATTAGCTCGATATGACATCACACTGTCATGTCGATATATTTTGTCCTACCGATAGAAAATGTGAACCCGCATTCCATTGACATATATCCTCATTAGTATGAAACAGTTGATGTCCTATCGATGTACTAAAAGAGATTAGTATCGGTGAGACCTGCACCATCTTATGCTGATGTGTTTCATATGTTAAATTTTCATGGTTAGATAAATTTTATGGGGCTATAATACAAAATTTGACTTGGACCTTGGTGAGTATGTTGTGTGAGGAAAACTTTATGCTCATAATATTGATTCTTCGAGAAACTAATAAGCATGAAGGGTCAATTAGGTTGTCAAAACTTTACAGTTCTAATAATGGATCTGTCTGGGGATGAATGATTGTGAGATCATTGCAAGGATCCAGATCTCGGGGTGAGCAAACCAATCTTTATGGATGAAAGCAAGTGGAGATGAGCATGATCCTAAACTACTGCACATGGAGAAAAATCAAATAAGGGATCCCAGGATTGTCCATGTACTAGCAATTTCTTGTACCTTTTATTTCCTATACTACTATCCACGGAAAATTTATGAAAGGTTTTCTTAAGAGTTGTCCATGCACTGGCAACCCTTGATCCTCTGTAATTTTCAAGAGAAAAATTTCTTTAGAAATTGCACATGTATAGGTAACTCCTGCTCTTCACCACTCATATTTTGAAAATTATATGAATCCTCTCCTCATTTACCAACAACAACAAAAAGTCCCAACCACAAAGCCTCAAATTTTCCAAGTTTTCCTTTCTTCTCACACCTAGCATTCCACATTAATACCAGGTCATCTTTTTCAAATTTTCTATTTTTTTCCTTCTTGTCAAACAAATACTTTATTTGTGTTTGCAACTTCATGTTCTTGTTTTGAGACAGTCTTCTCATTTCATCAAGCTTTGCTAATTGTTCCATTCTCTCTTCCATCGATTCAGGAATCTCCATGTCTTCTTGAAGGATAAATTTTTTAACTAGTAACAAATTTTGTAAAGGCATTATGGCTTGTGCTCCATATACTAGTTCATATGGGGATTTTACAATTGCTTTTTGACAGTGATACTATCAACCCACACAGCCAATTTTAATTTTCAATCCCATATCTTTTTGTTTCCACCTAGCATTCTCCTTATGATTTTTAGAAGAGTTTTGTTATTGGACTCTGCCTGGCCATTAGCTTGTGGGTGGTAAGGGGAAGAATAAGACATAGCAATACCATGCATACTGAAAAAGGTTTTAAACTCATCCGATCTGAAACACATCCCCTTGTCTGTGATTAATCTCAATGGTGTACCAAACCTAGTGATGATATTATCCATCATAAAATTTATCACAACTTTACTTGTCATCTGTTTGGTTGGGATTGCTTCTACCCATTTAGTGAAGTAATCAGTGGCTACCAATATCCATCTATGTCCTCCACTTGATATCTCTTGTATCTCATTATAAAATCAATCCCCCATTGATGAAAAGGGGCTTCAATCTGCATAGGTCTATGTGGTAAAGCTCCCTGATATTTCATTTTGACTGATTTTTTTTGACATGCTTCACATTTTCTTACATATGAAAAGGAATCATTAAAAAATTTTGGCCATTAATAACCTGCCCTGAGAATTTTATGTGCAGTTGTCTTTGCCGAATAATGGCCTCCATAGACCCCTTCATGCATTTCTTTCAAAACATGATTAGCTTGTGACTCATCTAAACATAACAACAACATTCCATCTATGTTCTTCCAAAATAAATCACCTTCTATGAATACATATTTAGAGGCTTGTAGTTTCAAATTTCTTTTCTAGTTATCATTAAATCCTTCAGGGCACTTCATGTTTCTGAGGTAATACATGATGTTTGTATACCAAGGTGTATGCTCAATACTTGCAATTGTGTTTCTTTCATCTTCCACATTGCAAGTTTAATTTGCCTCAATATTTGCTTCTGCCATTAACTTGGCCAATTCTTGGCCTCTTATCAATTTAGTAATTTGTATTTCCATATCAAATTCCTGGATTTTATTAATCCACTTGCATCTCTTCCCTGTTACTTCTGACTGTGTTAAAATGTCTTTGGCAGCTGCATGAGGGACATAAGCAATCACTTTGTCTCCAACAAGATATGGTCTAAAGGCTTTCGTGGCTTTTACTAGTACAAAGGCTTGTTTTTCCATTATGTCATATTTCAATTCTTATCCTTGCAAAGATTTACTAAAAAGGGACATAGGTTTCTCCTTACCATCCTCATTTTTTTGTAACATAACAATAGCTATAGTGTGCAAGGAAGTGAATGAAAATATTTGAAAAGGTTTTTTGAAATCAGGAGATTTGAGGATAGGGGCTTCCTTGATGGCTCTTTTAATTGATATGAAGGCTTCTAATGCTTTCGGAGTCTACTCAATTTTTTTTCCTTTCCTTAGCATTTTTGATATGGGCTTAACAATTTCAGCAAAGTTAGACACAAACCTCCTAACAAAGTTAATCTGTCCAAAGAACGATTGGATGGCTTTGACAGTTTTAGGAATAGGAACCTTATCTATAGCCTCAACTCTCTCAAGATCTATTCTAACTCCTTCCTTTGACACAATATGTCCTAAGAGTTTTCCCTCCGTAACAACAAAATGACACTTTTTAGGGTTCAAACTAATGCCATATTCTAAGGATTTTATGAATATTTTTTCCAGATGTTCTACATGATCTTCACCCCTTTTTGAGTAAGCAGTAAATTCATCTTGATATACTACCATTATAGTATTGATCAAGTCTGCAAATGCTAAGTCCATAGCTCTTTGAAAGTTCTCTCCTACATTTGTGAGACCGAAGGTCATTCTCACATAAACATATGTTCCCCATGGAGTTGTGAAAGATGTCTTGTACTATTCAGATTCCCTAACTTTAACATGATTATAACCAGAGAAACCATCCATCATAGATAACAACTCACACCATATTACTTTTTGTAGTATAGCCTCCCTATTAGGTAGAGGGTAATTATCCTTGAGGGATGCCACATTTAAATTTTTGAAGTCCACACATAGTCTAATATCTCCATTCTTCTTTCTCATATGGACTAGGTTTGACACCCATGTTGAATGTATGACCAGTTTAATGATACCCCCATCTCTAAGCTTTGCCAATTCATCTTGCATCTTTGGTTCTAATGTAGGGCTAATAGGTCTTTGTTTCTGTCTGAACAACTTTGCATCTGGTTTCAACGGGATTTCATGTTTAAATAGGTCTCCCCTATATGCCTTGAGATCTTCATAAGACCATGCAAATACATGTTTATATTTCCTTAGTAATGAGATTGTAGACATGCAAAACTAACATCCTACATCGAATTCTCCTATTAATCAATTAAGATAATTTATTGATTAATTTCCTAGGGTTCATTAAATAAATCAAATTATTTAATCCTTATGTTCTTCTCATTTGATTTAATAAATCAAAATGATTTAATCAAATGGCACCTCCTAATATCATCCAAGTCAATTAATCTACATTAATTAACTTCTAATCATAATTACCATTCTCTAGCTTTTGACTCAACTAGAGTCAAATCCAAACTCTTAACTAACCCACCCACTTGCACCAATAAATCATTTATTTGATTTATTATTTTCCTCTAATTACATTCAAAATGCAATCAAAATGGAATATTCTTGCAATTTGAATCTTCCCCCCAAAAGGGACTTGTCCCTTCCAACAAGGTTTTAAATGCTATTTGCACAAGTCAAACATGGCATTTATTGCACTTTTCATCCCCCATAAACATGTCATTTCATCCAAATTTGAATTTCAAATTGGCACATTGGCCAAGACTTGCACGTTCCTCACCCTCTCACACTTTGACAAGTGACATCTTGTCATTGGCCCATGAATGATCCCACATTCATCAATTTGGCTTCTCCTCTCTTCAAGTTCAACTATAATTTGAAGGCTTCTCTCCTTCAAACAACACAACACACTTCATGCAAGGTTACTCTCTTCATTTGAGAATCAATCTTGCTCTTCATCATCTACAATCTACACACATTTTTAAGGCATCTACACTATAGGCAACTTGAGTTCAAGCATCTCATTGTCTATCTCATCATCTTGGCATCTTTCTTATCATGGATTGGGAAAGGGAAGCTTTCTACACAACTAAGTTGCACCAATCCAATATGGGATAGGGATATTTCATGGTTTACATGCTTTGTTTAACTTTGTTGTTTGGTTGCATTTGAATCGTGGAGTATTATTCCATAGGGATTTAAATTTCTGTTTATGTTGTTTTGTCATTCTACTAACCATATGCAGATTTTCATGTCCACAAAATGGCGCTAGAAGGAGGGCATTTTCATTCTACTTTGTTTTATGGATGGTTTCTGATTTGAATATTGATCTATGTCTGTTAATATCTATTCTCCTTGTTCATGAAAGAAAAAAAAAGTTATTAGCAACAATTATCAGTTGATTATTTGATATTCTAATTTGATTTTGATGTATATGAGCATGGGGTAGACTTGATCTTATCACAGTGGGCAGTAAGAAAATAAAATGAAAAGATAAATAAAATGATGGCAAACGTGACTATCTCAGCTTGAATACATTCATAGTTTTGGAGCCACTTTTTTTTGCAAGGGATGATTTATGAATTGTGTTTTAACCTTCATAATTGTTGAGTTGTAGATGATTTATCATTGGAATGTAGTAGGTGAAGACAAGAAACAAATCTTGCATTGACTAACATATGGAATGTGTTGATAATGGAGTTTACACATTGATTATTTTGTTCTTTAATGCTTTTGTTTTTAACTCGTACACAATTGATATCGGTAGGATATTTTAGAACTTGTGGTTTTCATGTGTTGATTATCTGTGCGTATTGTATTCTCCTCTCACAGTCATGTAACACACCGTATGGGAGGTAGGGAATTTTGTCTTTAAGTGCTCACTGTTTTGAAATATTTACCTTTAACGCTCTTAAGATATTCACCTATGTCATGCTCAGTCATTAACTGTAGAAAGAAAGCGCATAAGTCGATTCTTTCCTCTCTTTCGAATAAGAGTAAGATCACTGAGAAGGTTGAGTGTGAGGAATACATGAGTGTTCCCCACATATATTGAATACAAAGGAACTTTGCTTATGTAATCAATGCCACACAACCACCTATCACTGTCATCATTAGCTTTCACTGTTTGTGATCTACTGTGCATTCATCCCAAGGAATAGTATTTACCAGGCAGCCACCTCTCTGTCACTGGTAAAGTTCTCCACTTTCGCTAGCAGCTTCTTCAGATTTAAGGGTAGATAAAATAACTGTCGATGGTCTGAAATGGAAAAGTTCTCCATTGTTTCTACCTCCTATTTGTTGCTGCTGCTTTAGTTTCTTCTTTATGTTAGGTAAAGCAATATGTGTACAGTGTAATGGCTTCAACAAATTTATTTGTTGGAGACTTACATTTGTTGGCTTTATTCAAAACTTATTCATTCATTGCTGATGGTTATTGTGATGGCTTTTTGTTTTTATGCGATGACTTCTTTAGTGAGGATGGCTTCAGATTGAGGGTAAGTAAATGTGACGCCTATCTCATTTGGATTTACTTCGACTTTCTGAAGAACTAGTGGCTAGAGAACATGTCTTAACGAAATTTTAAAAATCTCCCTCACCTCTTCAATTTGCTACAGGAGCTTGCAAATTTAAAGGGGTCTCTTCTATTTCTTTTAAGTAGTTGTCTCTTTGACTTTAATTTGGGTGACTTCTCCTCTATCTTCTGCATTGGTTTTATATCCCTGCTGGCGGCTAGATTTTGTATCAAATTTCATTTAATGAGGGCACTTCATATATTATATTTTATTCAGATTTTGATTGGCGATGCGTTGAAGTTATTGAAAAATCATGTGTCTCTGTTCAATGGACGGCTCATGCGGTGAGTATGGACTGTCAAAATTTGGTAACTACCATTATTATAAAGCTAAAAGACTCCAAAGAAACTTGCAGACGTACAATGGCAGGTACTAATTTGAGGTAAATGCAGATGGCAGGTGTAAAGGCAATAAATATAATGGGTTGGTGCAAATTCAAACTTTACCTTTCTGAGTGTGGTTTTCCAGATAGTGCACGCCAATCTCATTACCTATTTTTGTTTTCTTTGGTTTTAAAACATAAGAAGTCTATGTATTAAAAGCTAACTATGAGTGGGAGAATCGGTTGTCAAGATGGGGAGGATTTCATTTTGATAAAGTTAGCACGAAAGTCTCATATAGTTTGAGGCTTTCTCTACATTAATAGCTCAGTGACCATGCGTAATGAGATCCTTGGAGAGTCATAATGATTTGACTTGCTCCAATTGGTGGGCCAATTAAATATTCTAAGCTCTTTTATGCTTATTGTTTTAAATATCAACGGATATTTTTATAGACCTGATATTAAGAAAAAAAATCATTGGTAGTCTAACTAGTCATCTTCTAGTATGATCATGGGTCTCTGGATTTAAATCACTGTTTTTAGTATTTTAAACCTTTGTCATGCTTGAAACACATTTAACGAATTACCAATAAAGCTTTATCAAGGATTAAAATACATTTAGGGTATCATCAATATGTGATTTAGATTGTCTTTTTTTTAATTCTTTAAAATATTATACTTCTCATTGATGACAACTTTGTATTATTTATAGGTGTTAAAGGGTGACATCAACATTGAAAGCGAAGGTTGACATTGGAATCAAGCAAAAACGAAGGTGAATGGAGTGGAGTTAGAGATATTTTTTGAAATGAAGACTTGGCAAAAGCATTTTTTAATGCTTGTTTTAACAATCTTAGAGCTTCCATTTACTACCCTTTTTTTCTGTTTTTAGCTAACTCACTATTCAATTTGGGCTTAAAATCAATCAATGACTTGATCTTTTCAAAGTTGGTCAAAATTGAACCTTAGACATTTACTAGATTTCAATTTGGACTTGAAATTGAACAAGGCAACTTTCACACTTGGATTTTGGTGCTTAAAATGAATTCATCACTGCTTTTTGGACTTAAAATGAACAACTGTTTGTCATATTTTGCAATCTTTTTTACAAAGTAATATCATCAAAAAGACGTATGCGCTTCTCTCGCGCCTCACGACAATCTTCAAAATCAAAAGTTTTTTTTATGATATTAAGTTGTCAAAAATATTGCCTCGACACTTCAATTTGGGCATTTTAAAATTGAACAAAACATGCGAGTGTGAGCACGATATATTGGGGAGGTTCTCCCCTTTAGTTTTCAATAAGGGTTGTGTGAACGACGGGATATGTTAGCTCACTTTTGTTAACTTAGAGGGCCTGCCTTGTGGGAAAAATAATCACCCAAGGGAATGACCCAACCGGGAACACGCTAAAGCCAAGCGACTTCCAACTGGTATATAAGTGTAGATATTGGAACAAAGGCCAATATCAGGAGGATTATTCTGATGAGATGGACAGCAATGGAATCTCGCCGATGTTGGATAATCCCCCACGAACGAAATGCCTGAATTAGAACCCCTTGTTTAGAAAAAGGCCAAAACCTTGTCTATCTTGTTGGTGCAAGAGGTCATGTCCTCTGAAGCTGCCCCACGTAACATGTGGTCTTGTTGTGGAAATGGAAAGTATGCCATGGAGATTCATGGGTACTAATGCTTGGCTGACCCAAATAAGTGAGTGTCATGGAGTAGAGCCAGTGTGGTCAAGTATTTATCCATTCGCACAAGATATGCGCAGCTAGATTTATCCAAGTGGGAACCGAACAAGATATTGCCTCATCATCCTAGGGTTGTAAAAAGTGCTTGGAATCAAAAACACATTGCTTGATCTTGAAAACATTTGGAAAACAAACATACACAAAAACCTTGAAATTTCAAACACCTTGTGGGGAACAAATACCTATTGATGAACTTGCCCACTCTTGCTTTCCCTAGGAATCACATTCCTAGAGGTTTCTAAGTGTGCAAATTCTACCATCATTTGTTTCCAATAAGGATAAACATAAGGAACTTTTGCCCTATTTTCCTCGATTTCCACACAAAGGACCTTGTGGAATGAGAAAGAGAATGGGACATTAGACATATAGTTTGAAAAAATAATCAAGCAAGTGCTTTTGGTAAAAAAGAATTCACTAAGACAAGATAAAAGACAAATTGGATTACACATGTGTTTTCTAACATGATCAAAATCCCAAAACTGAAGTTCAAAAAGCTTAGTGTGAAAGCTAGTGAGGAGTGTATTGAGATCCTGAATTGTTTGAAAGGTTTACTTTCCTCTCATAGGAAATATAGCATGTTCTTCAACACCGAGGTCTTATAAGCAGAAGTGTTATTCTAGGTCAAGTCTAGGATCAAATCCAATCACTTTCATCCATCTCTCAACCATTAAATCAGTCAAAAGTCACCTCACCAACAACTCTTGGAAACTTTGTAAACATCTTTTATGCTAAACTTTAGGTGAAATCAAAACCTCTCTGTTTGAATTAACACATCTAGTCAAACCATCATCTTATACACAAGTTCTCTCTTGGACAAAACAACTTCCTAGGGTTTACGAGTTCATCTTGTTTGGCTTAACACACTTAGCCAAATTATCAAATCATCATCATGGTTGACTTGATGCACTTACTCAAACTATCATCTTGTAGGAGTTCACTCTTGGATAATACAACTTCCAAGAGTTTTACGATTACATTCATCACATTCTGTTTGACTTAACACATCCAGTCAAACCATCAATCTAATCACGATTAATCAAAGTCCTAAAAATTTTAGAATTTCCTTCAAAGTTTCTCTAAGAGTTCCATTCATCCATATCACTCATCTTCCATTTATCTCATCCTCATTATTGCTTTGATCCTTCAATTATCCTAGTTCTTTGCTTCTTTGAACCTAAGGTTTAGACTGATCTAAAGGATTAGAGGTTCATCTCTTACATTCTTGAAAATTAATCTTCATTTTATGGTTCAAACTCGATCTCAACACAAGAGGGACATGGAATATAAACTTGATCCATCCATCATTTGCAATTCGATTCAACCAAACTATCCAAGCCTTGCAATACCATTTTATTTTCAAAGCTTGTACAGTGCATACATGGGAGCATTATCTCATACAAACATCAATGGTACAACAAATATGAGCATACCCAATCAAAAGTTTGGAACACCATTCCCAATGATAGATTTAAATCCAAGTACAAATCTGAAAATCTATCAACCAATCGCTCAATGCATGAGTTTTCCAAACAACATTATCCCACCAAATCCATACATTCCAAATACGAGTTTGTTGAACATGAACATTTCAAATCCCATCAATGTTGTTCAAAATCCAAGCAATATGTTGACAACTCTAGGTATTGATCCAAGTCAGGGTAACCCCATGCAAAATCAAAGTTACCTAAATCAAGGCAATATGATTCCCAACCACAACAATATTCAATTTCAATCTATCATGCCGAATCAAAACATCATACCAAATCATCCGATTTTGCCATCGATATCGCAACAGCAGATGGCAACTATCCAAGCAACCCCAATAATCAGCACCATTCCCATTCCACCACCACCACCACCACCACAAAAACACAACACGACCAATTCATTCGCCATCATGTTGCAAGAAGCTTCCCGCAAAAAGGCACTCCAAGCCCAACAAGCTACACAACTAGTTGCTCAACAAGCACAAGCGGCTCAAGTAGCCCAACAAACGCAAGTGCAAGCAGAATTCTGGGCACTATTGCAAGCAATCCAAGAAGAAGTAGCACAAAAAAGAGCCCAACAAAAAGATTTGTTGGCACAAAAACAACATGATGAACAACAAGCATTGTTGGTTCAGTAGAAAACGCAGGCCTTACTCCCACAACAAAGCTTGCAACTGATTCCCACCATAATAGTTCAAAATGATGATCAAGATCCTTTGACTAATGACAATGTTGAAAATGTCTCTACATCACCTAATGAGTTAGAAGAAATATCTCAAGAATTTGTTCCAAAGCATGATCAACATCTTTCACCAAGGTCTAGCAATGATCCTCTCCAAAACATATGGCCATCCTTTGACCTCATGAAATTTGAGAATCTTCCCATGCCTAATGAAGATATCCAAGATAGAAATCCATTCTTTGAAATTGACCCATTTCAATAACTTGATCCAAAGCATGTTGAAAGCAATTCCGAAATCACTCAAGATCGAGAATTTGTATCTCCAAGCTACTACAACGATATAATGGACACTCTCCTATCTATACAAGATATTGCAAATGATGACCATATCTGCATAGCACATACTCTTCCATCTATCTATGAGATGATTTCTTTGGATGGACCTGTAGATGATCTTCATTCAAAACAAGAGTCTCATACTCTTCAAATCATTACCAACAAACAAGAGTCTCCTACTCTTAACATTTGTACACATGATAAAGATGTAGAGAAATGCAGAGACATATCAGAAATGGATCATGAAGAAGGCTTGAACATAAGTCATGAATCAGAAACATCCTATGAAGTGAGTCATGAGGAAGACTTTTGTGTAGACAGCGAAGCATCAACACTTCTTGAAGAAGCACTACAATCTGATATGTCACAAGATCAAGTTGAACATATCAATCAGGCATTCATCCCACTTATGGAAGATCCTATCACTTATAAACTTGGATCACTCACCTTTGTAAGGGAAAATCATCTTATCAATGAAAGAGCTATGACATTTGAAGATTCGCCACAGAGCAGAGAAGGAGAAACACCTTGTTTCCAAGGTAAATCATATCCTATTGCAAATAAGTTTTTTCAGTAGATGAATTATCAAGGCAGAGGATTAGGCCTACATGAATAGGGTATCTTGGAACTAGTGCAAATTTTTGGAAATCCTAAGCATCAAGGCCTTGGTTACTCGACAATCAAGGGATCTCAACATATCAGTAATATTTCCACAAAATTGGGGGAAACTTCTTCTTGAGAAAACGTCAACATGGGGAGCACAAAGAATCCTTATGATGAAATTGATGCCAATACTACAACCTGCCATATCATGAATCTTCATCCACCCATCACCCCATCCATGAATGGGGACCAACAACAAGAGAAATATTTGAATCAAAGCATGAAGAATACCATTAAAGAAATAGAAGTACTGAAGCATGAAGGACAAATCAAATACATGTGGATACCAAAGAATACAAAGAAAAATTATCCCTATCAAACTCCATCAATCAAAGAAACTATGGGGAAAAATAAAAAAGGGAAAAGTATCCATCAAAGATATCAACAAAGGCAAAAATAGGCTTCTCAAGCAACATACAAAGTGTGTCAAGCAGTTGGTCCTAATTCCATGTACACTTCCATATCCACCCATTACTACTCATCTTCCCAAGCTTGGAGAGTCAAAGGCTCCAAACTATCGACTAATCCATCTTTTATCCCTAAACACACTCTGTCCATGCCTCCATGCATAATATCCAATTCTCACATTGACCATGTATTGGCGGCGACCCTTCATCATAAGGATTCAAAAGGCACTCTATCGCGATGGGCGCACAAAGACAAAGTTAACTCCGATATCGGTAAAGTAGATCCAGGATCCCAAAAGTTGCTTTCAAGTGCACGTATCTTGGTAAAGCAACTTCTTCAAGTAGGATATCGATGGCACATTATGAAAGAAGCATCAACATCAACACCACCAGGTGGTTCAGCATTAGCTTAAAATCTCTCAGAAAATACAAAAAAATTAGAAAAAGTCCTGAAAAAAATGGTTACCTTGATGAAAACCTGGCAAACAAGCATCCTGGTGACGACAAAAAAAAATACAAAAATACAAAAATACAAAAAATACAAAAAAATTAGAAAAAGGATTGAAAATAGTAAAGAAAAAAATCGTCCTCCAGTGAAAACCACTTCGGTGGTGCTTTGGATAGGTGCCATGATGAAAACCTGGCAAACAGGCGTCATGTGTAGAATTGAGCATCTACGTGTGCCATTTCAAGAGAAAGCATCTTATCACATCCATAATGAAGCCAACATTCCATCCATATCATCCGTTCATCCATGAACCATTTATCTAATCCATTTTCCATCTGTATCCATACTCCAAGTTATCTTGATCTTGGAAAATTTTGGTGCACAGTTTACACTTGCTTGTGGTAAACATCTTGACATGGGTCATTTTCATTGATCCTATCCTACCCAACGCTATCTGAGCCTTGAAGCATTATCTGAATGAGCGTTCCTCTGTTCAAGCACCTTATCTTGTCACAAGATAATCCTTGGCATCCTTTGCATGCTTACCATACCCATCCATCTATCCAAGAATCCACCCATGGCCGTTCAAACATTGCTAGACACTGGGGGTAGATATTTGCATCTTGCTCCGGGAATAAATCTTGATCTATATCATCCAACTTATGAAGTGATCCGAACATTGGAAAATGTGAAATCAATTTGGTGAAATCATTTGTGAACATGAATCCAAGTCACTAGCCCATGGCATATTTTGACAGGAAGACATTCCTTATCATGCTCTATCTTTTGTAGAACATCAATCCAATAATCAATATCAGTCACATCTAGTGCACAAATCTGTGTCACATCAAATCATCAAAGCAATTTTGTTCTAACTCAAGCTTCATCGATCTTGATCAATCAAATCCAATCAATCATCACCTTGTTTGACTTAACACACCTAGTCAAACTATCATCTTGTGCACGAGTTTACTCTAGGATAACACAACTTCCTTGGGTTTACAAGTTCATTATCATCACTCTGTTTGGCTTAACACACTTAGCCAAATTATCAAATCCATAATCACCTTGTTTGGCTTAACACACCTAACCAAAATATCATTTTTGTACGAGTTTACAAGTGCATTATAACTTTTGTTTGACTTAACACACTTAGTCAAACTATCAATCCATCAATCTGATTGATCAACATTAAGCTTGGTTTTCAACAAAATCCCAAAATAAAGCATTGATATCATCACGTATCCACATCCAAATCATCAAAATCATGTGAAAAATAAAAAACATTCAGAAAAACTCATCAAAATTTCAAAAACATCCAAATCATTCAAAAAATCCAAAAACATGTTGAAATATTGGAAAATCTTCAAAATTCATCATTTAGTCTTGTCAGTCTTCCACCTTGTTGAACTACGTCATCTCTGAGCTTGAACGTAGGCAAGGTTGATCTTTGATCATCCCCCGAGATGATTAGGGTTAGTCCTTTAAGCAATAAAAGGGGCAATCCGTTTGTCCATCTTATCATCAAACTAGTCTGTCACCTTGTCGAACTACATCGTCTCTGAGCTTGAATGTAGGCAAGGTTGATCTTTGATCATCCCCCGAGACATTTAAGTCATCTTTATGAATCTGTCACATTGGCATCCGTTTTCCCATCCTTTAGGTGTCTGTCGCAATGGCATTCGTTTGCTTATCTTTTTTACATTTAAGTCATTCTTTATGCATCCATCGCATTGGCATCCATTTTCTCATCCTTTAGGTGTCCATCACAATGGCATTCGTCTGCTTATCTTTTTTATATTTAAGTCATTCTTTATGCGTCCATCGCATTGGCATCCATTTTCCCATCCTTTAGGCGTCCATCGCAATAACATTCGTTTGCTTATCTTTTTTACATTTGGGTCATTCTTTATTTCTTCCATCGCATTGGCATCCGTTTTCCCATCCTTTAGGCATCCGTCACAATGACATTCGTTTGCTTATCTTTGTTACATTTAGGTTAGTCTTTCAAGCGTCTGTCACACTGGCAATCCGTTTGCCCATCTATATTTTCATTGAGTCAGGTTTATCGTCCGAACTACGCCATCTCTGAGCTTAAACATAGGCAAGGCAATCCTTGATTGGCCCCCGAGACACAAAATTCAAAAACATTTATAAATCTTGAAAATACCAAAAACATTGAAAAATGTGAAAATACCAAAAACAGCCTCAAAACATTTGAAAAATCCAAAATGGTGCACCCGTTTCATCTCGTTTTCACCCATGATTATCATCACTCATAATAAAATCAATCACTTTCACCCTTTGGTGAGTCAAGCATAAGCAAGTCTAGCAGGTTCGAAAGTGAACACCTAATCGTTAGAGTCTCAAGCCTAAGTCAGTAAGCAAGCAAGTTAGTCAGCTCGGAGTATCAATTGCTTATCACCCAATCAGTCCCAACAAAACCCTGATCAGTACATGTCCTAGGATGAAGCTTTCCCA
This sequence comes from Sequoiadendron giganteum, assembly GCA_007115665.2. Lineage (NCBI taxonomy): Eukaryota > Viridiplantae > Streptophyta > Pinopsida > Cupressales > Cupressaceae > Sequoiadendron > Sequoiadendron giganteum. The sequence continues at coordinate 407,358,869 of CM021100.1, read as the reverse complement.
TGATGGAAATAAGCATCAGGTACCTCACAGTAGTTTAGCCTTGGCTAGCGATACAAAGAACATTAGCTTGTTTGTTTACTTTATTTGGTCTTTTTGACTTATCTTATTTTGCGCTCATTCCAAGGACCTCTCGATGATGCCTAAACAAAACAAGTTTAGAGAGAAAGGAATGGGGAAATGATCATTATCTTTTTATCTGTTGTGCTTGTTGGATGGTCTTGTAAAATAACTTGGTGAATACTTTCTTTGTTGGGTCCGTCCTAGCAAGGTTTCCATATGTCAAGTGTGAACAAGAGCACTCCTATCTGATTGTTGAGTCAAATTCCATCACACTAGGCACCACGCCATCCCAGTTCTCAATACCTTGATGCATCGTGCCTATGTGTGTTATCAAACATAAAGAAAGTTATGCTCTTTATCTCCCATTCTTGGCTAAGCAATACATCATCATCTTTCATCATCATCTCTAATAAAGCTGGTTTGTTGGACTTCTACATCTTCTTGAATTCAAGGGTTTGTCCCTCTCATTCTTCTATCCTCTTTTGTGCTAACAATGCATCCATCATGCATCTTTTAGATCATATCATTTACATCATCATTATCATATAGACCATATCATCTAACCATCCATACATTCATTTTGAACCTCTTTGTCGCGAGATCCACCTCAAATTGAATCTTTTCGCTCGATCTCTCGAGCGGGCAATGTACTAACATACTTATTTCCGCTGGGGCATCCGAAAAAACCAGAATTTTTTAATTTCGATGTCAGCAACATCATTCTTTGAACCAATGCAACAGGTACATTGCTTCAAAGAGGGGCAAAATGTAGACATGCAAAACTAACATCCTGCATCGAATTCTCCTATTAATCAATTAAGACAATTTATTGATTAATTTCCTAAGGTTCATTAAATAAGTCAAATTATTTAATCCTTATGTTCTTCTCATTTGATTTAATAAATCAAACTGATTTAATCAAATGTCACCTCCTAATATTATCCAAGTTAATTAATCTACATTAATTAACTTCTAATCATAATTACCATTCTCTAGCTTTTGACTCAACTAGAGTCAAATCCAAACTCTTAACTAACCCACCCACTTGCACCAATAAATAATTTATTTGATTTATTATTTGCCTCTAATTACATTCAAAATGGAATCAAAATGGAATATTCTTCCAATTTGAATCTTCCCCCCAAAAGGGACTTGTCCCTTCCAGCAAGGTTTTAAATGCTATTTGCACAAGTCAAACGTGGCATTTATTGCACCTTTCATCGCCCATAAACATGTCATTTCATCCAAATTTGAATTTCAAATTGGTACATTGGCCAAGACTTGCACATTCCTCACCCTCTCACACTTTGACAAGTGGCATCTTGTCATTGGCCCATGAATGATCCCACATTCATCAATTTGGCCTCTCCTCTCTTCAAGTTCAACTATAAGTTGAAGGCTTCTCTCCTTCAAACAACACAACACACTTCATGCAAGGTTACTCTCTTCATTTGAGAATCAATCTTGCTCTTCATCATCTACAATCTACACACATTTTTAAGGCATCTACACTATAGGCAACTTGAGTTCAAGCATCTCATTGTCTATCTCATCATCTTGGCATCTTTCTTATCATGGATTGGGAAAGGGCAGCTTTCTACACAACTAAGTTGCACCAATCCAATATGGGATAGGGATATTTCATGGTTTACATGCTTTGTTTAACTTTGTTGTTTGGTTGCATTTGAATCATGGAGTATTATTCCATAGGGATTTAAATTTCTGGTTATGTTGTTTTGTCATTCTACTAACCATATGCAGATTTTCATGTCCACAGAGATCAACATTCTTCGAACGATCGAGCTTATTTTCTTTCCAATATATAATTTTATTGGTGCTCGTTCAGTCCCTAAATTTATCTCTTCAATATCTTCCTTCCTAACTGGTGTTTGTTTCATAAGAGATCGATCATTTCCATCATATACTCTCTCCAATGCTACTAGTTCTTTGGGGAGTTTATTAGTTCTAAGTTGTAAGACCTTCTTCCCAAATACTATTTGCTCTCCATTTATTTCTTCTACAAAGGCATTAAAGTCAATTTCTTGGGCCTCATATTGGTCTATATAGTGAAGAAACTTCAGGAGGTCAGTGTCCTCATTAAAAACCTACCAACTATATATATTGTCAGGAACAATGGGTCTTGTCTTGAACTCAATTTGAGACACTCCTACCAAGGTGATGTCATCCCTTTTTAGTGCTACATTGGCTAAGAAGTCTACCATTATATTTTTCAACCGATCCACCCAATCTATGGAGAAAGCATCACATAGCTCGATTGTATCCCATATAGCATTCGTGTATTTTTTCAGCCTCTTGTTATTTGTAACATATTTGGATCTAACCTATGACTCAACTAGCTCTGAATCTCCAAAAATAGTTAACAGTTTAATTTTGTGTTTGACTGCAATGTTCAAACCAATTAACAATGCTTCATATTCCACCACATTGTTTGTACATTCAAATGCCAAAAAAAATGAATATTTAAATGTAAGCAACTTGTGGGTAAGTTGCAAATCTTACTTCCACATTCTTCATTATTCCCACAACCAGGACAGGCCTGCTATCCATGGCATAGAATTTACCTCCTTCCGTATGTATCCACATACCGAGTTGTTTCATTACCCCTCCTGGCATAATATTCATGGAAGCACTTGAATCTATCATGCAATTTCTCACTAACTTGCCACTTATGAGCAGGGTGGTAAAAAATGGGTCAATCTGTGGTGTAATCATTAAGCATGCTTCTGGGATTTTTATTTCCGTCTTCTTTTTGGTGGTTCTAGGGATCTCTTTATTTTCAAAGTTTATATTGTGATTTCCCCTAGACATAAATTGAATGGAACCTTCCCTATATTCCTTAATTTTCATGATTTCAAGTAATGGGACAGATATTTTTAGTTGAGATAAGGTTTGTATGAAATCAAAAGATGTACCTTCGGTCCTGATCACCTTCTTTGATTCTATTATTTCGCCTTTGCTTTCTTCTTTTCCTCTTTGCATGTTTGACTTGGCTTTTGCTTCTCAATGCGGATATATTTACTTTCCTCTTTAGGGCCCCCCTTTTGTTCCTTTTTGTCAGGTTGCTTATCATCTATCCTTTTTGATGTCTCATTTGGTACCTTTTTGTTTTTTACAAGTATTCCTCTTGGGATGCCCTCATCTCTACTCACTGTTTTGTTCCTTAATCGATATTTTTTTCTAGCTTCCTCCACTACTGAAATAGTCAACCTCTCAATCTCTTCTTCACTTGGTCTCCTTATACTATACCTATTAGTTTGACATGATGCAATAGGGGGATTTCGCTCATTATCACTTTCTTCATGATCCGAGAAAACTTGTTGTTCTACCATATGAATATTGTATTTTTGATGGTCAAAATCATACTCATATCCCTCCTCCTCTGAAGATGAATATTCCTGCTTCAAGGAAACAAGCATGTGGGAAGTAAAATAGACATTATGGTCTTCACCACCATCATTTTCCAATGTATCTTCTTTAGGTATTGACTGAGCTATAACATAATGCTCTGGGGAATGTGGTGTGTAACACACTAGGCACTAGGGAATCTTATCTACCATATATGCTCCTTTTGTTTTCAATGGATCCGGTGTTTCTTTATTCCTTGGTCTATCATTCACCAGCTTCCCATCCGTCTAGTTTGTATTATAAGGCATATCATGTAACCTTGGTATTTCATTCTTATATGCATTTTCTTGTCTATTTGGGGGAGCATATGGGGGAGCCCTAGGGTTTTCCCTTTTAGAAAACATCCCTACAACTTTCCTATTATTTTCAATAGTTAATGCTATCTTTTGAGCTTCAGCCAGATTCCTAGGATCTTTGTTTCTCAATTCATATCCTGTCTTGGGATCAAAGGCTTTCAAATAGATACTCAATGCAGCAGGATCAGCCAACTTGGATCCCTAAGGTATTTTATTATGTAATTTAACAAACCTTTGGTTAAAATCATAGGCTAACTCATTTTGATGTATTTGGATAGTCACTAACTCGTGCAAAGCAAAATATGACACACACTGATTCCCATACTACTGAAGAAACTATTCATACAAAATATGAACGGAATAAATGGATGATGTTGTTAGACTGTTAAACGAGTCCCTGACATCTTCAATCAGTGACATCATAAATAATCTCATCTGTATAGCCTCATATTGCATATCTAGGTCTTGAATAACTGCATTAAAATTTCTCAGATGCTCCTCAGTTGTGACTGCATTACTTCTTGTGAACTTTAGGACCAAGTTCCTCCAGTTGTTGTACAGAGGGTAAGGGTATATTTGAAATCTAGCAAGATCAAATTGTATAATAATGGTTGTGTATTGTGGAGGGGGATTTTGGTAATGTTGATCCTGGTACAGTGGGTTAGTATTTTCCACATATTGCTGACCTTGTGGGGGTACATCCTATTGATGAGGAGGTGGCTAAGTATTTCGGTGTTGTGGTGGAGCATTTGTGTTTCTATATTGATTCCTTGGCTGATTTTGGTGGGCCTATGGGGAATTTGATGGCTTCATATTGTTGTTCTTATGAGGGGCATATATTTGGGTGAATCAACCATTGACGTTTTAACTTGATCCTTTTGTAACTTCAATCTCTCAAATTCTTTCATTGCCTTAAGCCTTTGCTCATATTCTACCCTTGACCTTTCTGTTTCTTGCCTCATACATTCCCACTATGCATTTGTCTCATTTTGGGTCATAGGTTCATGATTTTCTTCAGATGTTGCTTCATATTCAAGTCCCTCCTCAAAAAGTGTTGCTCTCTGATCACATTCAAATTCTCTCCTTTTTCCAGCTTCAAATTCAGCCATGAACTCTTCATCTTTATCATTGCTTATTCGATGGAAGGGATTTCTCTTCTATTCAGGAGTGTGAAGTTCTTTAGATGGGCTATTTTCATTTGTTAATGCATTGCATGAGTTGTGTGTTTCCATCAGTGGTTTTGATATTCTATTTTTTGCAGCTAGATCTAGGTCATTGAATACCTTCTTTCCCTAATCATTTTTATAGGTTCGCTTACCTTTGTCATTAATACCATCCCCATCCTTGTACAAATATCTCCTTCCTTGCATGTTGTGAGAAACTGTGATGGTGTGACCTCTAGGTCGATTCCTTTCTAATTTGTATCTTATTGTATCAGTCTCAATGCTTTTGTTCATTCAGAGTCACCACCCACTTTTTCTAAAAGTGAGAAAAAAATTTATTATTTCACCTAGTGGAGTCAATTTTCAAATTTCTTTAATTATGATTTTCTTTTAATGAGTATATGGAAAGGCTTCCTGCCACCAGACTTCTCCCAAGTTTCCCCAGTAGAGTCGCCAATTTTTTAGGTCTCAAAAATGCTGGTTCGAATGAACCACGAGAGGTTGCCAAGCTCTCACAACATTATTGGCCAACTAACAAGGTCAACCAATATAGTTGAACCTTCTACTCTTAAGGCTTTGCTCAACCTAGGTGGGTGCACCTATATGAATGATGCAGATCTTGAATTGTGCTTCCTACTTGACTAAACTGTCCACAATTTCAATTTGATGGTGGAGAGATATGGTATAAATTTGGTATAAATTATATATGCAATATCTAATAGGATCTAAATTTGGTATGTTCATTTAACAAATGTCAAGTGAAATAAATAAAACTAAGTAATGAGAGTAAGGGAGACCAGTGCCTTGTTGGGTAAATAGAGTCAAATGAAAGTCTCTGATGAGTGGCTTTTATCAAGAAAAATATCTAATGTTTTGGTATATGTGAGTTTATAAATGTTATAAACATGCAAGAATGTGATTAATAAGCCCTACTAGAGACAAAATATCAATCCTAATTATCTGATTCTTCTTATGGATCCAAATAACATTCCCAGATTACTGTAATTAACTAAAATGAATTTAATTCTTATTTAAAGAACCCAATTAATCATATTACATAGATACAACAAATGTGCACTGATAAATTGAACATATACTTGATATTTCAACTTAAATAATCAAGAAACATCAGGTTGGAGACAATCAAATAATTGCAGAAAAATTAACAAACAACTGATATGAGAATAGAGCTACCAAAGCATAAGTCTTTCATTATCTTCTGCAAATATTATACATGCAACATGGTTCCTTCAAACATTCTAAAAATATTGTATCTCCTACTAACTATCTTCTATCTATCTTTGTCTTACTCATCCTTTTTGGTTAAAAAAATAGACATTTATATACATCAACCGCTTGAAAAGATGAATCCCTTCAGAAATGTCTTAAAATGAAATACTAACAAAACTAATATAGACTAAGCTCTGTTAAGCCATAAATGGACCCTTGACCTATGATCTATGTAGTCTCAGCGCACGTGTGGATCATAATCTCCCTCACCACCATTCGTTCATTTTTCTCACATGCTTCATCCAACATTGTATCTTTCGCACTGGCTATCTTTAAAATCTCTTGGAGTATTAATTCACTCTCACTGTTCCATGTGGCTATTTCTTTCAACTTACCTCCATCGTCAAAGAATGTAGTAAATCCATTCTTAGTGGCCTCCATCAATTCTTGCGGATCCTCTTTTAACTCCTCAAAGAGACCTCTATGCTTGTCCATAACAGGATTACCATCCTCAATTGCTGCATTATCAAGAGCATCCCGTTGTTTTATCTCATCAAGTTTCTCTCGGATTCTACATTGCACTCTTTTATTTTCTTTTATTGAATCAAAGTACTCTGAGTGTTTTCCCGAAAGTTCATTTAACCAAGTGGTTAAAATGGCCTGCCTCTTTTTTATTACTGTTGTAAGTCTATCTATTTTTCCTTGACAATAAGGACTTGATCCTTCCCAATGGTCCTTCACCTGTGCACTTTCACCTTGAGTGAGCAGTTTAGTTGGCCTTGCTGTGACACCTACTAAGTCTTTTAGATGCTCATTCTCTCTCAGAATTCTTTCATTATTTGTTTTGTACATTTCCTTCTCTCTGATCAATGCCTATATTTGGGTTTTATTAAATTTTTCCACATTGATCCCTATTTTTGCAGTTGCTACTGGATTAGCTTGCCCAACGTTCGAGGTCATGACATGCTCAAATGATTTCTCAGTATCAATAACAATTGATTTCCTATGAGGGGGATATGGGGCCCAAACCATCAATGTCTCCACATCAGGATTATATCTTGATCCTATGTAAACCTCTGTCACCTTTTCTATGTTGAGCTTGTGTGTAGTGTTATTGTCCTTTAGGAAACTATCGAAAACTAGTGCAGAATTGAGGTCTAATCTTGGGAAAATTGTGATACCGGCTGTTTCCAACATCTCTCTCCCCTTCTCAGGGGTCATATTTTCCATTTCTTTCTCAACATCATCTTTCAAACCTTTTAACAACTACTCTTCATTTCCTAGTGTGACATTGTCAACCAGTTCTCTTATTTCTTTTCCCTTTTGTTTATATAAAAATGATTTAAATTTTGAGGACTTTGTGAACTCATCATCTATTGCAAAATATTTGTATTCCTCATGTCTCGTATCAGCATCTTTACTTTCCTCGACACTTAATTCTCTAGCAGGGTAGGTGTATTCCTGAGTTCTTGTCTTTGATACCTTACCAAGAGGATTTTGTGACCTAGTAGCCTCTGATGCCTCTTCACTAGAGGACAACATCTCTACATCCAACAATTCTTGATTATGTTTCTTAATTATCATTTATGCCTCCTCTGCTTCCAAATTTTTTATCATATCATCAAACTGATAGGGCACATGGTGATACCCTCCAAATTTTATCCTCTATTTGGAAAAATGAATATATCCTTCTGGATCAAAATTCTTCCTCAATGGTTCTCTTCTCATGTTATACTGTAGTAATCTATCAAGAATCATATTGTATCCCTCTTTTGCCAACACAGTAAAATCACTAAAACATAGTGTACTGGGCATAAAATCTTGCTTTCCAAAAGAGCTTAGGTTCATGACACTGGAGAAATCCATTTTCCTAACAATCTCTAGATATGCAATCCTATCTAGAACTGGGTGCTGCCGCAATAATGAGTTACACTTTCTAGAACATTTTGATTTTTGCTGAAATCACATATTTTTAGAAAATATAATGATTTAAGCCTTAAAAAGGTTCCATTTTAAAGGTTTTAATTGAAGAGGGTTTGATCAAACCCACTTATATCAAATCCCCTTGGATAAAAAGCTACTAGTTTTAAACCATACCTATAATGGTGTCTCCTCTACACCTATCAAAATGCTGATAAAAAATCACTTTTGATTTACCTTTTAGGGGATCAAAGTAATTAATTTAAAATTATTTATTTGTAAACATGTAGTCCTTATTATAAGCTTCCCAAAAATTTAATTTTAAATATATTTAATTTTAGTATAATTTTTATTTTTTATCTATTTTGAATGTAGGTTCTTCAATGAACATCGAGGTATTTATTTCACACATACAGAAAAATAAGAATAGAGAGAAAAAAATTTCTTAAAAGTGCATGTACACTATCTATTGATGTCCTTATTCCAAGAAAAAAAGAATAAGTTAATTCAAATGAATACAAAAAAAGTTATGCAGCTGGGAGTATAATATATCCAAATTATAATTACTCTAAATTAGAAAATTAATTAAAAAATATATATGTAAAAAAATTATGAAAAAATATCCATCCACTAGATAATGGTGTGAAAACACTATATATAAAAAATTAGAATTGTATACTTTCTATAAAAAAAGTTATGCAGCTGAAAGTAAGCATCAGTTTTTGAAAATGATGTGTAGTAAAAAAAGTAAGTTAATAAAAGCTACATAAAATAATTCACAATTTATTTTTTAATTTTTTAAAAAAATATAATTATATTCTCAACACAAAATATTACAAATCACTAGTTTTATTCATCTTCAAATTCTTAATGTTTTAGCTTCTATAGGCGTACGAAAGTGAAGATCTGGTGAAAAATGTTGATTTCAATTTCAAGTTTGGCCAAAAAGTGTAACCCATTATTGTGGGATCACCGAACTATTTTAGGAAAAAAAAAATGAGGTATTTTCAAATCCATACACCTTAATCATGGTGGCATTTTCGAAACAATACCAATCCCCCCAATTTTGGCCGATTGGTCCATTAAAATCCTTAGGTATGAGAAACCTCTTTATTTCATCAGACAAAGAATAGTCACAAGGATGATTATAAAACTTGTAAAATGGCTTTACAAAGTATTTTTCAAAATGCACAAAACTAGAATTAGCAAACTTGTTGTCCTAAATAGTAGTCCATGACTGAATAGGAAATGGCCTACCTTCTTTATCAAATTGTGAAATTCTCAGCTCTTGGGGCCACAATCCTAATTCCTATCCAAAATATAGCACCAAGTGCATCAACAATGAATAATTTTTGAGGTACAGGACAGAGGCTCCATTTTTTATTGCCATCAACCCTACATCAAGCTCTTTAAACACATATGAAGCATAATCCCAAGGTCTAGAGTTATGATAAGGAATATCTATTGTAATCACCATGGGCACAATTGCCATATACTCTGGAACCTCCATTCCCAATACCTGTCCCACCGAAAAATAGGTGTACTTTACGTAAGGTTCAGAAAGATCCACATGAAAAGGTGGTCCTTCATTTTCCTCCATTGGAATCGGTTTTCCACCATGCCTAATTTTGTGTAGGGGTAATCTCCAACCCTTATAAATGGTGTCCATCCTTTTGAATTCATTCTCGAGTTGCTCACTTACAATTCTTTCATTGCACGTTCCTTCTAAAATGAAAACCTCACTTATTGAATTTTCTGATAGATGTATCAATGGGTTCCTAGATAGATCACATATGGCCCTATGTTTTGGCTTATAGTGCCTAGCCAACAGCTTTACCAATTCAACATTGGCAAAAACATTAGGGCAAAATAGTTTGCCTAAATTGAGCTTCCAAGGATTACACACTGGCTCAAAATGATTCCTTCGATAGTAATAGAATCTAAATAATTCATAACCTCTAATTGGGGTCCAAACATCTCCAATCAATTTGAATTTATCATCTAATTTATCTATTTCAGCCCTAAGCTATGTAAAGCATCTGGCTTTAGGTCCAGAACCAGGTAGCTGGTCTATAAGATCCTAGTTTAATTTTCATTCGATGCCCTTTGGATGAGTTTCAGTTTTCTGCCTTATCCGTTTTGATTGACTACTGTCCCCGTGTTTTCTACCTTTTGAATTCTCTAGACTAGTGCTTTCCATTTTCTGAAAATTAAAAGATTCAAGGCATACGAAACTTACTATATTTCACCCGAAATTCCAAGCTGAACGAACCCCGCAATCCTTTGTTCGTTCTTCTCTTCTCCTTTGCTGCTAATTCCGTGAACAAATACTTTTAATTGCATTCACCTGGATTCACAAAATCTTTTATGTTCTCATGGTGCCATTAATGTGTTGGTTGTGACACGAATGAAGCAGGCTCTTCGAAATTCTCACTGGCACATCACGTAGCATATCGGCAAGACATTTCAAATCTCTGGTCAATCCTTATATTCAAACTTTCACCAATGTTCACATACTCGCTGAGACATCTTGTAGTTCCCATGATACCTCAATTCTCCCTGATAATTATTCTTTATGTCACCACAACTCTTAGTGATCAAGCCTATCACCATAACTTAAGGGATCGGGCATAAAATATTATGTATTATCCCAAAGGTATGTGTCTCACCAAGATGTTCCTTTGTTAATTCAATTCATTGAGACAAAATAATTGTCCTACCGATGGAATAGTATTCACTGTGACCTTCATAGATCTCCCCACTGAGGTTTATCTTATCGATACATCTTTTCTTCGGCGAGACCATGCATATTATTCCTCTGACCATTTTATCTCTATACATGTTATCATGTCAATCCAGTTGGTATAACACAGGAGGTCGGTAAGACTCCTAGAGCTCTTCTCGCAATCACTGTCTTGTCGATCGAAATTTCCTTTTCTTTATCGGTGAGACCATTGAATGCTTTAGGCAGTCTTTTGAAATCTCACCCCGATGACTCTAGTCTGGCTGATACATTTTATTGTACTCTAAGCAGTTAAAAGAAATTAGCTCGATATGACCTCACACTGTCATGTCGATACATTTTTTCCTGCCGATAGAAAATGTGAACCCGCATTCCCTTGACATATATCCTCATCCGTATGACACTGCTAATGTCCTGTTGATGTACTGAAAGAGATTAGTATCGGTGAAACCTACACCATCTTATTCCGATATGTTTCATATGTTAAATTTTCATGGTTAGATAAATTTTATGAGGCTATAATACAAAATTTGACCTAGACCTTGGTGAGTATGCTCTGTGAGGAAAAATTTATGCTCGTAATATGGATTGTCTAGGAAACTAATAAGCGTGAAGGGTCAATTAGGTTGTCAGAACTCTATAGTTCCAACAGTATGGAAGCATAATAATTCTGGAACAATTGTAGATGTCAGAGAAGCAATGGTGTGAAGTGAGTATTCTATCATATTATGATAGTAAACAAACTGAAAGAGCCCTCAATAGGCATGACAGATCTTCATTACATGAATAGTAATAAGAGGTAAAAGAAATAAAGAATATAAAATGCTTTAACCTTTGTCAAGAATTCAAATGTAAAGCATATAGCTGCAAGTGGAGTAAGAAAATAGTGAAGAGGAAGATTATTTTAGTTCCATAATTTCAGGTATAGCTTGCTGCAATGATAATACATAATATTTTGATCATTTTCCAGCGTACCCATATGGAGAATTTTTATTTAAATGCAAATTTATTCAAAGATGTTGAATACCCATGAAGGGAGTTTTACAGAAATGCAGATTTCAGATCATTTCTAGCTCAGCCATGTGAGGGTTTCATAAGAAATGAAAAATATATACAATGCTATAATGGGTCGAGCCCATTTATGAAATAATTTTTAGGAAAAATGGAGCAAGAGTTTTCCCCAAGGGTTTCCCTTTTATCCTTTGGAGTAAGTGCAGATTCAGAGAAATGAAAATCCCATTTTGAGTTTACTGTATAGTTTTCAAAATTTGAAATCAAAGAATAGGAAATGCAAAGAGATTTCTTCATAAAATCCAAGAACCAACCATATTCATGGCGTGGCTTTTAATGGGTCCATTTTTTTTCTAAGAGAAAACAACAATCATTATTCCTCAGAGGAGATTTTATGAAGCTTTTGTTTGATAGGAAAAATACAATAGAACAATCGAGGAGTAGCTTACCAAGTGGCGACTAGTAGAGGAAAAAAAGTGGTGCAGCTAGCTCTAAAGAGGAGCATCAAACAAGGCTCGAGCTCTCTCATCAATGGTGACGAGAGGAGATAGAACAAGAATAAAGAAAGAATGAGGCAAAAAAATCAAAACATATATGCCATGGTCGCGAATTTTAAGCCAAGATATTTCAAAAATGGCATAAAGGAAGCCATGAAATGACTTAAGGGAACAACTTACCATGAATTTTGATGGAGTTTCGACCATTTTGAGCTAAAGAATCTTAAGTCTTAGTCTATAAACCTAGGTCTATGGTGGCGGCGCCTCCTCATTAACAAAGGTTCTTCAAAAGAAAAAGTGCAAAATGAAATGTGATTAGGGTTTTCCATTGGTTTTGTCCATGTTTGCCATAATTTGAATTTAGGGTTCTTGGTTGCATATTGAATTAATTCTTAAGTTCAATAATTAAGTGGCCATTTCCCCATGCCTAGGTCGACTTGGAGTTATTAAAGTTTTATGAGTATAGACTTAGGTAAGGCATGTTTTGTTGTTCAAAATATCAAATGCCTTGTGGTTTTATCCAATATTCATTCCTTGGATCTAGTGGAGGAATAAGTAATAATGACTTAGGCTTTGTTTTAATTGATTTTATAGAAATCAATTAAATATGTCATGGAGATATGCCTTAGATTAAAATTCAGACCTTGGGCATCTATTTTTAAATTGGTTTTTAATGAAAAAAACTAAGTATGTAATAGAGGGCTTATTATTTTTATGATTTTTTTTATAAGAAAAAATCAAGTATTGTATTGGAGAAATAAGGTTAATATTTTGCAAAAGATTTTATCTTTAAATTGAAAAATAAAACAATTGTAAAGCAGGAATAAAATAATGATTTATAAATTGTTTTATTTCTTTGCTATTTTTAGCAAATTGATATTGGCTTTTTCCTCTTGGTTGGATTTGAGGTTCTTGGTGGAGAGTTTAGGTGGTTTTTTCTTCCTTTAAAGCAAAGAAGACCTATTTTTAGGAGCTTTTCAGTATGCACATGAAAAGAGTGAGACATTTCCATTTTAGTTACTCATTTTGGAGCAATTTTATGTGCCTTTCCTGGAGCTTTTTCTTTGAGCTTAGATTAGGGTTTTGAGGTATATCTCATAGAAAATCTTAGTTGTTTTTTTTAGTTCATATTTTTTGCTTCTTACTCTCTTGTTCATGTAGAGAGTCTTGTAAGCAGTTTTGTACTTAGATTTCAGACAAGAAGTACTCCTTCAGTTTCAATAAAGTAGTAGAGTTCTTCTTCTCATTTTTTACCTCATTTCATAATAAGCAATTTGATGTCTTTGTGATTCAATTTGAATCCTTTTATGTCTTGCTGTTTTTAGATTGTGTTCAAAATCGTGTAGTTTCCAGTTGTGTGTTGTATTTAGTTTATAGATCTTCATGCAAATTACTGATGAAATTATGTGTCGAATGATATTGTGAGAATTATTGTGATAGAGAGATTGTTTTGAATGGTGTTGTTTGAATCTCATAGGTTATGATAAAATGTCCATTAGATTTAAGTTATCTTTCCAGTCATCTTTCTACCACTTTTCCTAGAACAAAGTAGCATGATATCTAAAATCAACAAGGTCACCTCACATTTAAATGAGAAAAATAACATCTTAAGAACGTACTTTTCTCAAAGATATTATGTTTATCTATTCTCTTAAAAATGAGTTAAAAATATTTCTAAGAAATAAAAAGTGTCACAGGCTTAGAAATATTTCAATTTGACCTACTTTATTATAATTAGCTATTAGAATTGATTTGTAATAGGTTTTTCCATAGGGTTCATTTTATCAATCATATATGCACCCTAGTTAGATTTTCAAAAAATCAAACTATCCATTGATTCATGGAAACCTTTTCTAGATGTGGGTGATCTATGTGAAAAGAGAATCTCTAGAGTGAGTTGGTTCTCCGAATGATGAATCCTATTCTAAGTGATTTTACCCTTTAGATTGACACATTATGATATTTCTTGTATTGATTATTAGACATTAAGTTATGTTCATTTTATTTAGATTGAAACTTTATGATGTTATTCATCTTATGATGATTCAGACATTAGACTTTATATTTAATGTTATTCATCGTTAATAATTCCTTGGTATTATTGATGAATTATTGTTTCAATAATTTATTGTATGATGATGAAGTGCTAATTGTGATATAGGTGTTAATTGCAATATTTTTATGAGTAAAATTATTGTGTTTTAAATAAAATTATGAAATTAATGTTATTTTCTACCTTCTAAAAATTGAAGAAATGCTCTAAGGTGAATTTATTGATTTTGAATCTATGAGAATATGATATTCATGAAATAGTATTTTGGTGTGATTAAAAATGTTTGATGGAAATTTTATGATGTGAATATATATTCTATTATAGTTGCTTTGGCTATTTAAGTTCATTAGATGTATTAATGTATGAAATTGAGTATACAGGTATATATTCCTTGGCCAATGAAATTAGAGGTTTTTAAGGAGCCTGATGTGATAAACCTTGAAAATTTCAAATATATTCCATTTGGAGGGACTATATTCTTAATGTAATGTGATTTATGTGAATTAGCTTAAGACATGAATGTATTGTAATATAAGGTCTATAAGCCTTTAAGTTGTATTGCATTTTTTAAATTTTATATTTGAGGGAAATTTAGGATTTTAAATTTAATTGAGTCAATAATGCATAGAAAAAGGTTTATTCTATGTAGTTGTATCATTTTTAAACCCCTAGGGTACTAGCTTTAGGTTTAGGTACTTAATTGAAGTGATATCTTGGACTTAACTCAAGATGTGACCCCTCTTAAGTGCCTATCTTTGACGGTGATTATTTTTGAGTTGTTATTAAGTGTGCATATACTTACTCCAATCACATCCTCTCCATGTTCCATAATTCAAGGGGGTGTATGAAAATATATCTTAAGTGAACTCTTATTTCTTTAGTAATGTTGACTCTTATTAGGAAGGAGTGGAATAGACTCCTTATTTATTGGGTGTTCCATTTAAGAGAATTTAGAAGGACTGTGTGTATGACTGAGAAGGTGACATGTTTTACAACTCCCTTAATCAGGATTGGAGTTATATTCTATTTATCTCTTTAATTTTTCTTATTTTGGGGTTTTTCTTTTTGTGTTGCAACTTTTGATTTGTGCTTGGAGGGGTTTTTGTGCAAAGGATTTTTTTTGAAAAAGATTGGAAATCTTCTACAAATTTATTCCTTCGAAAAAATGAAAGGTAGGATTCAATGTCATATGCGGGTATGTGCAGGATCATGATGGGCCAAAAAGTGGCGATATGTAAGTGATATGATGGCCCATGTGGAAAACGACTTTTTTTGTACCCAAATTGATGAAATGAAAAGGGTTTTTAAAGGAGATTCTCAGATTTCCACCAATATAAATTATGCTCTACTATGAATTTAATAAATAATTATTATTCATTTTCTATTTGAATTACAACTAAAGTCTTAATTGATAGGCTAATTGAAAAACATCCATAGATTTCAAACGATATCACATTTTTTGAATCTGAAACATGTGTCACATTTGATGCTTTTCATACTATAGGATTAAAAAAAAATTGAATTTCATGAAGTTTTGACCAAGTTAAGGTGGTCAAACATAGAAGTTTTTATATTTTTTAAAAGATGAAATAAAAAATTCATAATTAATTATTTACTTGGAATTTTTTTATAAAAAAATATCCATCACATTGGGACATGAGTCCTCCACTTATATCTAAAATATTATAAAAAAATATTATCATTTTATTGTGGTTAGGGTGGTCAGACAAATAGCTACTTCTTATTTTTTCCCTGAAATTTAAGTACTACTACGTTGAAATTTCAAATTCTCACCAAATATATTTTTTATTTTTTAAAATAAACCTAATAGTTTAGAAACTACATTAAATTTGCTAAAAGTTCTATTCTTACATATTTTTGAAATAATATAGATAACTTATTCAAATTTTTACGTCAAGTTGTCTAAGTCTAATTTTCCTTAATTTTATTGCCACTTAAGGGCCTATTTTTTCCATGATGATCCGACACATACCCATGCGTGCTTTCGTATTAATGCACTAAATTTTGTAATGATTATTATAAAATTTATTTTTAAGAAAAATTCTTGTACTTGTTCTGGTGTTTCTATTTGTTATGGGTTGTTATGAGGACTTATCTCAAAGTTCACGAGAGCTCCCCAAGTGTGAGGTTTAGAGAGGGAGAGCCTCCCATGGGAAAGAATCCATCCTTTGAGAATGTGTAGTTTAGGTATGAGTACATATATTGTTATTTGACCATAGAGCTTGGGTATTAGTACCCATTTGATTATTGGAGTATGATGTAGGGAATGTGGAGTTTGGATTCTATGAGGAATGGAATATTTGAACCAAAGTGTTGAAACTATTTATTATCTTTATAAATTATTTCCCACCAGGTAGAGATGTCACCTTGTCCAACCCCTTTGAATGTTGAGAAGATTCAATGTGTGTGTTAATCCCTTGGTTGGGTGTTCATATGTGAGTGTTTGTGTCTTAATATTATTGTATTTTTTTTAATATAACCTAATTCCAATGAAGACATCCTATTGGCCTTAAAAGAAAACTTGTTTCTTGGGTAGGTTTGTAGGTTTGGAGAAACATGTAGATTGTGAGTATCCATATTTCTTTGTGAACAACATTTGATATGTCAACTTTATGTGAGCTACCCTATTTGGTGTATTGTAAAAGTTTGTTATTATAGGTATAAACATGCATGTGAAAATACTATAGGAAAGGATCACAAATTGGTTATATAAACTAACTTTTATGAAGTAAAAATGTGATGAAATTTTATATCAAATTATGTTGATGTTGAAAGTAATCTTTTTGTTGAGAAAAGGGGTAAAATTTTATTCAATCAAAGAAGACCAAAGAATAAAAGGAAAAAGATTAGAAATAAAGAAGGATCGAAAGGAAACCAACCAAAACAAAAGAACAAATCCTCAAAACCATGAGAACAAGAACCTATTCAAGGACCATGAATATTCTCAAGAATCAATATATTCATTTTTTAGGTACAATCACCTAGAATATGATCCCAATCATCAACCTTCTAACCTCTCCTAGACTCAGAGTCTTGTTTAGATAAATAGTTAGCAACATTGTTCTACTCCCTCAAGACATGAATAAAGGAAACCACCTCCAATGAAGTGTATAATTAATGAATCTAAAGTGTAATTAAAATCAATTGCTAGCTCCCCCCATCAAAATAGTGCATATTCAAAAGATCAATCAATATTTGAGAATATTATTCATAAATCACCATGCACCAACCAAGAGAACATGGATTTTATTAGAGAAATAAGAATTGCAAGGGACAACATGATATTATTATTCTAGTGGCCTTGATACATGGAAAACAAGAAGAGAAAATAACCTGAGCTATCTGTTTGCACACCTCCTACAATAGTAGAACATGAATTACCCCTAAAAGAACCATCAATGCTAATTTTCATGACCCAATCAAGAGGCAAAGACCACCTACCATAATGGTATGTGCAGGATCATGATGGACCAAAAAGTGGCGATATGTAAGCCATTTGATGGCCCATGTGGCTGACGACTTTTTTTCTACCAAAAATTGATGAAACGAAAAGGGTTTTTAGAGGAGATTCTCAGCTTCCACCAATATAAATTATTCTTTAGTTTGAATTTAATAAATAATTATTATTCATTTTCTATTAGAATTACAAATAAAGTCCTGATCGATAAGCTGATTGAAAAACATCTATAACTTTCAAATGGTATCACATTTTTTGAATCCGAAACATGCGTCACATTCTATGCTTTGCATACTATAGGATTAAAAAAATAAAATTGAATTTCATGAATTTTTTACCAAGTTAAGGTGATTACACAAATGAGCTTTTACATTTTTTAAAATTTGTAATAAAAAATTTATAATTAATTATTTACTTGGAAACAAATTAAAAAAAAATATGCATGACATCGGGACATTGGTCCTTTACTTATATCTAAAAGCTTATAAAAAAATATTATCATTTTATTATGGTTAGGGTGGTTAGACAGACACTTACTTCTTATTTTTACCCTGAAATTTAAATACTACTCCATTGAAATTTCAAATTTTCACCAAATAGATTTTATTTTTTAAATAAAGGTCTAGTAGTTTAGAAAATACATTCAATTTTCTAGAGATTCTATTTTTACATTTTTTTTAAATAATTAAGATAACTTATTCAAATTTTTACGTCAAGTTGTCTAACTCTGATTTTCTGTCTTTTTATTGCCACTTAAGGGCCTATTTTTTCCATTATGATCCTGCACATACCCTTACACTAGATTTTATTGTTATGATGTTTTCTCCCTTCTAAACAAGTCATTTTGTATCTCAATATATTTAGACCCAAACCCTGCAACAACCCAACCTCCCCATCACCCAAGGGAGCCCCAACCTCACATTTAGCAAAAATAGTCTCCTAAAGAATACCATGAATCTACTACCACACTTCAACTTCGTAAAATTTTTATCTTGAAAAATCCTATGATTCCTCTCCAAATTTTTTTTCCAAAGGATGCAAGAAGGTCAAATTTAGTCCATAGCATCTGGAGAGGGAAATATTGAGTAGGGGACTCCCCAAATTTCTCCAAAAATAAATGAGGGAAAGAGCATGCACACAAGAGTGTTTCCAAACCACCCACCAAAAATGTTAGATAGATCTAGAGAAGACACATTAGAAGAATAGATGTGATGATTAATTTTTTCTACTACCATAGAGAAAGACAAATTATGGGACTCAAAATACTCTCTTTAGAAGATTATCCCAAGAAACAAGAGACTAACTGAAGGAAAAATTTACACTTAGTCCAAGTGAACTTATTCTGAACATGTTTCCACCTAAGGGCTTCATACTCATTATATTTCCTTCTATCTAGTCCCTAATATTGAGCCACTACTGAGTAAACCCCTTTTGGATTAGGATCCCAAGCAAGGATATCTCTCCTTTATAAAAAATTGTAGTCCCTACTAGCTTAAATCTGAGAAAAATTATCACAATCCACTTTAGAGCCCCTAGAGGGTACAAATGATGCTCTTTCCACTCAAGCACCTCCACCTGACCCAAATAGTTAGTAGCCTTAAAATCACTCACCTTCAATAATCTATCCTTTTGAAACTTCAAGAGAAGATTCTATAAATGAGGGAGTGTTCATTATTGGGGGGTTACCATCCTAGGATTCAAGCCAAAAAATAGAATCATAACACTTGTGAAAAATGTAAAACAAGCATTGCTTGATTTAGCTAGCACCTCTTTTAAGAATTCCCCATATGATATACCCTTTACCATCTATGGAACATCTAGGAAAATGTTCACCTAAAACACCCTTCAAGTAATTGGTTTTGACAATTTTGGCCCAATATTGATCCTAGTCAATATATCATCTTCAATATAGCTTGGTAGCCAAAGTATGACCAGTAATAGCTGCCTAATGTAGACCCAAACCACCCTATTGAAAAGGCATACAAAAAAATTCCCACTTAACAAGAATCCATTTTTAGAAATCTAGTATACCTACCCATAAGAATTTCCTAGAGAAAGCATCAAGTTCTCTAATAAATCCTACATGGGAAATTTGAACCATAAGCCTATAGATAGGAAGCACTTGAATGAGAAATTTTAATAAAAAATCCTCTGAGAAAAGGACAAACACATTCAAGTCCAATGTTTCTATGATAGAAACAAATGTTGAACTTATCTAGAACACTTTATCAAGTTCCTCTTGAAAGAGAGGACACAGAGAGGGGAACTCCTGAATACACAAAGAAAAAATTACATATCTAAAATCTCAGAATATGAGAAATCTTAGATTGACTGGGACAAGGAGTGTTCAAGAAGAAGATAGAGAAATTCCTTCACTAATCTATTGACCAAAATTTTCAAGACAAATATCAAGAATGTGTATGAATATATTAACTTGCCTAATTCTAGAAACATCCAAGAGCATAGTATCATCCAAAAACTATATGTGAGACTGATAAAGAAAGCATTCACCCCAACTCCAACATTGAATAAGTCCTTTACTCAAATGGAATTTATAAAGTCTTCCCAAACCTTAAGCCATAATAATTAAAAAGATAAGCAAAACCTCTAGAATATCCCACTTGATAAGCTCCCAAAATTATTAAAAAACTTTAGTGGGGAACCCATGTAGACTAAGGGCCTTACCTTTCTTCATATTGAAAACAATCACCTCTAGCTCATCTAGTGAAAAAAGTCAAGTGAGGGAAACATTTTCTTTAAGGGGAATAACCAATGGAACATAGGCTAAAAATTGATTCACATCCCCCATGTCCTTGAGAGAGTCCCCAATGAATAAGGAGGATAAATAACAAGTAGCTTCCTAAGAGATGTCTAGGAAAGACGATAATTGAGCACCTTAGGAGGAAAAAATTAAAGAAATTAAATTTCCATGTCTCTTAGATTTGACAACATTATAGAAGAAGGTGGAATTCTTATCTCCTGATTAAATCCATTCAATTCTTGACTTCTATTTCCAAAAAAATTCCTCTCACGGTTAAGATAATACCTTTGAAGCATTTGCTTCATCTTTGAGGGGCTCTTGGGTAATCCAAAAATATATATTATGCCTAGAGATGAGATCCAAATGATTATGCACTACTAGTTTCTCCTTAAAGAAATTCCTAAAATATTCCCAATTCCACTTCTTTAACTAAAATTGTATAAATTCAAGCCTCTTGTTGAAGATATAAATTATAGTCCCATGTGGAGGTAAACATGTAAACCAACATTCTTTCATGTGGTCCTCTAGAGAAGACTCACACAACCAAATTAGCTATAATTTGAAAGGGTCATTCTTAACAATATCCCTCCCATGTGCTGAAAATCTTATAGGACAATGATCTAAACCCCTCCAATCGAGAATATTTGTACTATAGATCCAATGATTACCAATCCAAAAATTGGAAACCAAGAACTTGTCCAACCACTCAGAGATAGAATTCTCCCCACATCTCTTATTGCTCAATCTAAACATACCATTAAGTTTCTTTATATGAATCAAGTTCAATAAGGATATATTATATCTAAAATATGATGATGAAGGCTCCAAGTGATCCAACTTGCCCCTATTTTCATGAAGACTGAGAATATCATGAAAGTATCTATATAGAAGCTAGGGAACCAAAGGAGTAAAGGATCAAACGTACGTTATAAGATCCCACAAGAAAACTATAGCATCCAAATCATTTGGAGCATATATATTATAGAATAACATGGTTTAACTTGAATAAAAACTTCAAGTAGCCATGGAAAATGAGTACCTTCCCGGAATCCACTATAGAGGGGATTTATATTTTTATTTTCATAAATACAAGTAATCCCACCAACACTACTTTCTACCCCAATTCATTGACATTGACATTGCAATCAAATCTTGGAGGTGAGCTTGACCATATCCTCAATTGGAAAATTATTTTCATAAATAAAAAAACATCATGGGAATGAGTCTTAATCAATTATTTATTAGCTTTTTTTCTAGTGATTTTGTTGAACCGCCTCACATTCGAAGAGAGAACAGTCATTTTTTGGGGTTATAGAAATGAGAGTCAAGTCTTAAATGACCCTAAATCTATCAAATTCTCTCCCAATTCTTTAATATTTTCATGATCTTTATTTCTCCCCACCATAGAAAATTTATCTAAGTTTCCTTTTTTAAACTTTTTCTACTACAAACCGAAAGGCATAACAATTTTGTTTCTTTTACCAAGTTCTACAGTCATTGCCTCTATCATTGAGTCCTATAAATCCAATACCAAACTTTCACCCTACTTCTTACCCCTACGTGAACTCATCTCCTCAATCCCCATCTAAGTATGTTTATTATGCTCCTAAGATTCTGACCTAGATCCCTCCATATGTAGAGGTTTCCCTCTTAAAATTGGCCCTCACTTAAAATATCTGAACTAAACAATATACTATGCTCAAGTGATTCTATGTCTTATAGAGGCTCAAAATGGTTGAAAGACGCATCCACCTGCATATCCTTTGAGGTTATCTTGAGGCATCTTCCCTTGTTATGAGGCCTAACTGGAATAAATCCCTCCTTATTAGTGTCACCCCAGATATATGGGATTTCCCATTATTCAAAGGAGGAGGTGGGTGAGAAGGAAATTTGGAAGAAAGCTACACCCATAAAGCCCCCCCCAAAGAGCTAAGTTTAGGATATTTCCTATGAAGGTTCCCATATTCATGACAAATTAGATAGTAGAATTAAAGAGCCTCATAGTCCAATTTTTGAATCAAGGAAGTGGACCCAACCTAAATCTACACTGAATATGGAAAAGGATTAGTAAGATCAATTTCAACATAGATGTGTGCATATAAAATTTCCTTTTAATCCGACACCTATTGAGATGGTCCCACCAGTTTTCTGAGAAGTAGGGAGATCATGTGTAGAATTTCATTTCTCTAAAAATCTAGAGGTAACCATGTGGACATTAACCAAATTGAAATGTTTGACAAGATCTCTTTAGTAGGACTAAACCGTATATGCTAGGGTTTGAAAAATAACCCTGCCGAATTGAAGAAATAAGGATCTCCTTCAAAATCATTATTTTGATCTTTAATTTAGGATAAAAAACCATGAAATAACTATTACAACCCACATAACCTCCATATCCCCTTCAAGGTTCCATATCTTATGGGCCCATGACTCTAGAAATGGAAGAGAGGCACAAACACCCATAAAGTTCCATATCAAAGCATGGTTGATTAAGTAGTTAACCTCCTCAACCACTTAATCTACTTGGATTACAAAAATGTGACAAGATGAATTCCTCGCAAGAAACCCATTTTCTTTTGATGTGCGAAATATCTACCCAAAAAACACCCTCCACAATTTATAGCCATATTTAATAAATTCAATGTATTGACATGACCCAAAGAATCAACCCCTGCTACCATTTCCAAAAAAGACAAACCAACATGCCCACCCAAAATAGAACAAAAATTCATGTTAACACAACCTAAAAATAAGGGGAAAGAGATAAAAAACCTCCCAATTTGGTAGAGAACAAAATCCCATGGATCTTGCAAATCCCAACCACCTAGAATGTAGCACAACACCCACCCACGCGCTAAGTATAGACCCCAACACATGCGCACAAGGTTTAACATACATGCAAGGGGGAGAGAGAGAATGCAGGTTGTGACTTGTTACATGAGGTGAGCCCACACTAATTCCCATGCAAAACTCCTCATCATTCCTTCTTGTTATTTTTTCTCTTCCTAGATTGTATGCCAATGTTGAAATATATGTTTATTGTGAATAACTAAGAAAATTGAATTTTTATTCCTATTTTACTTCTTGTAATTTTAATGTAGAAAATTGTATACTCTTGAAGAAAGATGAAATTTCACGCTTAATTTGAGCCCATTTTGGCATTCTTGCACCAATTGTCCCTTTAAAACAACATTTATAGGCCCCTAAGACTCATTATTTTGGACCTTGAGGCTTATTCCACTAAAAAAAAATACAGGCCCTGACAAATAACATTAAAATTACTCAAATTTAAAAGAACCCACCTCAAAAACCATTGGTGGGACTAAGTCGCCCAAGGTGGCAACTTAGTCCCTATTTGGGGAATTTTCAATTTTGAGCAGGAAAATCATCGACTTAATCAAAATTTATAATGGATGACAACTTCTTAGTTCTAAATAACGGAAAATTAGATATTGATTCCTCTAAATATATGTTTTTAGGTCATTTTTCACAACATTTTAGTCATTTTTACAAGAAAATTCAAGAGTCAAGTGTTTAATATCTTTCATAAGAAGATTTATTAGTCTATCTACAACAAAGTTGAAGCTTCAGGGCAGCAAGCTATGGTTTTTGCAAGTCTTCAAGTTCACCTTTTTTCCAATATCTCACATTACAAAGGGTTGATCATGGATGCCTATGGAGGATCATGGAGAAATCTAGGTTGAGGAGATGCAACTAGCCATCAAATCAATCCTAAAGACTTGTTTTGAAAGTGATTCCATCTTCAATTTTTTGTCTGTCTTCAGCCTAACGAAGTTTTTGATGTTATTAAGAATCATTTCTAATGTGATTTAGGGACTCTTGGAATGAGTCTTACATTACTCTAGTTTCTTTTATGCATCTTATTCTTGCATTTTAGAATAGGGTTGCATCTTACTTCAGATTTCTTAGTCTTAGATACACTTAGGGCTAGGGTTTTATGCAGATTTCTTATCTCTTTAAAGGTTTAAATACCAAATAGTGGTTTGACCAAGTAAATCCCCATTAGAAACCAAATTATATTATATTTTTCAAGTGATTTCATAGGTTTGGATCTAGATTTCAGTCAGAGAATAGAGTGCAAACTATAGGCTTTCGTTTCCACTCTCAAATTTCTAGAAAAGCTACAGTAGATTAAGTCACCAATAGTGGTGAATTATTGCCACTACATATGTTTGTCAGATATTTTTATGGATCTAGATACCCATTTGGATAAAACAAGCTCTAAAGCAGTTGCCCAGATCTAGAACTAAGTCACCCAGCTTAGCGTAAGTGTCCCAGTTGGCCATCATTATGTGTTTTCAAATAAAATGCATTTCATTAGTTTTGCATTGATCATTCATCTCTTTTAGAATTTCATTGCATTTAGGACATTCCATTTAGACACAATTCAATCAGATTTACATTAGTCTTGAATGAACCCTTAGATTTCTTTGTGGAAGATCTCTCTCCTTTTAGGTGAAAAACCCTAGAAGTGCAAGATAGCACCTCTTCCCCAAAAATCTACGGTTCATTTTCATGAACCTTCATTTAAAACATCTTCTTTTTGATTTATCATGCATTTAAATCTTAGGCATAGCTTCTATTAACATTGCATTGCATGTTGCATGTTTTAAATTTACATCCTAGGGTTTCATAGTTTGCATTAGTAAAAATCTTGTTTTTGCACCTCATTCCCTTGAAAAATAGTGAAATTTTGCATATGCACTTTAGATTTGCATTATACACTACAAACAACATAAGTATCCATCTGAAAATTTAGAAAAAGGGGTAAGTGCAGGATCATGATGGGCCAAAAAGTGGCGATATGTAAGTGATATGATGGTCCATGTGGCTGACGACTTTATTTTTACCCAAAATTGATGAAACAAAAAGGGTTTTTAAAGGATATTCTCAGCTTTCCACCAATATAAACTATGGTTTACTTTGAATTTAATAAATAATTATTATTCATTTTCTATTGGAATTCCAACTAAGGGCCTATTTTTTCCATGATGATCTTGTACATAAGGGCCTATTTTTTCCATGATGATCCTGCACATACCCAAACATAAAAAAATACCCCTACAAGGACTAATTCACCACCCTGGGTGACTTGGTCCTAGTACACATTTTGCATCAGTACTTTTTGCATTTAGTTTCCAGTTTATGAAGTTGTTTTTTGTTCGAGTCCTTTTCTGTTTTGGTTCGGTTATTTTCTGTAATCATTAGAACAAGAATCTTTTACTTTTATGGCATTTATAGATAGCATTAGATCTTTTCCAGTTTCCTTTTCTGCATTCGTTCCTAGTTCATTTAGGTCACACTCATCAAAACATGAAAACAAAAAATTAGAAGCACCACATGAACCAATCCACACAATGCTCCACTTTAGGAAAACTATATCATTCAAACCCTTTATTAGTGATGACTTGGATAAGTTAGATAAAGCTCAATAGGGCTTTGTCTCACTAAGTTCATCCACTAAGGTTTGTGATGAAACACCCAAACCAACCAATGATAACTTATCTCCCAAACCTTTTAGTTGTGATGACTTGCACATGTAAGATGAAGCCCTTCATGACTTCATCTCACCAAGCTCATCCACTATGGTTTTTTTTGAGCACCCTACAAAAAAATATGTCTATGTAATTCGACCTTAGCTAGTTCACTACACACCTTACCCCAAACCTCAACCTCCATGTAAACCTAAGTTTACCCATTACCCACAAAAGTATGATGTTGTCGCACACACACATAACACTAGAAATAACCCGCAACCCCAACAAGCAATCCCAACACCCTTACCTTTACCCAATCCCATATTACCTAGTGCCCCTCACTTAAACTCACACCGTAGGGAGTATTATCTCATTGAGAAACTTAAGAATACTCCCACCAAGATATCCATTTGGGATCTTCTTCAAAATTCACCAAATAATCACACTATGCTCCGAACAACATTTCAATAAATAGTGGTTCCTCTTGGCACAATTGTAAATGATATGGCTGCTCTAATTCAAGGAATGAATATAGTTAATGTAGACATTACCTTCCACTAACATGAGCTCCCTCCCTTAGAATTATGGAAGAAAAATGAAGCCTTTATGATAAGAGCCCAATTCAATCGAATAGGCATCAAACAAACTCTTGTTGACAATGACTCTTCCCTTAATGTGTGCAGTGTAAATATTTTTGATAGATTACATGTGGATAAATCACAAATCAAATCTGATTCCTTATGTATTAGAGGATTTGACAGTGTCACAAAGAAATCGCTTGGTGTAGTTACTTTACCTATTACAGTTAGAATGGTTACTCTGCAAAATCCTATACATGTTGTGTCCTATGATCTTTCGTATAATCTTCTTTTGGGTAGACCATGGATTCAAGAGATGCATGTGGTGCATTCAACCCTTTATCAAATAATGAAATATGTATATAACAACTAAATTTATCAATTTGAAATAGACCCCCATCCTGAAAGTTGCTTACAAATTGAAAAAGGAACAAGTCCTCTAAACACATTGATTCCAACCTCCAACATAGCACCTCTTGAAACCAAAAAACAAGAAGAAGAACTCATGTCTAAATTATTATATGATGATTGGCGGTCATTATAAGTCACACCTTAATTAATGGGTGAATACATAATCACACAAAAAGTGGATGAAAACCATGAATGATCAATAGTTATGTCTACTCAAAATTCAGAAGAACCTTCCCAAGCATCTACATCATCTAATTTGGAATAAAATACAACATACACAACAAATTTCAATAAGATATATTATCAACAACCACCCAACCCAAAGGAAATGGAAAGACTGTATGGACAAGGTTAGGAGCTTCTGAAACAACTAGGATACAATGGTAAGGGATGCAAAAAAAATTAACAAGGCATTCCTTTTCTCATAGAACCTAACACAAAAGAGACAAAGACTATTTTAGGGTTTTTTTTCTAAGAGAACAAAAACAACTCAAAACCATCACATGTAAACCAATAATCAATCTCCAACTCAAACATCCTGAATTCTTTGACATGGATTCACCATCGTCTTGGGAAGAATTTGACAACGATGAACCTTTGAAACAAATGTTAGGTGCTCTTAATTTGAAATATGTTTCTAAGAGGAACATTACCTATGCTATGATAAGTACCAAGAAAAAAGTTATGGATACCAATGAGACAACCACAAGCATGGAACCATATGATTCAACATCTTCTAAGTCAAATACACTCCCCTTAGGGGATAGAGTTGATATACCAATGGACATAGATTATAAAGAAAAGGTCATTAAAATCGAGAAGTGCCTTCATGATGAAGAACAAAAGGATATTGCAACCTTGCTTCATGAATTTCCTAAAAAAATTGCTTGGAAATATTCATATATACTAGGAATAGACCCAAATATAGTGACACATAACATTGTTCTTACTGAAAATACTAAGCCTATTAGCCAAAAGATACAAAAGATGAACCCTAAGATAGCCTTGCATGTTAAAGGAGATCTTGAAAAACTCCTTGACGTAGGTTTCATTCTACCTATTGATTATTCTCCTTGGATATCAAACATTGTCACAGTTGTTTAACCTGATATTCATATTAGGATATGTATGGATTTTCGTGACTTGAATAAAGCCTCTTTAAAGGATGATTTTAGCCTTCCTAATATTGACATGATAGTGGATTCAACTATTGGACATGGTTTATTGTCATTCATGGATGGATTTTTTGGTTATAAACAAATCTTTATTAACCCACAAGATCAATTTAAGACAACATTCACATCTGTTTGGGGAAAAAATTGTTGGGCTATGATGCCTTTTGGATTAAAGAATGTAGGTGTAACTTATCAATGAGAAATGACATCGATATTTCATGATTACATACAAAAAATCCTAGAAGATTATTTTGATGACATTTTAGCCAAATCCTTAACATGACAAGATAATGTGAATGTTCTTTGAATGGATGTGTAAATACCACATGTGACTCAATCCAAAAACGTGTGTTTTTGGAGTAGATTGTGGAATTTTTTTATGGTTTATCATATCTCGTAGAGGCTTTGAGGTGGACACAAATAAAATTTACACTATAATTAACATTCCATCGCCTAGAAAAGTTTCATAATTATGCATGTTACAAGGAAGAATTCAAGCAATCTATCATTATTTCACCTCCTTAGCTAATCAAATTTTACCTTTCACACATCTCCTCAAAAAGGATGTGCATTTTGATTGGAATGAGAATTGTAAATAGTCCTTTGAGAGTTTGAAAGAATACCTTGCAACTCTACCTATTTTACAATCCACTATACCAAACAAATCGTTCATCCTTTATATCGTTGCATCCGCCCATGTTATTGCAACATTATTGGATCAAAGAGATGATAAGGGTAAAGAACATCCTATTTATTACATTAGTTGAACCCTAATAGATTATGAAACATGATACACACCAATTGAAAAACAATTTTTGGCTTTTGTATTCACTACTAGTAACTTGCAACACTATTTACTAAGTGTAGAAATACAAGTCATGAAAAAATTTGATCCTCTCAAACATATTTTCAATAAATCAGGTTTAATGGGTAATGTTGTTGACTAAATTTGACCTTATGTTTGTTTCACAAAAATTAATTCAAGTCCAAGCCTTAACCGACCACTTAGCCGATGCGCCTTCTATTGGAAGTGGATTCAATCTGAGAGAGGGGAGGGGTGAATCAGAGTGGAGCAATTTTAACTTTTAACCATGAAAGAATAATTTAACTTTTATTCAGTTAACCCAAAGAGACAGACTTGATTAAGAAGTGAGCATTAATATTTCAAGTCAAATTGACATGAGACTTGACTAATATTTACAACCCATTTTAAAAGCATCATATGATATTGTTCAATTAAAGATTTATGAACAATCTTGTTTTGATTTATCAACAGAGCTATAAAACTTCATAGTATGCAACTTTGACTTGCTTTTGACAAAATTTTGAGCATTCATGTAATGAGCACAGAATGCACAAGTTAATTCACTTTATGAAAGACATTTTGCATCAGATTTACACAATCTAAATTTGTGTGACAAACTTGAGAAAATTGATTTTAAACTTTTAAAAAGCCTTGAAGTATTAGAGCACTGACCAACATAATGAGCACAATAACATAAATGATTGAAGGAAAGATTATGCAAGATAAACATAAATCACACAAATGAGAGACACATAAATTGTCAAGTGGGAAACCCTCTTGGGGTAGAAAAACCACTCCTAAATTGCCTTACAGGCTTAATATCAAAAACCACTGCTTACAATGCCTTCTAGGCTACTTTCTGAGCACCAAATCAAGGAGTAGCATACCCTCATTTAGAGACACCATTCTCAAGGAGCACCAACCCATCATTCAGAGACACCAATCTCAAGGAGCACCAACCCCTTTATTATTTCGGTAAATCATACAATAATAAAGAGGATCTCTCTATTTCTCTTTTATCTATAAAGTTCCTCTCGACAGACAATAACTAAAATCCTCAAAGTTCCAAAATGAACCTTCAAAATTTGAGGCATTGTCAAGCTTTAAGTCAACTTGATTATCAACTCATATTTCAGATTTTCACTCTTAGAGCTCAACATTTTTCAATATAGTCACTGTGATGTATTATCACAATTTTTCCCTCATGTTTCACATATTTCTCATTTTTCTTCTCTTCTTCAATTAACACTCACCTTCTTATTTTATACTTTTTCATGATACTATTCAAAAAATAGTTAACACACTATGTTTTTCAAATTTTCAACCTCAAAGAATAATTACCCTTACACCTCACATGAAAGTGTTTCCCTTTTAATTTTTAGGTTTTTCTATAATGATTAAATCCCTAATCTCTTTGTTTTCCCCTTTTTATAATTTTCATCAATACATCCCATGAAGGGTTACAAGAGTTGCTTGGTTTTTACTTTCGAAGAATTACTCAAAGATGATTATCATGTTACCATGCTACAGTTGAGCAACAGTGACAGATGTTACCATTAACAAGAAGGAAGGATCAATCTGAATAAGGTCTCCTAACAGGAGTTCTCAAGAATTGTGCAAATATAGAAGTCAGACTGAAACCTATTCTCTCAAGTAGCCTAGACAAGCAATGCTAAAAAGAATAAGGCATAAGATCTATAATAAATCAACTCTGCAATTGCCATGTAGAAGAAAACACTTATCCCTTATTAGCCTTACCAGAGAAGGTAATGGTTCTGTAAAGAAAAAATAGATGAATACCTATGAGGACCAAAAAAGAATTTTCCATAAGCAATTTACTAGAACTGTAGAGTAGCTGAGCAATCTGAGCTCTTTCCCTATTCGAGATTCCACCTGATGGCATGAGACTGACAGGTGAAACAACCATTGTCATGGTCTTCTTTTCTTCCTTATACGTTGTCAAAGTTCAGTAACCCTACAAATTTCCTAGTGAAATGGCTGAATGCAAAGTATCATGATGGCGGCCAGAGTAGGGTTCCAAACCCTCAAAAAATGAAGCATAATAGTGACATAAGCTTCCCAAAAGAACCAACAAATGATTCTCTTCCTAAACCGCGCTACCACATCCACTAATCTATTCA
The DNA here is from genome assembly GCA_007115665.2 of Sequoiadendron giganteum. NCBI lineage: Eukaryota > Viridiplantae > Streptophyta > Pinopsida > Cupressales > Cupressaceae > Sequoiadendron > Sequoiadendron giganteum. The sequence continues at coordinate 407,327,623 of CM021100.1, read as the reverse complement.
CCCGCGGTATAGCTGTAACTAACACTAACTGTTACCACATCCTTTACTGCCCAACCGTGGTCTCACTTTAGACTACCCATGGTATAGCGGTAGGAGTCTTGCTTACCACTAGCCATTTCCATTGCATTATCTTGGTTAAGCTTATGACAGTCTTTGGTGCAGCAGTAGATGTCTACTTGCCACTAACAACACTCATCGCACTACCACAGTTAAACTTGAGACTTTTCGTAGTATAGCGGTACCTTTTTTCTTGCCACTAACTGTTTATACCCCCTTACCACGGTTAACATCCTAATAGCTCACAGTGTAGTGGTAGTTGTTCTGCTTGCCACTGGCAGTTTCCACCGCACTACCGCAGTCACTGGCTTAACTGCCAGTGGTATCACAATAAGGCACATGAACGTTTGCAGCCTTACTAATGCTTTTACCTGTTGTTGGCCTTTGAAGCCATGTTAATTAACCATGATGAGACTCGATAGAAATATAATATGCACTAGAATATAGAGTGCCGAATAATATCTAAAGCCAAAAGATATCCAATAAATATCAAAGTCGATCGCCACCTTAGAATGTCATTGTATACTCAAGGACTTGTGTTGAGTAATATAGGATGATATAGATGTTGATTCTAGTAAGCCTTATACCCATGCCATAAACGCAATACCATATTCAAAGACAATTATCAATTTGTTTACCTATGACCAAAACCAAATTTCCACCTCATTGATATCTAGTGCTATATAATATGTCCAATGGTATCCAAAAATTTGTGAAGAGATAAAGACCGATTTCATGTAAAATTCACAAAGCCATAATCACAATAGTGATCAAGCCCTTAAATAATCAACCTGAAGTAAATATGCCAATGTGAGATGAATACCAAATATCAACTATGCCAATCAAATGCCATAATAAGACTAGACTGATGAATTCTTCCAAGGCACCAACCCAGGGCAGTTTTGACATCAAGGACAAATGCCACTAACGAAGTCAACAAACTCCCCCTTTGTCCTTGATGGAAAAAAAATCTAAGCCATCTCAACCACCATTTTCTCCCCATTTTTGTGACAAGGATAAAGGAAGAATGTTGTGATATACAAAAACCATTTTCTCCATGAAATACAACAACTAACCAATACCCAGCTGTAGATATAACAAGAATGCAGCAAAAATTGTAGACCCAATACCATAAGCGATTATGATCACCACAACAATGAATACAAAGCAATGAACCAATTATTTTAAGAACCTCTGATTTGATGTGAATGTAGAGGAATCCTCTTTTTAAGAACTAATACCGTGGTCACTTTCTATACCAATTTGTACCTGAAAAAAATACACGCCCAAGCAAAACTGTGACCAGTAACATAAACTGAATTCATGATCCTGAACAACCTATAGCATAATTCTCACTATCAGTCCAACAAAAAACATATGTATCTATGAAGGAGAACTATGAATAGGAAGCATGAATATCCTGAGCAATAAGTTTTGTAAGTAGCCATGCCATGAATGCCAATGGATATCAACTTAATGTTAAGAATTTAAACAAATGTATCAATCTTGGGTTTGACATCGAGAGAAAACTAAAATGACTGAAAAACCAACATCACAAGGCTGCAAATCTGAACAACATTAGGTTGCAACAGTCCAAGCAATCTGTCAAAGATTCATATCCAAAACTGCACACCAAGGCCAAGTGTCCCACCTTTTGGTCATATTAAACTTCATTCTCCATTATCAATTGTAAAGACACTATTAGCAGTATGAATAACCATGCACAAATGCATATATTTGTTGTAATGAGCATATGGCGAACATCAGTACCAACATATAAAAAATTAAGTACATGCCATGAAACATGTGAACCAAGATCCAATTGTTCTCAGTATGTACCACCCAGATTATGTAAATGTGTCATCAAAGCCAATATAGTTACCAAAGATAAGCAACCACTATAAGTAGCTGACAGCCAATACAGTCAGTGAAACCAAAATTTCCTTTCCCAAACTTATTGAAAATGTGCAAATTCTTCAAACAATAATTTTTTGATTCAATAACTTACTGCACATTTCTCCATGTACATAATAAAACCAGTATGATGATCAAATTCATTGGCAAATGAAGCACTTAAGTATACTTCTGCCAAAATAGATTTATGTACCTCAACAAGCAAGAAGATATAACTGTATATTCAACACTTAAGGAACCATTGGTAAGATAATTAGGCCAGCATATTTTCATTGCAACTAACCTTGTTCTTCAGAATATTATCTTTTACTAGAATAGCACAAAGCAACCAAATCTATAGCATGCAGTCCACCACATAAGTCTCAAGACACTAAACAATCAGTATCAAGAAATAAACAATTGGCAAGGGAAAAAAATGATCATTTGATGCATATTGAGAACCTCATCATTAGAGAATATTCAAACTTTTATCAATGTTGTTTGTTGTTCTCAAGTACACGAATACAATAACAACATAAACGAAGTCAAAAATGTTGCATTAGCAACCACAATTCCAGAAAAATGATTTTATAGCAACTACTTAGTATCTTGTCCATGTTTTCCAAGCACAACACTGCAAAACTCAACATTTACCGTTAATGTTTTTCAACTAACTGCCTCTATCATTCTTTCAAATAAGACCTCAACCAATTCACTGTCTTAACATGCTTTGTTGCTATTATTTGATATCAAAGGGGTTTATTCAAAAATGCATTAGTCATCTCCCCCTATCTTCATACTGTGTTTCAAATGCTTAGTGATGATTCTTCTGCAGTGTGCAGAAGATTTAGTTCTTCATTTTTCTTTTCTTGCTTTCTTCTCCATGCTTGTATAGGATTTGTCTTCTCCTTACTCAAGGTATTCTTTTTCTTTTGTTTGAAAATGTAGTCCCTATATGGCTTTCCCAAACTTTTCTTACACCACTGTGCTTTGTGTCCAAACCCATTACACCTCTATTATATAGTAGATTTGTCTAGACCATAGAGAGATGAATTTATTTGAGGTACATTGTATGAAGCTCTCTTTACATATCTCTCATGATTATGAGTTTTATTCATCCAAAAATTTCTTTCTCTATGTCCATAAGCATTACATCAATAACAATATCCATGAAGTTGAGAGTGGTTATACCTAATAAATGAAGATCTTGATGGTGTTTTTGTCCTAACCCATTTTTATTTTGTTTGAGCATCAACAGTATGGTGATCGAGATAAACCTTCAATCTTGGTGTATTCTTAGCTATAAACGTCTTTCCATCTACAGTAGCAAAGACGGACTCATGTTTAGATTCTTCTATAGAGCCTTTTTGAACCTCATATCCCACTCCTGTAAGATCTTTAAATCGCTTTTGTCTGCCAATCATCTCATTCAATAAATTAGTACTGCAATCAAATTTATAATTTTTATCCAATTGAACCTTAATAGTTTCAAGCTCTTTTATTAATGCAACTACTTCTCCTTCAAGTTTTAGACATTCAATCTTTTCAGCTTCCAAATCAGAATTTACAACAATTGCAATCCTTTTGCATTCTTCAATTTCAATTTTCTCATTGATAATCAATTTATCTTTAAGAGTTAGCTCTTTTAACATAGAATCATTGTCAGAACATTTCTTTAATGAGGCAAACTCATTTTACATTTTATTACATAATTCATTCTTGTCCTTTAACTTGGCTTCTAATCCCTCTTCAGTCTTTTTCTTATCAACCATTTGGGCTTTTAGTAATTCAATAACCCTTTTATCATCATTATGAGCTTGTATAGCAACTTTATTGATACTGACACTTTCCTTTAAGTGTACCTTAAGATCCTGATTTTATTTTCTAATCCTCCTAAGCTCATCTAAGGTAGCAAGCAGCTCTGCCTCCAAATCAACTTCAAACTCATCACCTTCACAATCCTTTCTGCCAAATTCTTGTTCAAAGTCACTTAACAAGTGATCTTTTTCACCAACTATAGGATCACTTTTAGTATTAACTGGTAGGGGTAATTTTTGAGACAAAACTTCACTAGACTTTATAGGGGTTGATTTATCAATTGTTTGCTTGACACAAGTAGCTTTATTTTGACCTTTGTTCCTTTTGCACTTAGCCATGATGAATACTCTACGACACACAAAAAGAGACTTCCAAGACCAAAATCAATCCTAGTTATGAAACCGAATGCAGGACCCTACACTCTGATACCAATTGTTGGAAGTGGATTCACTCTGAGAGGGGGGCGGGCTGAATCAAAGTGGAGCAATTTAACTTTTAACCTTGAAAGCATAATTTAGCTTTTACTCAGTTAACCCAAAGAGACAAATTTGATTAAGAAAGTGAGCATTAATATTTCAGGTCAGAATCACATGAGACTTGACTAACATTTACAACCCATTTTAAAAGCATCATATGATATTATTCAATTAAAGCTTTATGAACAATCTTGTTGTGCTTTATCAACAGAGCTATAAATCTTCATAATATGAAACTTTGACTTGTTTTGGACAAACTTTTGAGCATTCATGTAATGAGCACATAATGCAGAAGTAAATTCACTTTATGAAAGACATTTTGCATCAGATTTGCACAATCTAAATTTGCATGATAGACTTGAGCAAATTGAATTTAAACTTTTAAACAGCCTTGAAGTATCAGAGAATTGACCAACATAATGAGCACAATAACATAAATGATTGAAGGAAAGATTATGTAAGATAAACATAAATCACACAAATGAGAGACACAGAAATTGTCGAGTGGAAAACCCTCCTGGGGTAGAAAAACCACTCCTAAATTGCCTTACTAGCTTAATATAAAAAATCACTGCTTACAATGCCTTATACGCTACTTTCTGAGCACCAACTCAAGGAGTACCATCCCCTCATTTAGAGATACCAATCTCAAGGAGCACCAACCCCTTTACTCTTTTAGTAAATCATACAATAATACAGAGGATCTCTATGTTTCTCTTTTATCTATCAAGTGCCTCTTGACAGACAATAACTAAAATCCTCAAAGTTTCAAAATGAACCTTCAGAATTTCAGGTATTATCAAGCTTTAAGTCAGCTTCATTATCAACTCATATTTTAGATTTTCACTCTCAAAGATCACCATTTTTCAATACGGTCACTGTGATGTATTATCACAAGTTTTCCCTTTTTTTTCACATATTTCTCATTGTTCTTCTCTTCTTCAATTAACACTCACTTTCTGATTTGCTACTTTTTCATGATACTATTCAAAAAATAGTTAACACACTATTTTTTTCAAATTTTCAGCCTCAAAGAATAATTACCCTTACACCTCACATGAAAGTGCTGCCCTTTTACTTTTTAGGTTTTTCTGTAATGATTAAAGCCCTAATCTCTCTACTTTCCCCGTTTTACAATTTTCATCATTACATCCCATGAAGGGTTAGAACAGTTGCTTGATTTTTACTTTCGAAGAATTACTCAAAGATTATTATCATGTTACCATTCTATAGTCCAACAACGATGATAGATGTTACCATTAACAAGAAGGAAGGATCAATTTGAATAAGGTCTCCTGATAGGAGTACTGAAGCATTGTGAAAATATAGAAGTCAGACAGAAGCCTATTCTCTCAAGTAGCCTGCACAAGCAGCGCTAAAAACAAAATAGCATAAGATCTATAATAAACCAACTCTTCAAATGCCATACAGAAGAAAACACTTATCCCTTATTAGCCTTATTAGAGAAGGTAATTATTATGTAAAGATAAAATGGATGAATACCTATGAGGACCAAAAAGGAATTTTCCATAAGCAATTTACCAGAACTGTAGAGTAGCTGAGCAGTTCGAGCTCTTTCTCTATTCGAGCTTCCACTCGATGGTAGGAGACTGACGGGTGAAACTACCATTGTCATGGTCTTCCTTTCTTCCTTATACACTGTCAAAGTTCAGTAACCCTCAAAATTTCTCAATGAAACAACTGAATGCAAACTATCATGATGGCGGTCAGAGTAGGGTTCCAAACCCTCAAACAATGAAGCATAATAGTGACCTAAGCTTCCCAAAAGAACCAACAAATAGTTTTCTTCATCAACCATGCTACCGCACCCACCAATCTATTCACCCGCGGTATAGTGATAACTAACACTAATTGTTACCGCATCCTTTACTACCCAACCACGGTGTCGCTACGGACTACCCATGGTACAATGGTAGTAGTCTTGCTTACCGCTAGCCATTTCCACCACGTTACCTCGGTTAAGCTTTTGATAGTCTACGATGCAGCGGCAATTGTCTACTTGCCGCTAACAGCGCTCACCACACTACCGCGGTCAAAATTTAGACTGCTCGTGGTATAGTGGTACCTTTTTTCTTTTTGCTGACTATTTACACTGCATTATCGTGATTAACATCCTAACAACTCGCGGTGTAGCGATAGTTGTTCTGCTTGCCGCTGGCAGTTTCCACCGCACTACCATGGTAAGGCACATTAATTTCCATGGCCTTACCAATGCTTTTACCTATTGTCGGACTTTGAAGCCATGTTAATTAACCATGATGAGACCCAATAGAAATATAAAGTGCATTGCAATATAGAGTGCCAAATAATATCCAAAGCCAAAATATATCCAATAAATATCAAAGTCGATTGCCACCTTAGAATGTCATTGTATACTCAAGGACTTGTGTTGAGTAATATAGGCCGATCTACATGTTGATTCTAGTAAGCCTTACACCCATTCCATAAACACAATACCATATGCAAAGACAATTATCAATTTATTTACCTATGACCAAAATCAAATTTCCACCTCATTGATATCCAGTGCTATATAATATGTCCAATGGTATCCAAAACTTTGTGAAGAGATAAAGACTGATTTCATGTAAAATTCACAAAGCCATAATCACAATAGTGATCAAGCCCTTAAATAATCAACTTGAAGTAAATATGCCAATGTCAAATGAATACTAGATATCAACTGTTCCAATCAAATTCCATAATAAGACCAGACTGAGAAATTCTTCCAAGGCACCAACCTAGTGCAGTTTTGACATCAAGGACAAATGCCACAAATGAAGTCAACACCTTCTCCTTTATCCTTACCTAGCAATGTCTCTTTTCCCATTGATAGTGTGTAGACAATAGAGGTTCCTACATGGGAATTATACTATGATGGATCCAAGTGTTGAATAGGCTCTAGTACTTGCATTATATTACTTCCACCTATTGGAAAGTGTATTCCCTTGTCGTGTCAATTAAAATTCCTTTGTACAAACAAGACAGTTGAATATGAGTTGTGAATTACTATGTTGTGTGTTGCTTTAATCATGGGTGTCAAAGATATTAAGATCTTTGGTGATTCACAATTAGTGATCAAACAAATAAACAAGGTCTACCAAGCTAAACATGACAAATTATTGAAACATAAGGATGTCATAATGACCTTGCTAGAGTAGTTTGAATCGTTCACCATTGAGAACATCCCTCAAAAAAATAATTGACATGCAAATGCAATGGCTAGTGCAACTTCTCTCATATCCCATTCATATCCTTCCAAGTACGTCACATTTACTATTCACCCAATCATGGAACCTTCCATTAATGATAAATCAAAAGATGTGTTACCAACAATAAAGGATGTCTCCAATGAATGGTATGATACCATATGTAACTATTTAAAAGATGGTACCATTCTTGAGCCCACAACAAAAAATACACAAGCTCGCCTACAACAATTAGCAACCAAGTACATAATCCTCATCGATGTGTTGTATAGAATATCCTTTGACATAATTCTCCTTAGATGTCTTAGAGATTCTAAAATTAGTATAGCTCTTGAGCACGCCCATGCAAGCACCTATGGGGGTCATTGTGGGGTACGATCCTTACTACAAAACTCCTTCGTATGGGATACTATTGGAGAAATATGGAAAAGGATTTCTTTTCATATGTTAAGAGATGTTACAAATGTCAAGAACACAACACTTTGATCCATGCTCCTTATTTTGAGCTCCATTCCCAAATCCCTTTTTAGTTCTTCTCTTTATGGGGATTGGATCTCATTGGAAAAATTTCACCACCTTCTTCTATCAGACATACATTTATCATTACAAGAAATGATTATTTTACAAAATGGGTAGAACCCATTCCTCTTTGATCTACTACTATTGATGTGATATGTCATTTCAGGGTGATCCCACAATGTTGGTTTACAATTTATGGGAGATTCTAATTTTTGTTGAAATCATATTTTTTTAGAAAATATAGTGATTTAAGCATTAAAAAGTTCCATTTTAAGGATTACAATTGAAGAGGGTTTTATCAAACCACCTTAGATCAAACCCCCTTCGGTAGAACCCCGCTAGTTTTAAAGCAGACCTATAATAGAGTCTACTTTATACCTATCAAAATGTTGATAAAAAACAACTTTTGATTTACCTTTTGGGGGATCAAATGAATTCATTTAAAATTTATATTTTGTAACAATGTAGTCCTTATTATAAGCTTCCCAAAACGTATAATTTTAAATCAATTTAATTTAATTATTATGTTTATTTTTTATTTCTTGTGAATGTAGATTTTTCACCGAAAATCAAGCTCTCTATTCTGCACATGTGGAAAAATAGTAGATTATCAGAAAAAAAAAAAGAGTGCACTAGATATTGAAATCCTAGATCCAACAAAAAAAATTAAAAAATTGAATTTTGATACATACAAAAAAAGTTATGTTGTATACAGTCCACCGATGTCTAAATTGTAATTGGTTTGGATTTAAAACTTGATTAAGGAAAAAATATTCAATAAAACACAAATGAAAGTGCTAGATATCATAGTTACAAATCTAAAGTCAAAAAAATCGAATTTTATCCTTCATGGAAAAAAAATTATGTTGTACACAGTGAGCATCACTCCTTAAAAATGGTGTTTACTAAAAATACTAGTTTTCGAAGGAAATAGAAAATGCAGTGCAATTTGATTCCAAAAAAAATGAAAAAAAATAAAATTAAAATCTATAGACAAAATGTCACAAATCACTAGTTTGCATAATCTTCAAATTCGTCACAATTTAGTTGCTATAGGTGCCCAAAACTAAAGATTTAGTTAGAAAAAATTGTAAACCAGTATTGTGGGATCACCCTACATATTGGAACATATTCTTTCTCGCTTCAAACTCCCTTTCACATTAATTATAGATAATGGAATGCAATTTAAAAATAATGATGCGAAGAAGTTCCTGGATACATTTCATATTGAACATCACTTTTTAGCACCCTACTACCCACAATCTAATGGTCATGTTGAAAGAACTAACAAGACTCTAGAACAAATCCTTAAGAAAACTATTAACAAACACCACAAGGATTGGCACATGCAATTACAATATGCGCTATGGGCCTATTGAATAAGTGTTTGATCATCTATGGGAACTACACCTTATAACCATATCTATGGTACTAAGGAAATCATTCCCTTGGAGTTAGAAATCCCCACATTAAGGATTGCTCTCCAAGGTCTTATTGATAATGAAACCTATAAGGAACAATGGTTACACCAGCTTGAAATGCTTCATGAATAGCATATTAATTCTCTTGGGCATCTCAATTCTTACACTAAGCAATTAAAATGTAAACATAATCATCATGTCATACCTTGGAAATTTACTAAGGTTGATTTAGTTTTATATGAAAATCAATGCAATACTACTATAGACTAACGCTGAAAAAGGAAAATTTAGTCTTAATTAGTTAGAACCCTATATAATCAATGCAAATTATGGATCTCGTGCTAGATGGTACTGTAGATATGAAAAATCTACAAGTTGATCCTACACACTTGATCCTAATCTTATTAAAAAAAATTATTCCTAAATCATCCCCTTTACTAATTAATTTAATTGAATAATATTTATTTGATTAAATTCATCATATTTCCTCTCTTAATTAAATAAATCAAATTTATCTGATTAAGTCATTATCCTCTATTAATTAAATAAACCAGTTTGTTTAATTAATCATATAGTCTCTCTTTTAATTAAATAAATCACTTTATTTAATTAAAAAGTCATCTCTTTAAATTAAATAAATTAACCCTTATTTGGTTTAAATATAACATCACTCTACTTAATTAAATAAATCATAAAATCAAAGTCAAAATTATCAAATCAACTAATTTCTACTTAATTTGATTAAATCTAATCCTAATCACTCCAATCCTCTCTATTTTTCAACTTGCACAATAAATCAATTTGATTGATTTATAAATTCATCAATTTCCATTCAAAAGGGCATGTTTTGTTGAATATTCCTCCAATTAAAAAATCCATCCAAAAGGGGATGAGTACATCCAGCAAGGAATTAAAGGCCTCTTACATGTCCTTTCCCTTGAGACAAGTGGCATTTACTCCATTTTCCTCTCCCTCTGGATGTCATTTCACTAATTTTAAATTCCACCTAATGGCATTTATTTGCACATTCATCAAAATGTGCTCATTCCTCATCTAATCACATGTGGATAAGTGGCCTTCTCTCATTGGTTGGTATTTTGTCCCACTTATTCTTTCATTCTTCAAATCTATAAATATAGGGCTTCTCCTATTGAATTGATCATCCACAATCCATGCAAGCTTACTATACTCAATTTCACTCACAACTTCATCCATTGCATTTTCAATTTCATAGTTTCGTATCAAGTTTATCAAGGTTATCAAGGTTATCGAGGTTATCATCACATTGCATGAAGGAATCAAGAATCTTCATCAAGTCACACTAAGGAGTTGGGAAACGGCCATTTCCTACACATAAATGGGACCAATTCTCCCATGGGATTGATGTTTTTCTCATTAGAATAGGATTTAGTTGATTTCATTTGTGTTGTTCTTCATTTCTTTCCTATTTTGATGTTTCAATCTAATTTCATGGGGAATGTTGCTTCTATCTTTCATTTCGATCTAGTGTTTTTTTTGTTCTTTGTGCTTGTGGAGGTAGAGAAACACCATTCACATTTTGGTTCTAGACACATGCACTTCTCTCACACTTCATAGCAATCTTGAGAATCAAAAGTATTTTTCAGATATTAAGTTGTATAAGTGATTAGCTCCACATTTCAATTTGGGTTCCTAAAATTGAACAAAAACTTGTGAGTGTTCTCTCCTTTTTTTTCAACAAAGATCGATTGAACTATAGGTATGCTTGGTCACTTTTTTTTATCTTAGAGGGCCTACTTTGGTGGGAAAAATTAATCACCCCAAGGGAGCGACCCAACACGGAACAAGCAAAGGACAATGACTTCAAACCGGTATAGAAGTGTAGGTACTCAAGGAAAGTTCGAGTATCACAAGGATTGTTTCTTTGAGAGGGGAAACAATGGTCTCTTGCCACATGGATGGTCCCCCATGAATGTAATTCCCGCATTAAAACTTCTTGTTTATAAAGGGAAAAATTCCTATCTATTTTTTCATGCAAGAACGGTCGTTATAAATCCATTGCACAATTTTATGGCTCTTAGTACAAATGAGAAGTATGCCATGGGAGATTCATTGGTACTGATGCTTGGTTGAACCAAGAAGTGAGTGCACTATAAGGGAGAGCCTGTGTGGTCAAGCATCTAATCATTCACTAAGAGTAGGTGTAGCTAGATTTATCCAAGTGGGAACTCAACAAATAATATATTTTTTATCCTAGGATTGTGCATGGCTTTGAATTAAAAAACACTTTGCTTGGATCCAAAAAAATTGAAACCAAACATTCACATCCTCCAAATTTCAAACCCTTTAGGAGGGGAAAATATCTTTGACAAATCCAAGTGCTATTTCTTGCCCTAGGGGTTTTTATCCTTGGAGGTTTCTAAGTGCTTGGGTTCACATCATAATTTTCTCTTACTAAAGTCAACATTAGGAAACTTTTTCCTTGATTTATTTGATTTCCACATAACAAAATTTGTGGGATGAAAATAAGTTAGGACATTAGGAATCTAGTTTGGAAATTTAATCAAGAATTGTTTGTGGTAAAAAGAAGTCATTAAGCAAAGCTAAGAAACAATTGGACCCCACATGTGCTCTTCCAAATGATTTCATGAAAGGTCAAAGTTCCCAAACAAAACCATTGCATGTTTTTGAGCCCAAAATATCATGAAAAATGTCTTGAGAGGCTTCATGAAGTTAAAGAAAGATTGGTCTATAATTTTACTAAGAAATATTCAAAGAACGATCCAAATTTGTATTCATTTTACTATTGTCAAAATCAAAGCCTCTTTCAAAGGTTTGAGTTTCTCACATAGGAAGTATTGCATGTTCTTCAAAGCCAAGGTCTTGTAGAAAGGAGTTTTATCTAGGCCTAATCTAGGATCAAAATCAACATTTTTCATCCTCCCCTTTTCAAACATCAAATCAAAAATCATCTCACCAACAACTCTTGGAAATCTTGAAAAAATCGGTCATGGTAGACTTTTGGTAAATCCAAATCATCTTGTTTGATTAGATGTGTGTAGATGAATCCTTCTCCACATGTTTAGTCAAATTATCTATCTTTGTGAACAAGTCTACCCTCTAATAATATCCAACATCTTAGGGTTTATAAGTTCATTATCCAAAATAAAAAACAAATCAAACAAAAAACATCTTGTTTGGCTAGGGGTGTATAGATGAATCCTTCTTTATACACTTAGTTAGATTATCATCTTGTGTACCAGTCTACTCTAGGACAACATCCAACCTCATAGATTTTATGAGTTCACTATCGAAGCCAAATCAAATCAAGGATATGTGTAGGATAATGATGGGCCAAAAAGTGCTGATATGTAAGTGATATGATGGACCATGTGGCTAATGAATTTTTTTTATGAAAAGTTGATGAAATTAGAAGGGGTTTTAAAGGATATTACCAGCTTTCCTCCAATAAAAATTATTCTTTACTTTGAATTTAACAAATAATAATTATTCATTTTCTATTTGAATTATGACTAATGTCCCGATCGATAGGCTAATTGAAAAACACCTATAACTTTCAAATGGTGTCACATTTTTTCAATCTGAAACATGTGTCACATTCTATGCTTTTCCTACTATAGGATTTAAAAAAAAATTGAATTTCAAGAACTTTTGACCAAGTTAAGGTGGTCACACATATGAGTTTTTATATTTTTTAAAAGTAATAAAAAATTCATAATTGATTATTTGCTTGGAAAAAAATTACAAAAAAATATGCATCACATTGGGACATGAGTCGTCTACTTATATCTAAAATATTATAAAAAAATATTATCATTTTATTGTGGTTAGAGTGGTTAGACAGACACCTACTTCTTATTTTTTCCCTGAAATTTAAATACTACTACATTGAAATTTCAAATTTTCACCAAATAGATTTAAAACCTAGTAGTTTAGAAACTACATTCAATTTACTACAAATTCTATTCTTACATATTTTTGAAAAAATATAAATAACTTATTCAAATTTTTACAGCAAGTTGCCTAACTCTAATTTTCTGAATTTTCATCGCCAGTTAAGGGCCTGTTTTTTCCATGATGATCCTACACATACCCTCAAATTGAGTCCTAAGGTCTAGCATCCCCCTCAAGAGTTCAATCATTTGCATCATCCATCTTCCATTTATCCCATCATCACCCCTTGATCCTTAATCGTCCTAGGTTTTTTCTCTTTTGTGCCTAGAGTTGGATCAATATAAAGAATTAGAGGTTCATCTCAAATTATTCTTGAAAATTGATCCCTATTTTATGCTACAAAGTAGATCTCAACACAAGAAGAACATGGAAACCAACAAAGAAACATCAAATTAGATTACCCTAAGCCAAATTGCTCCCGAAATGAATCCCATTGGATCAAGTAATCCTCTAACCAATTTTCCTCTACCATCACAAAATCCTCAAGGGGAAGGCCAAGTGGAAGACATCACCAACACTGTCTTAGGGATGATGCAAGATGAAACGATTGAAATGGTTCAAAAACTCAAGACTTATAGAGTCATCAATGTCATGTTAAGGCTCCATCCCTCCCAATACATGCTTGAGTTGGAAAAATAAGGGGCCAAACTCCCTTCCAATTATGACATAAGCCCTATTATGGAGAGGCCTCTTGGGATAATTCCCCCAATATCATCAACACTTCCATTTCAAAGAATCACTCAAAGAATCCTGCAAGTTACATCATCCATTTTTCCAACTCAACTGATTATTAACAAGGGAAGCTCATTGCTTCATTCACTTCAAACATATCCCCTTTGGAGCAACCGAGATCCAAATGCAAACACTATTCTTAATCAATCTATCCAATTGAATCCATTACACCCATATGTTCTTCTCACATTTCATGATCCCACCAATACAGCCTATTTTCATGCAACACCGGGGTATCCTCTTGACACACAAACCTCTCTCCCTATGACCTTACAAGGAGAGAGTGAATTATTTGGAATAGGAGGAATATGTGATCCCTCCTCATCATCACATTTCCAAGGGAATACACCACTACTTCCACCATTTCCATTAACATCCATATCACTCCTTGGGTTGGGCCTTCCCCCTTTACCAACCATAAATCAACAAAATCCAAGAAAATCTCCAATCATAAATCAAATCATCATACCAAATTCTTCTATCTTTCCATCAATATCATAACAACAGGTGGCAACCATTCAAGCAAATCCGATGATCAACACATCATATACCATCCCCCAAGGACCAAGCATATCAATCGCACCATACACAACAAAAACCCCAATCATCAATACAACGTCTCCTCTCATCACAATAGTTAACACTATTCCTAATCCACCACCACCACCACCAAAACCCAACATGGAAAAGTCATTCAACACTGTGTTGCAAGAATCTCAACAAGCTGCCTATTCAAAAGCAACAAGTTGCATAGCTAGCTTCCCAACAAGCACATGTACAATTAGTGGCACAAAAAGTGTAATAGGTTTCCCAAGCTGAAGATTTACTGCAACAACAACAAGCCACCCAAGTTTCCCAAGTTGTACAAGTAGCTAAAGTTGCACAAGACGCATAGGCTGCTCAGGCTACACAAGCAGCCCAATAAGCATAGGATCAAGCTCAAGCTCAATACCAAGCACAATTGCAAGAAACTCAACAACAAGCATATCAACAATGCCTACAATAGTATCAAGCACAACAACAAGCAGCCCAATTACTAGCCCAACAACAAGATTTGTTGTCACAATAACAGCAAGCCAAAAACAAAAATTATTGGCACAACAACAACAGGACCAACAACAAGCGTGGTTGTCATAGTAAAAAATGTAGTCATATCAAAAAGTCTTATTCACACAATAGAGCTTGCAACAAACTCCCACCCACACTCCACCCATCACTCAAACACCTCAACATTTTCAGAATACATTCATTCCACCTCCTGATCCACAAGATGATGTGACAACACAGATCAAATTGCTCTCACAGTAAGTGACCGATCTTCAATCCGGGAAAACAACAAGGACACCAATAAATTTGTGCCCTTATCCTTTTGATAGGAGCTTTAAAATGATACCATTTCCAAAGAGATTTTAAATCACTAATTTTGAAAAATACCATGGGATGGGAAACCCTGAGGATCACATCAAGGAATTCTAGGTACATTGCATGGAAGTCGCATCTAATGATAGATACCTGATGAGGCTATTTCCCCAAAAATTGGCTAGCATTGCCATGGAATGGTTTTCTTTCTTGCCTATTGGGATCAAAACGTTCCAAGAATTGTAGACACATTCATTAGAAAACTATCTGCGCACAAACAAGGAAAGGGGAAATCATTCACTTCCTTCCTACAACATAGGTGATCCAAGGCTAATCGAAGCAAGTGGGCCATGCCAGAGGAGTAAAAAATTTGCACAATCATTTCCAATCTTGAGAAGACCTTGGAATTCCATTTACAGATGCAGTGTATCATGAATTATGACCAATTTATCCCCAAGGAGCTTACAATCGAATGTGCCCTTATTTTACAAGGGGTTACACCCATGTATCTAGAACATTGGGACAACCGTCCTTCTACTAGCTATAATGAAAAACCTTGCACATGGGTGGCAAATAGAAACATCACCAATGACGGTGTCGTTGATGCAAAATTTGTGATCAATGCTCTGAAACAAAACACCCCAATATATCAACAATCATAACAACATGCATGTTGGTGTTTATTCCCACATAGAAAATGCAGTTCTCTAAGAGGTAGCTAACCCCTATCAAGGATGATTGCAATAGCTAGTGGCCAACTAGCGAGAGTCAGTTAGAGATTGATTCTCTCCTACACTTTTGGCTCTGTAAGACCAAGGTGGGTAAACCTACACGTGTTCATAAAAATGCCATATAACTTGGTCAGAACATCTTCTGCATACAAATAACAATCCCTACACACTCAAGGGGATAGTCACCATTCATAGTATTGGCATACTAGAGAATGAATACTGGCACCAAAGAGCAACGGAATTGACCCACAAATCAAAAAGGAAATACTTCCCATAGGAAGACAAAGTTTTAACATGTGTTTATGTTCAGTATTCAGAATACCATACTTAGAGCTTACAGTTTTATAACAAAGAGAAGGTTGTAAACATTATTCAGTGCCTCATCCACTAGGCAATGGAGTCATACAACGTATAATTCTCATACCATGACCTTATCTTCATGTAGAATTACTACCATGAGATATTTAAATACATTAAAACAGTGCTTCTTCATGCATCCTGAGCATATAAAACCATGAACATGTAATTGACTTTTCAAGCATTTGATTAACTCCTTAAGTTAAAGCAAGAAAACTAACTACACTTTCAATTAAATGTTGAAACTGAATAGAGAAACCCTTAATAACTCGATTCATAATCCATGGCACACACATAGGAGAGTAAACCATTTTAATTTTGTAGATTTCTTTCAATATCAATAATTAAAGAAGCATAGCATACTAACTATATACAAATCCTTACTTGGGATGATTTCTTGAAAAAAATGTTCATAACACTTCAACATTACCATTTATCTGTACAGACTCCAAGATTTTGGACCCAAAATTTCTCACTCTACAATGAGCCATGAAATCTCCCTTATATATCAGGAGAGCAACAAGCAACAGGCTACGTTGTCAGTACAAAATTGAATTTCAACCTAAAGTGAAATTCAAATTCACATTCCTTATCATTTGATAATGTCATGTATGATCAAAGGAATCAAAATTGTTACACAGTAACCAGTTGGATAACAAAATTTCATGCAAAGCACGCGCACGTGCACATCCACAAGAGGAAAAAATAGGAGAAAACACGTCCAACCAACCTACCACCAGTCACCATCAAGAGAACACATGGCCCTAGTATAGGTGACCACTTTGAGTCTGCGTGTGAGACAACGAGGGGGCCACCTTTCCCATACCAACCTTGCTAGCACAACCTCAAACAATTAGACCCGGTGCCAAAGAAGATACAAGTTCAACTGCTAGGACCTCCTCATCTACTCCCATGAGCTCCATTAAGGTGGCTAAGTAACACCTATAGTTCGAGTCGGTGTCAGAATCATCAGAATCCGATATGATCATCGGGGATGAACAGTGCACTAGCTTCTTTCCAGTATTTTTAGTACCCTGGGGCACAGTGGAAGTAGTAGGATCCACCATAGCCGGTGACCTTCGAGACCTTAGCCTCGCACTCTTGCGTTCAATTGATTTATCCATAAAGGAAAAACAGCCCTGCAACACACTGGAGAAAAAACCTTCCTGCATATAGACACAAGAAGATGCAATGCTAATTGTACACAACTTAGTTGGCATTTATAGAATGGCCAAGCATGTAGAGTACGATTAATCGAAAGTAATTCAAGCACTCAAAAAATTAGTGACCAAGATAACCATGAATACTTTGAGTAGGATGGCACCATTAGCATTGTAGAGAAAATCAGGAGGAGATCCTCTGGAGAATGAAAATTAGTGTGATCAATGACACTAGCAACAGTAAGGCATCATATGCCACTCAGACAAATTGCACACCCCCTCAATGAATTTGCACCGCCGATTCGAGACACACTTGGAAAAGTAGAGGGTTGAGATCAAGTCAATGGATACTGAGCATCCACCTCAACACCTAGGAAAACATATCCAATCAAAATCCTCAAAAAAAAGAAAATCTGAACCACACAGTTTTACCCACATAGCCTCATTGGTAGAAGAAAGAGAGCCACGTGTCACACCCTTGTAGACCACGCAACACTCCTAAGAATATTTACTCCGATCATGTGAGGTGTGCAAGAAACCATAATTAACCCTGTTATTAATAGCCATCACCTCAAAGAGATGGCCACACATTAGTTCATGCCAGATTGCAACATCTCACTAACCTCGCACCAGTTTGGTGATGATAGCAGAAAAACCTGTGAGGTTAGCGAGAAATAGCCCAAATCTTTAACCATCGATCAGATGGTTCAACAGACTTTAGTCAAAACATCCAAGTGGGAACCATGTTGAAACTCCTGACGGTACAGAGTATAAGCTATCTTGGCTGAAAGACCGGAAAATCAGGTAAAAGTGGTTGGTAAAGTCACGACCCGAGAGGGATAAAACTTCACTCAAGTGACTGGCTACCCCCAATAGTAAGTCACTATTGAAACATAACGAGAGGGTTTGTAAAATTTGATACTTGAAAACACCAAGGATAACTTTGAAATCGCAAACCCCAAACTAGCATCACTTAGGACTTTGAAAGTCCCATCAACGCAAACCAATATGGTAGCACCAAAACCACCCAACAATCAAATCAATAATCTGAATAATCAAGGGGGACCACCTCCATGAAACAAATATCCCCCCAAGAGAAAAATTTTCGATCTTGGGGAATCAATCGAATCCATCATGAAGAAATTGGTAGAGGAGAATCTCAATAAAATCCCCACTTTTGAGAATTATCAAGAACCCATGGTGAAACCACCTTGGTACAATGAAAATTACCTTTGTGTTTATCATAAAATCAAGGGGCACAAGACAAAAAATTGCATGAAATTGAAAAATTAAATCCAAGAACTCATCAATGAAAAGATCATAAACATGGACCAACCCACTAGAAATCAAGATCTTAAGATCTACATGAATCCGATGCTAGATCATAACAAAGGAAATAAGAAAGGGAAGAAAAAGTATGGAAATGTGAACCATGTGTATGATAAATTTGTCACATATACGGATGAATAGGTCATTGTTCTTAATATCAAGGGAGACAAAGTTGACTGTGGAGTCACCACACGCGATGGAAAATTCACCATTGTTAGGTCATCACAACTACCTAGGGCATCCATCTCACATCCAAAATCTGCACTTAATGGACACAATATCTTAGACCAATTAAACAAAACTCCTGCTTAGACCTAGTCTATCCCCAACTCATCGATTACAACCAATGAGGGCCACCAATCCTGGACACGTTCAAAAATAATGAGGTGCTCTAAGAATTTTTGGGATTATAGGATATGGTACCATATGGGGATCATAAGGTTGGGTTTGACATCATACTAGACACACAAGCCTATTATGGGGAGATGATTGAATCCATTAGTCGCAAAAGAAAAAAATTGAGAATAATCTTAAGGTCTTTGAGTGAAAACCACATTGTAGCACTCTTTGACTTGAAAATAGTAAAAATAAAGGACACAACCAATGGTGAAAACCTCTCTGAAGTGCCAGATGATGAAGGATTTAATCTTCCTCTCAATGTCATTCACCAAGAGAAGTTAGCAATTCTTGAAAAATAGTGCAATCGGGTTAATCTGGGAATAGAAACAACACCCCACATTACATTTTATGGCTAAGTGTGTTCTGATCTTGACAAAGCATGAAATCAAGTATGTAGAACACAAGACTATCAAAGGACAAGTGATCACAAATCAACTGGTGAAAGAACCAATATATGCAGAGAATCCACTTGTTTCAAAATTCCCCAATGAATCAATCTTCAAGCTTATTGTAGCAGATCACTATAAAATATACTTTGATGGATCCTACACACAAAATGGGCCAATAGCATGAATCTTTTTCATCACCCCACAAGGGGACTACATACCTAAATCATACAACCTATCATTTCCATACACAAACAACATCACATAATATGAAGCTCTTGTCATAGGGCTAAGGATTGCGGTGCAATAGCACATCATGGCACTTAAGATCTATGGAGTTTCATAGCTCATAATCAACTAAGTAAACAATGAATATAAAAAAAGGACAATAAGTTAACTCAATACAAGAAATTGCTGGAAACTCTCTACAAGAAATTGGTGGAAACTCTCAAGGATTCGTTCATTGGTATCAAATTTGAATAGCTACCCAGAGAAAATAATAGAGCAACAGATGCAATGGATATGGTCGGATTACTCTTGCAGATCTTGCACAACGTCTCCAAACAAGAATTTCTCATAGAGAAGCTTCTCATACAAGAATTCGAGGTACCAAAGTTCGAATTGGTATGCAAAATCATTGGCCTCGGTGATCCTTGGTACCATGATATTTAAACTTACCTAAAAATAAGAGTTCTCCCTGCTAAGATAACCCCAAACCTCAAAAGACCCTTTGTAAAAAAATCATCAATTTTTGTCATCCTTAGAGACACCTTATATTTTAGAAGCATAGAAGGGACCCTTTTACCTTGACTACTCTAACTGAAGTACATAGTGGCATTTGTGGTTCACACTCGAGCGACATGACTTTGGACAAGAAACTGCTAAGGACGGGATACTATTGGCCTACAATGGAAAGAGAAGCACATGACTATGTCATAAGATGTATGTAGTGTCAATAGCATGGGGAGGCTGCTCCCACAATAGTGGTTTACACTTTCTAGGAGATCTCGATTTTTACTGAAATCACATATTTTTAGAAAATATAATGATTTAAGCCTTGAAAAGTTCCATTTAAATGATTCCAAATTAAGAGGGTTTGATAAAACCACATTAGACCAATCCCCCGTAGATAGAACCCCACTAGTTTTAAACCATACGTACAATGGAGTCTCCTTTACACCTATCAAAATGCTGATAAAAAACCACTTTTTGTTTACCCTTTGAGGGATAAAATGAATTCAAGTGAGGAAGGAAAATTGGAATCAGTTATTCCTCAGAACGAGATATCCAATGAATTTAATTTTAATATATTTTGGTTTTATTATGTATCTATTTTTTTACCTTGATTAAACATAGGTTTTTCATAAAAAATGGAACTCTATGTTCTGCACATGGAAAAATAGAATATTATCACAAAAACAATTTGAAATATATGAGTGCACAAGATATTGAAGTCCTTAATCCAACAAAAAAAATAAAATTGAATCTCGATATATACAAAAAAAAGTTACGCAGTATACGAGAGCGCGATGTCTGAATTGTAATTGGTTTGATTTCAAAACTTGATTAAAGAAAAAATATTAAATAAAAAACTATCTAACCAAGTGGAAGCACTAGATATCAGAGTTACAAATCTAAATTCGAAATAATTAGAATTTCATCCTTCATGGAAAAAAATTTATGCATTATACGGTCCGTGTCACGTTTAAAAAATTTTGTTTTCTAAAAAGTACTAGTTTTCATGGGAGATGGAAAAAGAAGTGCAATCTAATTCCAAAAAATTTGAAAAAAATATTTTTGGAATCTATAGACAAAATTTCATGAGACTCTAGTTTGCATCATCTCCAAATTCCTCACGGTTTAGCTGCTATAGGTGCCCAAATGTGAAGATTTAGTTAATAATAATAATTACAGTGTCTAGTTTAGCCAAAAATTATAAACTGCTATTCTAGGATCACTCGGGACCTCATTTATGCATCGGCTCAGGAGCTCAATCCAATCATCACACCATGGCCTTTTTCATAGTGGGGACTCGATCTCATTGGTAAAATCACTCTGAATTCATCCAATGGCCACAAGATTATCATCACCTCCATGGAGTATTTCGCAAAGTGGGTGGAAGCCATTCCCCTGAGCTACATTATTGGAAAGCAAAATCTAAGTTCATCCTGAACTACCTCATTTTTTGGTATGGTGTTTCTCAAGCCAATATCTCAAATAATGGGAGACCTTTCAAAAATAAGGACATCTAAGACCTATGCCACAAATTCAAAATTCAACATCACTTTTCCACTGTGTATTATCCCCAAGGCAATGGCCAAGTAGAAGCCACCAACAAGACCATTCCAAAAATCCTCAAGAAAATAGTCAATGACATTGGTCGTGATTGACATTTCTAGTTAAATCCCACCTTATGGGCCCACCGCACAAGCATCCATACACCAACAGGTTTCACCCCTTCTCCGTCGTCTATGGATCGGAAGTCATACTCCCAATTGAGATCAAGCTCCTGTCCCTGAGGATATCACTACAAAATCTCATAATAGATGAGGAATACCAAGTCTCATGTCTAAATGAGCTAGAACTTCTAGATGAATGGGCATGGATGCCCTAAATCACTTGCAATTATATTAGAACCGCCTTAAGTGAAGTTACAATAAGAAAATCAAGAGGAGGACCTTCCAAGTCGACGAACTAGTACTAAAGGAAAATCAGAAGAACTTGCCAAATCTAGAAAGTAAGGGTAAGTTCCAGTCCAACTTGTTGGGACAATTCATCATCACCACAAGCTACAAGTCAGGGGCACACCAACTATCAACACTGGAAGGGAAACCTCTACAGGAGTCGATGAACAACTCCCATCTCAAAAAAAATTACGCTTGATCTTTTAAGGGTAAAACCAAAATTCAAAATCAAAAATAAAAAAAATGTAAAAATTAAAACAAATTAGAAAAAGGATAAAAAATATTAGAGAAAAAAATCATCCTGTAGTGAAAACCACTTCGGTGGCGCTTTCGATAAGTACCTTGGTGAAAATTTGGAAAACAGGCACCAAGTGTGAATAAACCATTCTCCATCTTTCAGGATCTTCACACCTTGTTCTGAATCATTCATCCATCATGCTCCCATTGCATTCCATCGCATCCCATATCTCCTTCTACCCATCCATCCATGTTCGTATCATATCTTGATCCTTTGTTCATATCATGATCTCCCTCGTACTACTTGGCATATTCCCAAGGTTAGTTTGTCCTACCTTTATCGAAGTAGTCTATCGCATCACACTAGGGGCATGGTCTATTACCTACAACAGATCAGATTCATATGCATCCTTAAAGTCATCCTTAAAATCTCAGAAAATCCAGAAACATCAAAAAATCCAAAAATCCAAAAATTTGAAAACATTCATAAATCATATCAAAAATCTAAAAAGGTCCAAAATCCAAAAAATCAAAAGTGGAGTCGTCTTGTTGAGCTACGCCATCTCTAAGCTTGAATGTAGGAAAGGTTGATCTTTAATCATCCCTTGAGACACCCTAGGTCAATCCTATAGGAGTTTATCACAATAAACGGGTAATCCATTTGTTTGTATCTTATCAATAATTGAGTCTCTGTCAGTCAAACTATGCGGTATGTGCATATATAATGTAGGCAAGCCTAATATGTTAATAAGCTCCCAAGACCCCTAGGATAGGTCTTTAGGTTAGTCTCTTGGTTAAAATCTCATTAAAAACCAAAAAAAATTGAAAAATATGAAAATCAAAACATTTTTTAAAATCTCAAAATCCTAAAAACAACCTCAAAACAATCCAAAAACAACAAAAACATCCAAATATTTGAAAAAACCCAAAATTGTGCATCCACCTCATCTCACTTTCACCCACAATAATTATCATCCATAATAAATCAATCACCACCTTCCCCCTTTGACAAACCAATCAAAAGCAATTTTAGTAGGTTCATAAGGGAAAGTTCAATCGTCAAAGTCTCAAGTCTAGGTCAGTAAGTCAGCAAGTTAATCAACTCAAAGTATCAATAGCTCATCATCTAGTCAATTTCATCATCACCTTATCACAACTTGTCCTAGGATGCATCCTTCCTACAATGGACATCAACATTAGGCATCACTATAGTTTAGTCTTGGCTAGAGGTATGAAGAACAATAACTTGTTTGTTTACTTTATCTTTGTCTTTTTGACTTATCTTATTTTGTGCTCATTCTAATAACCTCTTGATGATGTCTAAACATAAATATTTAGAGAGAAAGGAATGGGATAATGATCATTATATTATTATTTACTGTGATTTTTGGGTGTTCTTGTAAAATAACTTGGCCATGCATGCTTTGTTTGGTTTGTAGGGAGGGCGTTTTAGATTTCTTGTTGACCACAGAGGAAGGTTTTCCTTTTTATGTTCTGGTTCGAGATGTTTATAATATCTAAACTACATTCTGAATGGGGTTTCATGTGTCAAGTGTGAACATGAGTACTCCTATCTGATTGTCAAGTAAAATTCCATCACACTAGGTACAATGCCATCCTAATTCATGATACCTAGATGCATTGTACCTATGTGTATTATCAAACATAAAGTAAATGGCCCTTTTAAAATCTCAATTCTTGATATCATTATCATCATCATCATCATTAATAAAGTAAGCTTGTTGGATTCCATAATAACATGGTGCCATGACAGTTACTCAAAATCATTACTAAAATACATCTAGCCTGCATCCACCAATCATCAACATAATGTATAGTGTACACATCTAAAAATGGTCACATCATATTAGCCTGGTAAATTAATTAAATACGCATTATTTAAATAATCTTCTTGATTCAACTACATTTAAATAAATTTAATAATTTATTTATAAATGTTCACCTTTTCTATAAATCATTCACTATTATCATTTACTCGTGTCTTCTTAATTAATTAAATAATACCATTATTTATTTTAATTAATTATCACATTACTTTATTATATAAAGCAAATAAATTTCTTCAAATATCAAAACCCATAACCATACACTTAATTAAGAAAGCTTCTATATTCTCCAAATATATAATTAAATATTTATATTTAATTGGAAGCTTCCATTTGCACATGTCACAAGAAATAAAATAAAATTGTTATTTAATCAAGCAATTATCTTCAACAAACAAAACTACTTCATGAAAAATGGAAATTTGTCTCCATTTTTGAATGAGGGGGTTTTGTGGGTTGAAAACACAATCCATCTTTTTCTCTCCAACAACTATATTCTCTCCAACCTCTCCATCTCTCACCATACATTCTTCTAGGATAAATCTCAACCATTGAAGCTTGCCAAAAAAGCTTTTTCCTTTTCAAAATATATAAATACAACCTCTTGGCTTTTCCAAGATATAGATTTTAGTTGCATAGTAAGAGCATTATAGTGAAATATCTCCAACAATCAAGCACAATAATCTAGTTTCAATTCATAGCTTAATCATGTTCATTAGCTACACAATATCTAGATCATCCTACAATCATTTAGCATAAGAGTTTAGATTTCTTAGTTTGCATAATACTCATTCTTGGAGTGGTCATTCTACTTAGTTTCTACTTAAACAAAGCTGAGAGCAAATAATTTCTGTAGAAACATTGAAGATAGAGGACAATGGAATGACTTTGAAGAATATGCATTATTTAGTTTGTTTTAATTAATTAGATTCTTCAATATAATGTTTCATTGGTGTGTTGCTTGTTTTTATTACTCACACATATATATCACACACAATAATGTATAGCATATAGGAAACATAGATGTATTGCATTTCATCATTTAGATTCATTGCTACTATTTGCATTCCATTATAGGTATTATCACATAAGAATTATTAAGCTATTTATGGCATAATTATCATATCATATATGTCATCATTATCATATCCATATGCACATCATAATAACCTCATTACGCATAATACTCATTTGCATTTCACTTCACACTATCATATTACTAGCAGTACATGTCATAACATTTGCATCCACGAATCATTACAAAATAGGAACCATTACATCGCATAATCATATCATGTATCACATCATATTAAAATATTACATCTCACTTCATACGTTATCATTATAATCATTTCATACACATTGCATTTGAATCATCCATTACATCAATCACATAGCCTAGTGTGACATATCATAAGTCATTAAGCATATCATTAAGAATCATTGCATACCATATTACATAATCATCTCATATAGTCATCACCTCATAATCATTAGCATCATGTATTACATCATTACCTTTTGCATATCATATATCATATATACCACCTTCATATCACATCATTACATTTGTATTCCATCACATAAAAGCATCACATTTTCATATCACATATCATCCATAAATGCATAAGAAAAATGAAACAAAAAATATTTCACTTGCATATCATTGCATACATTTCATAATCATAGTACATCACGTAATATAGAGAATCATTTGCATATCATAACATGTTTCATCCATACATCATCACCATAAAGTGCATAGAAAATAGACAAAATAAATGCATCCATATCCATATCACATCACAGCATCATTGAATTACATACACATGTCATAACACATAGGAAATTAAAAGAATCCATACATCATGAATAATTAAAATAGGACATCTCATAGACAAATCAAACCATCTCATATATATAAAATGTGTAACTATCATGGTACAAATCTCAAGATCTAAATATGTGTGAATCAAAGTATATGATACAATCAAGGAAATAAAAAAATTAGAGCCCATAGGTCAAAAATGAATACTATCTCTGATCAAAATGTGAGGCTAGCCCTGCTAGCTGAACCCGTCACCCTCCTTACTCTTGGGATGATCATTAGGCTATCTCATGCCTGTTTCATGTGAAAACTCTAGCACTGGGGACCTTGATGAAACAACCTTTCTATAATGTAGTTGGTAAAACTTTGCCTCTCTCACTACCTCTCAATATACTCGTGTGGACATTGTCTTTCCCTGGGATGCAAAGGCCACACTCTCAAGTTGTCATCTTTGACGTATCTCTTGGTCCTACTTAGAACATGCATATCTCTATGGTCATTACCTAGACCTAATGTCTAGCCTAGTCCCTCTTAGTTGTGAGAACCTGCACCTATTTCTATAATTGTTGAATCAAGGCATCTTGTTGATATGGTTGCGCTCATGGTGGTGATGGAGGTTATTGTTGCAGGACCTCTCTCTCCCCATCTCTGGGCTTCTCGTGAGGTGGTGTCTACCCTCAGGGTGGTGTATATTGTGGCTTCACTTGGGTTGGTGTGGAGGTGGCCCACCTCCTCCCCTATCCCCATCATTGTCCCCATCTCCTCTGCCTCCCAGTCCTCTCCCTCAGCCTGCTAATCTTCCCTTGGGCCTCTACCATGCAGGAACTACACCTGGATCTATAAGTCTTAGGGGTGTTCTAAACCAATCTTTGTAGGCCAGTGTAACCCCTACATCCCACTATCCCTGATTGTATGGCCATGGTCTGGCTACCAGCTGCCTCAATGATTTAACTTCCTCATCTATTGGGATGGGTATGCCCCACGTTGTCTCCCTCATAGTACAAGAAAAGATGCCCATGTACTGGTCATCGAGACAATCTTGTGTATCTCCAAACTATCTGAATACTCAATCTGACATGTATCTCTCTATAATAGTGTGGTCTTGGCCCTACATGAATCTATCCTACCAAGAAAAAAATAGCTACTATACATCATCGAACCACGGACCCATGTAACGCCAGGGCCTCTAGGTAAACACTGTCATCTCATCAATGAACCTTGACCAATTGGTGATACAACCTGCCCCTGTGTGTGAAAGCAATGTGGGCCCCTCCATAGCACTAGACAATAAGATCATCCATCTCTAGGGTGATGACTATGACCTGAGGGTGAAGCACTGCATTGTGCTCCCAAGCCCATACATGTAGTAGTGTAACACTAGCCCCAATGGCCCTACTATCTAAATAAGAAAACTCATGGAGCTCTCGGTAGAGTGAGGCCAACATCACTGGCCCCCATGCAAAGCACTGCCTCTAAAAGAGCATCTTCTCCTAGGCAAGCCTCCATCTAGGACTGAAATATCGGCCATGCTGATCTAGTGTCACAAGACCTGATATGATGGCAACTTCAATAAGTCTAAAAGTGGGCATTGTGCCCCTATATCACTCAATATCAATATTCCCTTCAAATAAGAGAATCGCCTCAAGCTCCATGAGCTCATAGCAAGCACCCCTCCCAGCATCCACATCATAAATGACTCTCTCTCAGTGAATGGGTATCCAAAGGATGCACCAAACATCTTCTAGTGTGACTGTGGCCTCGCTAGTCATCAAGTGAAATGATGATGTCTCATTGTGCCATCTCTCTACTAGGGTTGTTGTCATCCCTAGGTGTGTCCGGACAAGATGTGCATAAGCGATATACCAAAGTCCTATCACCCCAAGGTGCTCCTAGAACAACTTGTGTAACTCATCTAATTTGCTAAGCACTAGGAATTTGTGCTCTTGAGAGTGCAATATCCCAAGGTCCTCCTATGTAGGAAAAGCCACAATGTCAAGTTTCAAAAAGAATTTGATATCTAGCCCCGAGTTTTTGCAATTCGAACAACATGTGCGGCTTTGTGTGCAATTTCGGCACGATTTACAAATTCCAAACTATGTTATGGTGATGTAGTTTGACTGCACCCCCCAAACCCTAAATTCAAAATTGACTTATGATTATGCACTTCTCATCTGTGCCTGAATTTAGACCAAATCCTAATTTTCTAAAATATGGTACAATGATGCTCTTCACACATGTGGCACACTTTAAGGTCATGTGGTGCCGATTTTTCATTCTTAGTGGTGCTATATAGCACCACTTGGCCTAAATTTGAATTTGACCCTATTTATTGCATGTAAAAAATTGAAATCAAAAGTTGAGGAAGGCGTACATACCAGTGGTCTTGCATCGACTGGCCTCTAGTACACTCGTACTCGCTCTAACACGTTACATGGAAGCAATATTTTGGCCATCTCGATCAAAGCTCAGAGCTCAAAGTGCAAAAATTTATAAAGGCTAAATGTGCAAATGAATTGAAAGTGACCACTCGGGGTCTATTTAAGCCTAAAAATTAGGGTTTCTTTTTTACCTAGTGTAGTTGTTCAAGTAGGGTTTTGGACCTCAGAACATGTTTTTGACCGATCGAGGGCTGTTTTGCATATTTTTGGCATTTTGGCATATTTTTTGGCATCTTGGACTTTTGCTGGACTCGTCAGATAGTTTGTCCTCTTTTATCACGAGATCACCCAAAAATCCAAATTTTCGTCTGATCTCTCGAGTGGGAAATATACTAGCATAATCCTTTTCGTTGGGGCAGTAGTGGGGCATCTAAAAAAATCAATAATTTTTTGAATTTTTATCCCAATAGTTTATTCTTTGAACCAACACAACAAGTGGATTGCTTCAAAGAGGGGCAAAATGAACACATAAAAAATATACAAGTTGATCCTACACACCCGATCCTAATCTTACTAACATCGTTTCTTCATAAATTATCCCCTTTAATAATTAATTTAATTGAATAATCTTTATTTGATTAAATTCATCATATTTCCTCTCTTAATTAAATAAATCAAATTTATCTGATTAAGTCATTATCCTCTATTGATTAATTAAATCAGTTTGTTTAATTAATCCTATAGTCTCTCTTTTAATTAAATAATTCACTTTATTTATTTAAAAATTCATCTCTTTAAAGTAAATAAATTAAGCTTTATTTGGTTTAAATCTAACATCAATCTCTTTAATTAAATCTAAAAAATAATTATTCGTCTCCACTTTGATTTAAGTAAATCCTAAAATCTCAGTGAAAATTGTCAAATCACCTAATTTGTACTTAATTTTATCAAATCATGATTAAATCTAATCCTAATCACTCCAATCCTCTAGATTTTTCAACTTGCACAATAAACCAATTTGTTTGATTCATAAATTCATCAATTTCCATTCAAAAGGGCATCCTTTGTGGAATATTCTTCCAATTCAAAAATCCCTCCAAAAGGGGATGATTACATCCAACAAGGCATTACAGGCCTCTTACATGTCCTTTTCCTTGAGCCAAGTGGCATTTACTCCATTTTCCTCTCCCTTCAACATGTCATTTCACTAATTTTAAATTCCACCTAATGGAATTTATTTGCACATTCATCAAAATGTGTTCATTTCTCCTCCAATCACATGTGGACAAGTGACATTCTCTCATTGGTTGGCATTTTGTCCCACTTATTATTTCATTCTTCAAATCTATAAATATAGGGCTTCTCCTATTGAATTGATCATCCACAATCCATGCAAGCTTACTCTACTCAATTTCACTGACAACCTCATCCATTGCATTTTGAATTTCATAGTTTTGCATCAAGTTTATCAAGTTTATCATCACATTGCATGAAGGAATCAAGAATCTTCATCAAATAACACTAAGGATTTGGGAAAGGGCTATTTCCTACACATAAATGGCACCAATTTCCCTGTGGGATTGATAGTTTTCTCATTAGAATAGGGTTTAGTTGCTTTAATTTGTGGTGTTCTTCATTTCTTTCCTATTGTTATGTTTCAATCTAATTTCATGGGGAATGCTGCTTCTATCTTGCATTTGGATTTAATATTGTGTTTCTGTAGGTATAGAAACACCATTCATAGGTACACCCCTTAAAGACCCTATCAGTTCCATCCATCTATGTTGGTATTATGTCTAGTACCTTTGAATGGTATGAATGATATAGCAGTGTTGTTAGAGCTATTGGATTATATCCTATATTCTTTCACACTGCTTTGTTCTTGAAAATCAGTTATGTGTGTGTCTTGAGAACTAAAGTGATTATTTAATTTATAGTTGCTTTAGGTTATTTACTATTCAAATTCATCTTGTGTGTTATGTTAACTTAGATCATAAGTGCATAACACACTTAATCATCATGTTTTATGTAAAACAAACTATAGCAATTTTTAATTAGATCATAGAGCCTTTGTTAAATCATTAAGAAATTAATTAAGTAATCTTACACAAACTATTTAATTGATCACATTGTCATTTAACATTCAAAAATATAAACACAAGTAATAAAAAATAATATGCTCATATATATATATATATATATATATATAAGTTTTTTGTACATGTCATCAAAGTATACAATATCACTGAGGACTCTAGGTACCAAACCCTTGGGGGTTTGGTACTCATGCTGGCTCGGTAGCAGGATGTTGAGAGATGGTTGTATGTGATCATGACTGTGATTCATCAAATCTGAGTGCAAACTCTAATCCTTGTATCTGTCCAAAGGCCACTCATTCCTCTCCTACTATCTGATCCCTCTCTACATGTTTCCATGCTACCTCTACCTTTAGTCTCTCAACCTTTGTTGGGGTCTAACATGATTATGCCTTTGCTGCTATCTCGGATCAACAAACTCATCTCCTTAGACTTTCATATGTTTCTCATAAACTTGTGAATGGCCTGAGTGACTCTGGATCCTTCTCCACAATAGGTGGGGGCACATAATATGATTACATATCCTCCTCATCAATAGATTATGGCACTATCTCTGTAGCTTCTTGATGATAAAGATCCCACCAATCTCTCATGGCTCCTGCAAGGTAGAAACAAAACAAAATCAATACACATCATGATATATATACATAAAATAATACACAAAAGAATAAGGTATATGCATAAATTTCAACATCATCACCTATATCTCTGGTATCCTAATAAATATCAACCTCATCCTATGCAAGAGGCATGGAAGATGTGCTAGCCTTTCCATGACTATGGGTATTGATGCTTCTTTTAGCCACTTCTTATGATCTAGTCATATGAATGGGAGAGGACTCTCCTCACTCATGTCGATCCTTAGCTATTGCATCATCACTCTCACTGAAGGGTGGCTCCTCCTCCTCATCCTCCTCCTCTCCCTCTTGGCCATCATAGTTAGGATCTGCATCCTCATCATACTCCTCATCAATGATATCTATAAATATGTTTGCAACCTTATAACGTGTCTCCTCAGCCTTATCCTCTCTATCATATCCCTCATCTAAAAATGGTCCTGGATCTCCTATAGGATCATCAATAGGATAAAGAGGATTTTGTCATGATATTTTCCACCACTCATAATCCCATGTGGTATCCATGTCATCTGCATCAGAGACTGGAGGGTGATCGTAATCTAAGAAATCAAATTCACTCTTGACAACATTGTCTAAAGTGAGTTGTATTGTATCACATGGTCTCTAGGCACTCCACCTCCTAAAAAATTATCTTTCCCTGGGTGGCCTCTGAATCTTCTCGAATTGCCTCATAACTCAGTCATAGTAGAAGGGACGTACTACAAGATCATTATTGCAAACCAAAAATTGTGTAGTTGTAGTCTCCTCAACTGCTTCGTGTGATCTGGCCACTAAAGTGTCAACTAATAAGGTCCCCACAAGATCTCATCCTCCTCTATTAGGTCAAATGTCACTCTCCAAAAGTGTAAATCCCTATAATTCCACAATCATTGTAGAGGATAGCTAAAGGCCCAAGGATTCCCCACTATTGTTGGACATGGCAAGTCGGTAGGCCCGGTGCATGTGATATGCTCAAGGCACCACACCTTTAGAAGTGTACAATTTCCTACCTCATAGAAAACAAACTAACCCAAATCATAATATAAATGTGCTAGGATATAGTGCCCCCAGGCGTAAATTATCCTATGATCCGTCATCCTGCGTATCAGGTGAACTAGCCCTTCCTCTAAGTGTATCACATGCTCATCCGAGAGGAATACTAGTGAAACTATATGCATCATGATGTATCTAACAGTCAAGGCTTGTGAATATAATAACATCATGAGATCAATTTGTCCTCTAACCCAATCATCATGTATTGGCCCATCTACACAATACATGTCAGACTTATGCTCGTGAAATGTACGATCTCCCTGGAATTGTACATTTTCTCCTTGGATGGGAACTTAGATGATATAGTGGACATCCTCTAGTGTGATTGTCATTTCACCCATCAGAAAGTGGAATGTACAGGTGTTGGCATCCCAACACTCAACTAGAGCCATCAATATTGCATCATGGCACCTCATGGGGGGCATGAAGTATGCCCAATATATCCCAATAGCTTGAAAGTGCTTTGTATCGTCTACTAAAAGTGTGGGGGATAAATCTCTTAGAAAACTCAATTGCCTACCCCCTAGACATTGATGTGAATGGGTGGGTACCTATAAAAAACACACAAATATGTTCTATAAACCATCTAGCATCTTTAATTCTTACTTTATTCATCATGAAATTGCACTAATGTTGTTCTAGTGTGCTTTCTTAAAGACCATAGAAACTTTAGAACCCTTTTGGGACACTTCATGAAGAAAGATAACACTTTACGAAGAAAAGGGACACTTTGTGAAAAAAGGGGAACTTTATGGAAAAAGGGGACACTTCATGAGCATTTTTGAAGATCCTAAATTAACCTAGAAATGCATAAAAATAATTAAATAATTGTGTAAACACACAACAAAGGTAGAAAAATTGACTCACCTCGTGATGACGCTCACTGCATGCCACCTGGTCCGATTTCACATCTAGTCTCATAGGTGTGTAGTCTCATCTGCTCAACATATTTCACTATTCTCTCATCACTCTCAAGCTACAAGAAGGTAAGTGACAAATTACTTCATTTTTAACTCTTTTTCACTCTCATTTATGAAAATTAGGGTTTTTTTTCCTTAGGGATAATAAAGTCATTTTTATCCAAAACAACATAATGAGTGCTAGTGAAATATGCTTTTAACACCATTTGTTGCATCAAAATCATGCTTCTGTACCCTACATCATCAATTGTCTATCATTATGTGGCATGGTACATGGATATGTCCTACGATATGATTTTCCTTATTTGATGTGGCTAGATTGCTACCTAGATTCCACCTTCATAAAGAAAGCATAATCAAGGGAGGGCATATATCTACCCTCGAATTTGATTTCTAGAAGTTGCATAAGAGGATTTTTGGACAACTGACAAATTTGTGTTGTAGTACGTGGTTCCTAATATTGTGGTTTTGTAGATAACTACATTGGGGGCTTCATTCTCCCATCTTCTAAATAAGTATCCTTTTATGAAATAAAGTGTGCTATTTAGAGTCCCTTAGCTTGCATATAAATGTAGAGTCATATGGGTGCTAAAGTGGGGATAAATTTAATGTAGAAAATTGTATACTCTTGAAAAAAGAGGCAATTTCAAGCTTAATTTGGACCATTTTTGCATTCTTCCACCAATCATCCCTTTAAAAGAACATTTATAAGCCCCTAAGACTCATTATTTTGGACCTTGAGGATTATGCCACTCAAAAAAAATACATGTCCAAAAAAATACATTCAAATTACTCAAATTTAATAGAACCCACCTAAAAAACCCTTGGTCGGGCGACTTAGTCCCTTTTGGGGAAATTTTCAATTTTCAGCAGGAAAATCACTGGCTTAATCAAAAAAATTGATGGATGTCGGCCTGTTAGGTCTATATAACGAAAAATTAGGTATTGAAGCCTATATATATATATATTTAGGTCATTTTTCACAACATTTTAGTCATTTTTATAAGAAAATTCAAGAGTCAAGTGTTGAATATGTTTCACAAGATGATTCATTAGTCCATCTACAACAAAGTCGAAGCTTTAGGGTAGAAAGCTAGGGTTTTTGCATGTATTAAATCTCACCTTTTGTCCAAAATATCAAATTGGAAAGGGTTGATCATGGATGCCTGTGGAGGATCATGGAGAAATCTAGATTGAGGAGATGCAACTAGTGATCAAATCAATCCTAAGACTTGTTTTCAAAGTGATTCCATCTTTCATTTTATGTCTATCATCAGCCTAAGGAAGGTTTGCATGTTATTAAGATTCATTTCTAATGTGATTTAGGGTCTCTTGTAATGAGCCTTACATTATTCTTGTTTATTTTGTGCATCTTATTCTTGCATGTTAGAATAGGATTGCATCTTACTTCATATTTCTTAGTCTTAGATACACTTAGGGCTAGGGTTTTATGTAGATTTATTATCTCATTCAAGGTTTAAATACCAACTATGGGTTTGACCAAGGAAAACCCCTCATTAGAAATAAAATAATAATATATTTTGTAGGTGATTTCATTGGTTTGCATATGGATTTCAATCAGAGAATAGAGTGTAGATTGTAGACTTCCATTTCCACTCTTGGGTTTCTAGAAAAAATAGAGTGGACTAAGTCACCAATAGTGGTTACTTAGTCCCACTGCATATTTTTTTCAGAGATTTTTGTGGATATGGATACCCATTTGGCTAAAACGGGCTCCATAGTAGTTGCCCAGATTTAGGACTAAGTCACCTAGCTTGGTGTAAGTGTCCAAGTTGGGCATAAAATTATATTTTCCTAAATTTTTGAGACATTTTCACTTTTCATTTCAACCTATGTTTGTTTCCAAGTGCACTTTTTCTATTTTCCCTTCTATCTTGTTTTGTATTACCTTCAATCTATTATTCTACACATAATTATGTGTTTTCAAATAAAATACATCTCATTAGTTTTGCATTGATCTTTCATCTCTTGTAGTAGTTCATTGCATTTAGTAAATTTCATTTAAACATATTTCAATCACATTTTCATTAGTCTTGAATGAACCCTTGGATTCCTTTGTGGATGATCTCTCTCCTTTTAGGTGAAAAACCCTAGAAATGCAAGATAAAACCTCTTCCAAAAACATCTATGGTTCAATAACAAGATTATTTTTTGTTGTTGAGAAAATGAATTTGTTTACACCATGCAAAAGAAGGAATAAAAAATTTAAATTTCACACAAATATAAAATTATTTAAAATATATATATAATAATATGAAGATTTTAATAATTATTCCTTGGTTTTCATTTAATCATTGCATATACATTATGTGAGTTAATTACCTTACTGTATATGAATTTATTTTATTTTATTTCATTGCTACATATAAATCTAATAAAATCTAGGGAGTTTCATATAGAACAATATTCAGTGTATGAGATAAATCTAGAATCCATGCATGTCTATATGTTTACTTCTATTGCTAATTTGGTTCCTACATCTTCTAATTCAATAACAAATCAAATAACATAATGTAGTAGTTTAAGCTTTAACATTTTGTAAACAACTAGCAAGAAGGTTTTGTCAAATATAATTACAACTACCTATAAGTCATATAACATGGGTGTCATCTTAGTTTTTTTATGGGCATGCTGCTATTAGAGAGATGCAACCTATTTCTATTCAGCCTCCCCTACATCTTAAACATTTTGAAACACATAGGAACACGATTTGTTTATGATTACTTATATGGTAGACAACCATGCATATATATTTTTGAATTATGTGTAAAGCTTATATTTGCACAACTTTAGGAGTTTTTATTAAAACATAAGAGTAGTTGACATCTTAAATGATATAATAAATCTATTCTATTGTTGTAGTTTTTGAGGACAAAAAGATATTTCTTGACCCCGATAGGTCATGGAATATGATGGAGAGGAGGACCTTCTGACTCTTCTTTTTGTGGCTTGGGGCAAGGCACAACCCCATTTAAACAAGCTGCAACATACAACCTTACCATGTATTATTTCTTTTCAAAATGGAAATGTTAATAATGAAAATAAATCCTTAGTTACAAGAGTCTTAAATTATTTTTGGAGACTTGCCTTATATACTAAGACCGCAACCCTAAACCTCACTATCCCAAAAGCTTGAATCTCTGAGTCATTAATTTCAATATTTGATGCCCTTGATTAACTTTCTTGTTGAATGGTTGTTGGTGTAGTAGGAGAAGATAATATCAAGAAAATCAAAACTTAGGTCAAGCAATTATGAAAGGTAAGAATGAATGATAGGAATTAAAATAAAAAACATAGAGTTTCCATGTCTCTTTCTTTTTTCATAGGTGTAAATTTTATTAGTTTTGTTTGCTTGACCCAATTTAAAAATTGATCACCAAAATTTTAAAATATTGTGAAAATCTTGCAATGGTAAACTCCAATTGTTGGAGATAGTGAAGTGTGACCATTAGTTTATTACCATTCATAGTTACATGCATGAATTATGATTTACTTAAATGCATTATTTATTTTTTATGGTAAGTTATATGTATAGATATAGAGGTAATATTTATACGAGGATTTACATTAGTTTGGTTATTTAGTATTTATAATTATTTTTTGTAATATTATTACATATTAAATTAATAAGATTATAATAGTAACAATAATTTTGATATTATTAGAATTGATATTAAGAGAACATTATAAAAAAGTGAAGTAATAATCCTGGTAAGGAAGTAATAGAAATATTAAGAGTACTATTGATCTTGATCTCTTTGAGAATTATAGTAGATAATGATATTATTATAACTAACATTAAAAAAAAATAGTATTAATATTAATGATGATATTAATAGTCAAATATATAAGTATATTAAATTTAATATATTTACTCATGTTCAGAGAGGTGATAAATGTTAAGAACAAGAAATAATATTAATAGTAAATAAGTTATGAATATTAAAATTGCCATTATAGTAGTGAATAATAATGTCATTAGGATTAAAGCTAGAGTTAATAATGGACGTAATTTAATACTAAGTAATAGTATTAATACTATGGGATCATGGTATTAATGATTTAGTTAATGTTATAAAATGATAGTTTTATCATTAAAACTTGTAATAATAATGGCATTGATATGAATGTGGATGTTTACAAATTTTTAACCATAAGGTTAATCATAGTAATAATATTAATATTTGAAGAGATATTATTATTGTTTGAGTAAGAAATGAAATTTGGACCAAGTGATTCATGATACTATTGTGTGAAACTATCTCATTATGGTTTTTCTCAAGGTAACATTAATGTATTTATTTTAAATCAGGTGGAATCTTAGTTTTTATTCTTCAAATGGTATTTGTGGAACCTTGTGAAACCTAGCTTTGAGAGTTGATTTTTCATTCAATTAATGGCGTGTACAATAGACCTCGCTACATCCCACTCTTAGGTGATGTGTCAATTATGGTGTTTCTTGTTCAACATTGTTTTATGCATATTGTCTGGTTGCTATTTTCTTGCATGATTATTAGTAATGGTTTTTATGCATGATTATTTAAGAAAAATGTTGGTTGTGTTTTTCCCTTGTGTGTAAATTTAGGGCATGACATTAAATCCATTGGATTACCATTAAATTTCCCATATAGTTGTTGGGAATAGGTGCCTCAATTTCTAGCTTGGAATTTTTTTTTAAGACTTGGCGGATTTCCTTCATGTTTGGCCTTTACTACTCTACCACTAGGAGCATCTCTTGGAGGTGCGGTTGTGTAGTTTACCACCTTAGTGTGAGCCTCTTTCATTCGGTTCATGGTTGGGAAGTGTTACCACCATAACACGGGGACTCTCTTCCTCCTCGACGATGGCATGGTGGATTAGACGATCATAATAAGCACTTACCTCATTATTGGGGGGTTTCTTGGAGAATGAATAGTAGCATAGTAGACCATGCCAGTTAGCAAAAGTGTTTATTACAACACCACGATGGACCTTAGGCCATGGTGCGGTGGCACAAGGCTCAGTGGTAGCACGCTGAAGGTGGCACACTAATGGGCGAGTGCCTACCGCCATACTGTAGTGGCTGTTAGGCCATGTCATAGTAGTGTAGTGTGTATACTGCTAGACCGTGCAGGCTCTGATTGCACTGAGTGGTAGTGCAATACACCGCATTACCATGAGGGCTCGTCGATAGGCCTACGGTGGTGCGGTGTGAGGAGCTCGATCCTCGGATGGCAAGTCTGACTCAACAGTCAAAGTGATGGATGAGTAAAGTTACAAAACATGGCGCAATAAGACTCATTTATTTTATATCGCTATTGTAAATCAATAATTTATTGGTCAATTTATTGAAGCGGTGAATGCATTAATTACTAGACCTGATTTGACGTTTGACATAATCTGATTATAGAAAACATAATTAAATATTGGGCAGCTCGATGAATGATTGTAGGGCGACTTGGACAAGAACAGATCATATTTTTCTGTTAGTGAGAATGTGTATAATTAAGAAACCTGATTGGTTGTTGATTGAAACAAGTAACAGTCAAATGATTGAGATAGTCACTAAGGTGATAGTGATATTCATTGTATGTGATATAGCATTGTAACAGTGAGTATGTTTGGGAGGAGATAGACTACAATGCTATTGTGAGCTGACATCTTCAAGTGAAGTCTGTAAATTTGTATGTAGACTATTTTAATGTGATACAAAGTGATTTTTCTTGGTGTGGTGGGATTTTTCTCGTATAAGGGTTTTCCCATGTAAATCTGTTCTTATCTCTGTGAATGTTTTTTTTCTGTATTTGCTATTATATTGTGTTTTTTCATCTCAAATTTTTAAGAAGTTTTAAAAGTGTTCTTTGCACTTATCCTATGTGGTTTTAGTATTAGGAAATATTTTTTGAACTATTGCTTTTCCTTTCAAGTTATATAAGAGCATAGCTAGTTGTGTTATCCTTGTTAGTAGGGCTGATTTTTTGTGCTAATTTTGTTTTAGTGGGAGTCTTGTAAAGGTAGAACCAGTTTACTATGTATTTTTTTCGGAGATGGAAAGTACATCTGGGAGAGTAGATATTGAGAAGTTCAATGGCAGAAACTTTGAGTTGTGGAAACTCAAAATGGAAGACTTGTTGAATAGAGACCTTTGGATTACCACCAGGTATGAAAAAAGAAGATTGGGACCTTGCAGATAGAAAAGCTAGAGGCTTAATATGACTTAGTCTTGTAGATTATGTACTCTTGAATTTCCATGAGGAGAAGACTGTAGCTTCATTATGGAAGAAGCTTGGTGATATTTATCAAGGAAAGTCTCTCATAAATAAGTTATTCGTGAGGAATAAGTTGTACTCCTTGAAGATGGAAGAAGATGCATTGATTGTAGACCATATGAACTCATTTAATATGAGTGTTGCTTAGTTGGCATCTTTGGGTGTGAAGATAGAGGAGGAGGATCCTTGCATTCTTTTTTTGTGTTTGTTACTTGACTCTTGGGAGCATCTAGTAATGGCTATTGGAATTACAACTACTTTCAAAATGGAAGATGTGGTTGCTTCACTGCTGTCAGAAGAAATACAGAGGAAGTCTTTAGAAATGGCTAAGGAGGATCTTGTTGTTCAGGGTAGATCAAAGTAGAAAGGCAAGAAGAAGGACCAGAAGTTTAAATCCAAATTTGAAGGGAGATGAAAGTCTCCTGGTAAAAATTCCAAGGTGAAATTCTTGAACTGTGGGCAGCCTGGTCATATCCGAAAGGATTGTAAGGAGAAGAAGAAGAATAATAATAACTCTTCAGACAATGACTCTTCTCAGATTGATGCAAATGCCCTCATTGCATCTTTGGCAACTTAGGCATCAAATTATCTCTGGTTGATTGAATCAGGCACATATTTCCACATGACGTCTCATAGAGAATGAATCACTAATTATGAAAATTATGATGGTGGAATGATCTACCTAGAAAGTGATTCAAAACTGGAGATTGTTGGTCGTGGAAGAGTCAAAATATAGTTCTTTGATGGAATAATCAAAGAGATTGGTGGTGTACTACACATATCAGGTTTGGCTCGTAACTTACTTTCTGTCAGTAAGCTAAATGATGTTGGTGTGGAAGTTTCTTTCTAAAGTAAAGGATGTAAGATGATTATATGCACAATGGTGTTGGCTAAGGGTGTACAAACTAGCACTTTGTACAAGTTGGATGCAGATGTTGTTCAGTGTAACAATGTCTTTGTAAAACTAGAAAAAGTTGCTCATGCAGAAGAGAAGAATGACACTCTAGTTGGTGCAAATACCTTGGAGATGAAACTCCCAACGGAGAAGACCCTATTGTGGCATCATAGACTTGGTCACATCGGTGAGAAAGGTTTAAAAACCTTGAAAAATAAAAATCTTGTTGAAGGGCTTGTTGATTGTAAGCTTGAGTTCGATTTTTGTGAACATTGCATATATGGAAAGCAACACCATGTTTCATTTTATTTGAGTCCTCATAAATACTCTGGTGTACTAGATTATTTTCATTCTGATGTGTTTGGTCCAGTCAATGTTCTTTTGTTATCGAAGTCTAGATATTATGTTTCTTTTATTGATGATTTTTTGAAAAGGGCATTTGTATACTTTCTTAAGAGTAAATCATAAGTGTTCAATCATTTTAAAGAGTTTAAAATCTTGGTAGAGAATCAGACTAGAAGGAAAATTAAATCCTTGAGGACAAATAATGGTGGTGAGTTTTGTTCTACATATTTCAAAAGGTATTACAAATATCATGGGATTAAAAGGCATAAAACTACTCCTTACACTCCACAACAAAATGGACTTGTTGAAAGGTTGAATAGGATTCTAATGAAAAGAGCAAGGAATATGTTGAGCAATGTTGGTCTGGAGCAGAATTTTTCGGCAAAGACTATGGCTACAACATGTTACTTGGTAAATTTTTCACTTT
Organism: Sequoiadendron giganteum; assembly: GCA_007115665.2. NCBI lineage: Eukaryota > Viridiplantae > Streptophyta > Pinopsida > Cupressales > Cupressaceae > Sequoiadendron > Sequoiadendron giganteum. Next base: position 407,286,206 of record CM021100.1, on the reverse strand, counting down.
GTTTTGCTCTTGTTGATAAGACACCTTTGGAAGCATGGTCTAGCAAGAAGCCCTCTCTAAGACATATTTGTGTTTTTGGCTGTGAGGCATATGTTTATGTGGCAAATGAGAAAAGATCTAAGTTGGAGAACAAGGCTGTCAAATGTATCTTCATTGGCTATGGCGTTAGTGTGAAAGGATAAAAGCTTTGGAATACTAATAATGAGAAGGTTTTCTATAGGAGTGTAATATTTCATGAGTTGAAACCTTCAACAGTTGATCCATAGTTAGAGATAGATCAAAAAGAAAAGAAGAATGATGTAGTTGAGATTCCTCAAACCCTATTTAAGACTTGGCAGATTTCCTTCATTTCAGGCCTTTATTGATCTACCACTAGGAGCACCTCTTGGAGGCACGATTGTGTTGTTTACCACCTTACCATGAGCCTCTTTCATTTGGTCTATGGTTGGGTGGTGTTACCACCATACTGCAGGGTCTCTCTTCATCCTCGACGGTGGCACGGTGGATTGGGTAGTCAGAATGAAAACTTACCTCATTACCAAGGGGGTTGCTCGGAGAAGGGGTGGTAGCATGGTAGATCATGGCAGTCAAAAAAAGTGGTTACCACCACACCGTGATGGCACTTAGGCCATGGTGCGGTGGCGTGATAATTTGTGACAGTTAGCATAGAAGCTTACCTCCTTACCACGGAGGGTTGCGCAAGGCTTAGCGATAGCACGGTGAAGGTGGTAGATTGATGGAGGAGTTCCTACCTCCATATCGCAGTGGTTGTTAGGCCATGTTAATGCAATGCAGGATTTTATTGTGCATTAATAGTCGAATGATTTCGATAGTCGCCAAGGTGATGGTGGCATTCATTGTATGCGATATAGCATTGTAATAGTGAGTGTGTCTATGAGGAGATCAACTGGAATTTTGTTGTGAGCTGACATCTTCAAGTGAAGTCTGTAATTTTTTATGTAAACTATTTTACTATAATACAAAGTGATTTTTCTTCGTGTGGTGGCTTTTTTCTCCCGTAAGGGTTTTCCCTTGTAAATCTAGTGTTATCTGTATGAATGTGTTTTTTTTGTATTTCTTGTTATACTATGTTTGTTCATCTCAGATGTTTAAGAAGTTTTGAAACTGGTCTTTGCACTTCTCCTCTGTGGTTTTAGCATTAGGAAAGTGTTTCCGCACTATTGCTTTTCCTTTTACTAGAACATATAATTATATTCATCAATGCTTCTCCTATGTTCATCATTGACCATACTATCACAAATGATTAACAATATATTATTGATAAATTGTGTCTTTTTTGGGAATGAGAATAATGGTTTTCCAAGGTCAATTTTTTTTTTAATTGAATAGTATTGTTTAATAATTACTATATAGAAAAGATTAAAGTATGGGTAAAATTTCCCATATTTAGGACTTGTCCTCAAAGAATATACTTCTTTTAAAAATAACATGTGAGCTTCCATAGTGATTCCCCTCTTTCATGGCCAAATTATTTACTATTTACAAGTAACAAATGTATCAACTCTTAGTTTGACTAATATCACAGTCTAGTCCTGGATAATATTGATGTGAGATGTGAGAGTTAAGTGGACGAGGTTGATGCACTATTCAAAAATAATTGTGATCAAGTAGACACACAAAGGGGATAATATATATATTTCTGAATTTTTAGTAAAATTGATGCTCTAGTTGAATGGATTTTCTAGAAAATTTCCTTTATGTCCCATGTTCTCAACTTAAGAGTGTCAAATATTGCCTTTTTAATTTCAATATTAGGTGTATATATACATATACATAAATATATGTATATATATAAATATATAAATATATAAATATACATAAATATATGTATATATATAAATATATAAATGTATAAATATTTATTACTATGAGCAATTTTATATTCTAGCATTATTATGATGTTGTAATTGTTCCACCACTCGTGAAGTTTCTGAAAAAGAATAAAAATTTGATTATTTCTTCTTTGATTTTATTTCATTGTTTAGGACTTGTGTTGGTGATTTTAGTATCTACCATCTTATTTTACTTCTATTTAGCTACTATTTGTTGAACAAGACAACTGTGAGGGGGTTGAATCAATTGTTGAAATTTTTAACCTTTAAAAACTTTCACTGAAAGTTAGAAAAAGGAGCATTCAAAAAACCTTTACTCTGTTAATGTGTTGAATCATTAAGTGCAGAAACAAAAACCGAAAGTAATAACACCATGCACACAATAACACCAAATTTACTTGGAAAATATAATGAAGGAAAAACCATGGTGAGGATTTTCTCACAATATAAAGATTTCTAAAACTGAATACAAAGGCTCACTACTAGAAAGGCTTACTACCAAAAAGGATTACTTGTAGAAAGGCTCACTACCAAGACAAGACACACTATCCAACAAGGGCTTACTACCAAGATAGGACATATTGTCGAACAAGGGATTACTACTAGAGCACTCACTAACACAAAATTACAAAGAAGATAGAAGGGGATTATCACAAAGAGAAAAAACTATCTCAATGCAACAAAAAATTCCACCACAATTTTCTCACAAACTTGTAGTCTCACATGAAAGATGTCAGATTCCTTCAGCTCACTTCCTTCTTAACCGTAACATTAAATTTGCACTGCACTACTCAAATTCATGTCTCACATACATAGCTCGTGTATATCTTTCATCTATATTTTCTATCTTGTCTTTCATCTACATCTCAACTTGTACTTATACTGTCTTCAACCTTGAAACTCGTCCAAGGTTGGCCATACACTATTTGTATTTACAAATGGAAATTAGGTTGCTGTGAAAACATTCTACGATGGAACTCGAATAAGGGAAACCCAAAAACATACTTAATGAAGACCTAAATAAGTCCCAACACCCCTCAACACACTTCCATGAATTTTGTATGTAGTGTTTAACACAAGGTTAGCCAACACCAGTGTAAAACACATAAATCAAATTAAGCACATGCATCCTTAACATGATAAAATCTTTTCAGACAAAAAATTTCACTTGAACATGACCTCATAAACTTACTCTTAGAACCACATGTCATTAAACCAAAATATTTTTGAACAAGATAACTAAGAGGGTGGGTGAATCAGTTGTCACAAATTTAAACCTGAATTCATTCACCATAACTAATCCTTAACACCACTTAAATGATTAAACATTAAGTGCAAGTGCAAAAATTGAAAACCATCACACAAACACAACAACACTAGATTTATGTGGAAAACCCAATGAGGGAAAAACCATGGTGAGAATTTAAATCACACTATAGAAAATATAAAAAATGATTACAAAAGGCTCATTACCTAAGAAAAAAGGCTTGCTACTAAAATAAGGACTCACTATGCAACAAGGATAACAACTTGGAGGGCTCACTACCATAGAGATACAAATAATATAGAAGAGACATGTTATAGATTGAACAAAATCTCAATACAACAGATAAATCCACCAAAATTTTGTTAACCACTTGCAGGAGTTCATTAATGATAGAGTACACCTTCAACTCATTACATCCAAAAAATCAACATTTAGGCTTCCCACTAATCTACCACATTCGCATCACACACACTTATTGATTCACATCAATCTCGCATCTATCTAACCTATTGATTTGCACTTATCTCATTGTCCATCTTTCACCACTAACTCATCTTCTATATATACCATCTTCAACTTTGGAAAATATCTAAAGTCAACCATCCAACATTAAATTCAAGTTAGGTCAATGCAAAAAAATCCTAGGGTAGAAATAGAATGATGGAAACCCAACCATATGCTTGATAAGGACCCAAATAGATCCAATATGCTTCATCAACTCTAAAGATATTGTTCAATACAATGTCATCCAAAACAATGTAAAACACATAGAAAAATTAAGAACAAACCTTCTAGATACCAAAATTATCTTCAATACAATCATAAAAACTTAAATATAGAGCCACAAATCATAAGAACTTACCAAAGAGGTATCCAAAACAACAACATTTTTCTTGGACCTCAACCAAAAACATAGAAAACCACAGTTCACAACTGGTGAACATAACTCGTATTGTACAATGAATCAATAGCAAAAAATATAGATATAGCAGCTTCCAACAACAATGATCAGCATATCTGAACCACACAAACATAGGAGCAAAGACTAGGGAAAATCCTAGAGTAACCACTAAACACCTGTAACCTTGCTTCAATACAAGTTTCTCAATATCCTCGACATGAACAACTAATAACCTACAACCATTACATCAATTAAAAAAAAACTAGTTGATAACCAACTAACCAGTTGATATCAATGACACCACCATCATTCTTTTCATTCTTATATCAATCTCCCGCTTTTTTATTGATGGCAACACATGATGTGAAAAACCATCAAAGAAAACATACTTGCTTTGAATACATTTCTTAACAGTTTTTTGTTTGTTTCTCCCCCTTAGTAGATAATCTTTTTCACATTCTTCCTCTCCCCCTTTGAAATCAATGGCAAGGGAAAAATATATTTTACATTTATTTCCCCTTTGACATTCAAAAAATAATATAATGGCAACACATGAAACTACTTGCTCCCCTTGAGAGGTAGCCACCAAAAATCAGTGTAGAAGAAAGATATATCCATAGATCTACTGAACTGATGTATCTCCATATGCATCTAGTTCAAGAAAGAAGGGGAAATGACCCCTAACTTATCTCGAAGATACTCAAAAGTATCTTTTGGATGAGCCTTCATAAATATATCAACAATCTGATCCATCATCAGAACATACTCAAGATTTACTTCATTCTCCATGACCTTCTCTCTCATGAAATTTTAATTGCACTTGTGTTATCACAAAAGATATAAATAGGATCACCATATAACACTGTGATATCTTTCAGTGTCTATTTCATCCATAGAACTTGTGTACAACAAGATGCAATAGCTATATACTTAGCTTCAGCAATAGATAAGGAAATATAATCTCTCTTTTTACTCAACCATGCCACCAATATGCAACCAAGGAAAATTTCACCACCACTTGTACTCTTTTTGTCATCTACACATCCAACCCAATCTTCATCTGTATAAATACTTAGTGTAAATTCAGTATCCCTAGGATACCAAAATGCATAATTTGGAGTGCCAAACAAATATTTGAATATTCTTTTAATAGTATCAACATGTGTTTCCTTAGGATCTTCTTGAAATCCATCCACAAGACAGACATCATGCATAATATCCAATCTAGTAGTCGTCAAATACATAATCCACAAATCATAGATCTATACTTGCTTTGATCAACCTTAGGTGAATCATCATCTTTACCCAGTTTGCAACCAATCACCATAGGAGTACATACTAGTTTGGAACCATCCATCCCAAACTTCTTCAACATATCTTTCATATAGTTTGACTATGAAATAAAAATTCATTTTTATGTTTGATTCATTTGTAGCCCAAGATATAACTTCATCTCTCCAAACATAGAAATTTCAAATTATTTTTGCATATCTTCCAAAAATAACTTACACATAGTTTCATTTCCTCCAAAAATAATGTCATCAACATATACAACCACAATCAAGATTTGTCATTTTAAACTTTAAAATACAAATTACTATCTATCATACCTTTGTTGAAACCTTTCTGAATCAAATACCTATCTAACCTTTCATACCAAGCTCAAGGAGCTTTCTTCAATCCATATAAAGATTTTTTCAATTTTTACACCATATCCAGTTGATTTGACAATTAAAATCCATCTGGTTGTTCCATGCAGACCTCTTCTTCTAGCTCACCATTCAAAAATGTAGACTTGACATCCATCTAATAGACTTTGAAATCTTTATGAGCAACAAATGCTAAGAGAATCCTTATAGCTTCCACTCTTTCCATAGGAGAAATTTTTTCCTAAAAATCTATTCCTTCTACTTGTCAATAACCTTTACACAAAATTCTTGCTTTGTTTATAAGCACTTCTCCATTCTCATTCTGCTTATTCACAAATACCCACTTTGATCCAATAATGTTTTATCTTCTGGTCTTGGGACCAATTCCCAAGTTTAATTCTTCTCAATCTACATAAGTTCTTCTTTCATACCTTCCATCCAATTTTCATCTTTACATGATTTACTTATAGTCTTCGATTAAATCTCAGAAAATAGACACATATTTACTTCAACAACAACTCTTCTTCTTGTCAATACTCATTTTGTCTTATCTCCGATGATTTGTCTTTCTGAATGATTCGTCTACACATATCTATGTGTCTTAGGGGAGACCACCAGAGCTTTTCTTTTTTTTTCTTCATTCTTCTTCTCTTTCTCATCCTTTTCTTGTTCTTCAAAATTTTATTCTATTCTTACATAATTAGGTTCATCAGATACACATCCATCAATATCAATTGAATTCTTCATTGTTTCATCAACCTTGTCATTTTCACTTTCTACAATATTTCTTGTTCTTTTATTGAAACATCTATATGCTTTTCTTTTAGTAGAATATCCAAGAAAATTTTCTTCATTGCTTCTTGCATCAAACTTTTGTAAAGTTTCTTCATCTCTTCTGATATAAAATTTACTTCCAAATACCTTGAAATAGTTAAGAGTAGGAATTCTTCCACACCATAGCTCATAGGGAGTCTTTGTACCATTTTCTCTTGCTTGAACTTGATTGAATAGATAAATAATAGTATGAATAGCTTCTCTCTAGTATACTTCTAGTAAGCCAACTTCAGTAATCATTGATCTAGCAGCCTCTTGAACTATTCTATTCTCTTTTAACAACTTCATTCTACTGAGGAGTTCTTGAAGAAGATAATTATAATTTTATTCCATTCACTTCAAAAAACATATTAAACTCATGGGAGGTGAATTACACACATCTATTATACCTTAAGCATTTTATCCTCAAATTCACTTCATTTTAAACCATAGATTTGAATGTCTTAAATCTATCTAATGCATCTGATTTCTATCTAAGAAATGTAACCCATGTATATCTGGAATAATCATTAATTAAAAGAATAAAGTAACTTTCACCTTATAGAATTCTCACTCTTGTAGGACCATAGAGATATATATGAATTAAATCAAATATTATAGTAGTAGATTATTCCTTTGATCTGCAATGGCTTCTAGCATTCTTTCCAAACTAACAATTCTTGCAAATAGCATTAAGAGGATTTGTAATCCTTGGTAAATCTCTCATGGCCTGAACTGAACTGATCCTCACCAATTATAAAAATTCATGTGACACATTCTCTGATGCCTCAACCAACTATCATTAATCTAATTGATAAAGCATCATCCATCAACAACCTTAAGATGATAGATACTTCCTTCATATTTCTTTCCTATAGTTCAATCACTATTCTGGATGCTTTCTTTATCTCACATCTCTCATCTTCAAACACAATATTATATCCTTTAATGCATGTCTATCAAAATTATCAAAATATTATGCCTTAAACCATTAACATAGTAGACATCATTACTATTATGCTTGCAATCAAAACTTATTTAACATATCCCACAAATTTTAGCACCAGTATCATCTCCAAACATAACCGAGCATCTATCATATTTTTCAAGTTTATAAAACTTACTCTTATAATAAGTCATGTGATGTGAAAAACCACTATCAACAACCTAATAATTAATTTCCTATTTAGCATGTAGGGTGTAGATTATAGTACCTTCATTTTTCTCTTTCCATAGAGGGTTTTCCTTCACCTATTATTCAGAATTAGCATAAGTAGGTTCATACTTTATAGCGAAAAAAAATAATTCATTGTAATCAATATCTTCAGAATCAGAATCCTCATTAGATATACTAGCATTATCATTCACATAATACTCTCTACTGATCTTCTTACCTTTCTTTTCTTTCTCATATCATTTTTTATTCCTCTTAGCTCTTTCTAGAAATTTTGTACCATAATGACATATTTCTCCACAACTAAAGCATTTTAAGGGTAAATTACCTTCATACTTGTTGGAGCCTTTCCTCATTCTTCTAACAAATTTTGATTCTACTTCATCAAGATCTTCAACTTTTGTAACCTTAAAATACTTATATAATTTGAATCCATTTCTGAAATCTGATTTCCTCATTTCATAAGATGTCTTAGAGATTCCAACAATAGATCTTTAGTGTAGGTCTTATAATCTATACTATATTCAATAACATGTACCTTTTCACTATAATCATCAAAGAGAGTCCTAAGAATCTTATTTACAATCCTAGATTCATCTACAATAGCACCAAGTCCTCACAGTCCAACTACTATCTTATCCAATCACTGTGCATAAGCTTTAACATTCCAAGACAGGATTTTCCATTACTTATGCATTTTTAGTAGGTTCCTGAGTTTGATAAGTGTGAGACAAAGAATTGGTTCTTGCCCCATAGCTCCTTGATATTTTCCTAATTACACCATTAGTTTTTTTCCTTAATTTTTCAATATACTCTTCTTCCTTATTCATTAACATGTTGAATCTTTGCTTGAATCTAAACATTGTAGAACATTATTTCAACATATTTGTGGCTTTTATCTTTTACTAAGTGGAACTAATAGATTTTACAACTTATCTTCTCATCTTGTCTTTGACTTTCAATGCTTCCTTTCTTCTAAGTACTAACTCTTTCCATATATTTTTAGTAACATTTGACTGTATGGTATCCATGTTTATGTTATCAATAACAATGTACTAAGAAAATGCATTTAAGATGGTTTCTTTTCCTTTATCACCAACCTCATCATATAACTCAGTAGTGCTCATGAGTATATTATCAATCAAATGATTTACTAAAGTATTGAGAACTAAGGGTGGATGGTTTCTTACTGGAGGAGAGTCAGAAATGGTCACCACATGGTCAGCTGAGTCTTCTCCATTCTTCTTTACATGCACATGAATACAATATGTATCTCCCTCTATTTATGTCTCCTCATTAGTGGATATCTCTACAATAATTTTGAATCCTTCACTGGAGGTACTACCTCTTCTTTTCCTATTCAGCTGATGCTCCTCTTCAAGACCAAGCTCAATTTATTCTTCAACTAAATCAATCAAATTTGTTTTCCTATAAGCCTTTTCTTTTACTCTTCTTTTTCCTCCAAAAGTAGTAGATGTTGTAGTAGCAGGTATGTTATTTTTCTTGGATGGCTTGGTACTTGGACTAGTAAGAGTAGAAACACCAATAGACATAGGGATACTTTGTTCTTTTATTTTCCCTTTCACATATTTAGTTGTACTAGGTGCAATAGAGCTAGAAATAGGTGTTGGTGTAGCACCAAAAGATAACCTTGTTGATTTTCTAGGTGCAAAGGCTTCTAAGTGAATTTCAATATATTTTTCCTTAAATGTACCTAATCTAGGTAGAGATGGGTGCTTAGGACTAGCCAACAAAATCTCAATGTATCCTTCTACCAGATTCTCTTCAATTTCATACCCTAGTGGTTCAATCCAGAAAATTCTAGGTTGTACTACTTCAATGGTGAATTCATCAGTAGACATAAGAAATGTTATCTCCTTTTCATACTTTTTCACTAGACTTCTTGGACTCCTTTCTCTTTATTGCATTTAATTCTAAAAGACATGCAAATAAATTAGTTAAGGCATTGTTCTATGCTTTAAATTCTCCTAGACTACATAGATAATCATTGATCTAATGAGAAATCGGTCTGGTATTATCCCATATTATATTCTTTCTTCCAAGTAGTCCCCTTAGAAAATAAAATAACAGGTAGACAACAAGAGTACAAAATTTAAAGACATGTCTCTTCACCTTTGTCATACTCAAGTTTTCCATAAGTTGCAGTATCAACAACTCAAAATCCTTTCCATTCACCATCATTTCATAAGCTATGGGAATTTCCTTGGTCGATAGAAAGTTCACTCTATTTGTGAAGTATAATTTTTTCACAATCATAATGGCAGCATATTTAATGACAAGGTTTATAATAGATTTCATGGTTAGGGATCTTCTATCAAACTCTGCACTAGTTAACCTTTGTTGGAGTGAAAAAGACACTGAGAGGGGGGGTGAATCAGTGTCATTAACAGTTTTGACAAATTTTAATTTTTTTAAAATAAACCAGATGTATGCTCTCATTTATCAATGATAAACTCATCATGTATTGAATGCAATCACATAAACTGAAATGAGAATTATAATAGTGAAACATAGCATATTAAATAATTCATGAGATGAATCAGATGAACCATAGATAAGGAAAATGACACAAGATATGCTGAGTGGAAAACCGTCCTGGGGTAGAAAAACCACTCCTAAACTGCTACCTTTTTAGGCTTTCATTTTAATAATCACTTTTGACAATGCCTCATAGGTTGATTTCTGAGCACCAACCCCTCTTTTAGAAACACTGATTTCAAGGAGCACCAACCCATTTTTTATTTTTAGTAAGTCATACAATGATACAAAGGATCTCTCTATTTCTCTAGTTTCTCTTAAGTGCCTCGTGACGGACAATGCCTACAATCCTCAAGGTTCAAGAATGACCCTTCAGAATTCTAACCATTGTCAAGCCTTGAGATAGCTTGATAATTAACTAATATTTTAGATTTTCAATCTCAGTGCTCAACATCTCTTCAATACAGTCACAATGACATATTCACACTGGTTTTTCACTTTCTTCCTTAGACATTTCTCATAGTTCGTTAAAAATAGTTAACACAATCTAACTCTTTTTCCAGAAACTAACAACCTTATTTCTCATTGACTTTCCAAGAAGACTAAAAACCCTAATCTCTCTTTTTTTCTTCTTACATAGATTTCATCATTACATCTCAAGTAAAATACAACTGTAGCTCCTTTTAAATATTTCAAAAACAACATAGGTGATTTTCAAAGTACCCACTCTCTATCGAACAACCTTGCCAGTTATTGTTGTGTTTCTAAGATAAAGATCAACATCCAGGTTTTCTTATAACAAGAATAGTCAAGCAATATGCAAATTTAGAAAAGAGATTGAACTCTATCCCCACAAGGAGCCCGCACAGGCAGTGCTAACCGAAAGAAAATTAAAACAATATATATTCCATGAACAATAGCCTCGAAAAAGCAACTACAACAACAATGTAACCTAGAACACAAGGCAGTGTAGCTAAAACCACATAATAATGCACCCGAAACAAGTATCACTGAATCTAGGTGAGAAACTTAAAATATTTGCAGAATTCATGATTACCCATAAGCCAAAAACACCATCCCTTAATGCAAGAGAAGAATTAATATGGTAAACTATTGTGATATGCATTTTAGATTATGTGAAACCATGCATTAATTGTGACCACGAACAAAATAAACCCATTTTTCCATTGTCTAGATAGAAGTAAACATGTGTCTTCTATTATAAAAGATAATAGAAGAAAAGATTCTCCAAAAATAGTTGAAAAGATGAAAACGTGTGAAGAATGATGGAGAGACTGTCATGAATATCTTTACGAGACCTGTAGTGAGAAAAACATCCAATACTCCTTCCAATTTTGAGCCTTCACCCAGCAAAAAGAAGCTAACCTATAACCTATAAACATGACTCCTTATGATCTACACATTGAGTCAAGAGATCAGTGCCATCAACGATAACATCATAATTCTAAAGTAAGTATGCCAATGATAGAATAGAAACAATGAAACTGAATAAACAACCACCAAGATGCCAAATAGAAACACAATATTTTTATCAAAGACAAATAGAAAAAGAGAAGCTCAACAACCTTTTGACCTCATCACTTTTTATTAATTTTAGGAATAGAATGGCACTAGTGTCACAAAGACTAGTAAATGGATGAATTTCCTCCTTATTTATAATTCCCATTTCATTTACCCACACAAGATTGTTGTGAACCCTACTTAGGGCCATTCTAAATAAATTTGCATCACTTTTGTTGGAAAAGTTTAGAAACCAGTTCCAAATACTCAACTTCATCTGAACAAGGTTTTCATACTCTTTCTTCAGTAAAAAAACATCATTCAACTCATTATCCCACAAATGTTAGAGTAATAGTTCATTTGCTTTTATAATTAAATCACTTCAGTTTAATTATTAATGCTAACTATTATTCTATTCACTTAAGCTTGTCATTTGTAGGTACATAATAATTAATATGTTTATTAATTATTAAATGCACAAGCCTAGCTTTCTTCGGCTTTAGGGTTTCTCACCTTATATGTCGCTTTTGTAATTATTGTACTTCACTTTTTTTGGGAAATAATAATTTTGCTCTCACTCCGCTGAGATTTTCCAAACCCTTGCTTCTATCTTTTTGGTTTCTATTCAGCATCAGGTATTTGCATGCAGGTGTTCTTGGCGAGCTATGGATTTGCATTTTTCAAATCCTACATGGTATCAGAGCCACCCTGTCGCTGCCTAGTTTGAAGGTATTTGAGGCCACGATTCGAAGACGATAGCCATAGCTTCTCTAGGGTTTTTCTGTCACTTTGAAGGAGGCACTTTCTTTTGGAGCTGTTTGAGCAAAAACAGACTCCACCATTGCTTTCAGAAGGCCCGGGAGAGTCAAAATTCATATAAAGTTTGACTATTTTGGTTACAGTGACCACAGGCAAAAAATTTTGGCCTACTAGGGCCGTACGGGCTCAAAAATCGAGGGAAAACTCAAAAAAAATTAAAAAAAATCCATTTTTTTTAACAAAAAGGGTGCTACAATGTGCGCCGCCACTGACCATCTCGTGCCGCCATCGGGCTCATACACCTGTGGCCATCGCTCCGCCTGCCACACACCGCCGCTCCCCCCGGCCACCACCTCCGCCGGCGTCACCGGCCACCGGCCACCACCACTCTGCGGATGTCCCGTGACGGCCATACGGCTGTCAAATTATTTGTCAGGACTGTGTTTTTCTAGAGAGCTTGATTTTGGGGGTACCTGTGGTTTTTTGGCTATATCTTGGGCATACGGTGTCTGTTTTTGAAAAATGATATAACGTCAGAAAGGTGTTTCCAAGCTAGAAATGATTATGCTAGTCTTATTTGCTGATTTGGTCATTTGAGCATCATTTTTTGGTGTTGAAGTAGAGGCTTCATTTTCCTCTCTCTCTGCATCTGGCATTCAGGTTTTTTCCTCATATTTTGTATTTTCATTATTTGATTATTTGTTGTACGAGGGTTAGAATCATACATTATGGGGGGGTACTTTTGCTTTCTATCATTTACTTTAAGAAAATGACCCTTCTACTTCTATCTTTTTCTTCTCTCAATGTCGGACCCCTCTGTGGCCCGGTTGACACCGCATAATTACCACACCTGGAAAGCACACATGACCAGGCTACTCATGTCACATGGCTTATGGTCATGCCTAGATGAACATCAACCTATCCTACAACATCCTTTTGAGATTCTTCAGCACAGGAATAAAATGGATGAAGCCATGGGCTTGATTGCACTGAACATTTCCGACAGTCTCCTCTTTCACTTGGATGGTTTGACCACTCCTAGGGCCATTTGGGGCAAGTTTTCTAATTTGTTTGGCACTGTAAATGAATTTTGGGCACTACAGCTTGATGTAGAGCTGACTACTTTGACACCTACCAGCTTTCGCACCATTGAGGACTTCTTAATGAAGTTCAAGTCTCTACGCTTAGTTTTGCAGGGATGTGGGAAAACCAAGATAGATGATGAGTGTATCTTCTTGATACTCTCAAAGTTGCGAGGACAGTATCAGATCTTCTCTTCCACTTTCTACTCCACCATGGATGCTTTGGGTGCTAGACACACCATGCCTTCTTTTGAGACATTCTTTGATCAGTTGACATGGAAACAGGCAAAGATCCAACAAATGGATGCTTCTGGCTCTTCTAGCCAAGCATTGGTTGCTTAGTCTTCACAGGGGAAACCAAAACAGAAAGGAAAACCGAAGAAAGATTTCACAAGCAATGAGTCTTCCTCCAAACCTGCATAGAAAACTTATTCAAAAGCTCTAGCTAACCCTTCCAAGGGTAAATCTTCTTCGAATTCTACTGAGTCTACCTCCAAGACTAAGAAGAAATCAGTTGAGACCTGTAGCTTTTATGGAAAGGAAGGACATCCCATTTCTTAGTGTTGGAAATGTTTGGAGGCTTTAGAGGAAGCCATGCAGGAGCATCACATTTCAGCTCCTCAGTCCACATCCTCCCCTGCAGGGAAAGGTCATGCTCTTACTACACGAGCTATGACTTCTGGGCCCACCTGGATTCTTGATTTTGGTGCCTCTCACCACATGACTCACACTCAGTAGTTGGTCACCTCGCTTTCTCCTTGTGCTACTTCATAGATTGTTCTTGGGAACTCATCTCATCTTTCTGCTTTGGGTTCTGGTTCTATTGCATTGGCTGGGGGTTCTCTTCAGGACGTTCTCTTTGTCCCTAACATTTCGATGAACCTACTGTCTATGTATCAGATTTGCCACTCTGGCTCTAGTAAGATAGTTGAGTTCTCACCACATGATGTGGTTATTCGGGGCTTACATGATTCTGATATGATTGTGGCTACTAGGAGTGTTGACACTGCATCCCGACTATATAGATTTTGATGGGTTTGAGTCTTCTACTGGCACAGGTTCCTATCTTATAGCACATGCAAATTCAGTGAGCATACTTTGGCATGAGTGTTTGGGCCATGTCAATTACAGATATCTTCAGCAGATGAGCACACAGGCACTTGTTCTTGGGCTTCCATAGATTACTTACACTAATGGGGTTTGTCAGGGTTGTGTTCTTGGCAAACAACATAGGGATCCTTTTCCTCAGGGACAAACTACTCGTGCTTTGGCACCATTGGAGTTGATTCATAGTGACCTCATGTCATTTCCTACTCCTTCTTTTTTCGGTGCCAGATATGTGCTTACTTTCATTGATGACTTCTCCAGGTGCACATGGGTGTACTTTTTGAAGTACAAGTCTGATGTCTTTGACTCATTTCGAGTCTTTAAGATATTTGTGGAGAAGCAATCTAGTCTTTCTATTCACTGGATACCCACAGATAATGGGGGGGAGTATGTGAACCAAGCTTTCAGGGATTTTTCCTCTGAACATGGTCTTTAGCATCAGTTTTCAGTGCCCTACACCCCTTAGCAGAATGGTGTGGCAGAGAGAAAGAATAGAACACTTCAGGAGATGGCTAATTGTATGATATAGTCTAGGTCCATGGATTCGTCTTTTTGGGCAAAGGCAATCAATTGTGCCAACTATATTCAGAATCAGATGCCTCACAAGGCAGTTCGACATATGACTCCTAAGGAGGCTTGGTCTCATGTCAAGCCTGATATATCTTCATTCTGAGTTTTTGGTAGTGAAGCATGGGAATTTGTGCCTGACGCTCAGAGAAGAGCGACGGAGCGAAAGAGATGACACCTCATTTTTGTTGTCTACTGCGAGGATGTTAAGGCATACAGGTTGTTTGACCCTAATTCCAGAGAGGTCCTATTTCGACGGGATGTCCAGTTTGATGAGCACCTTCCTGCAATAGATACCTCACTTCCAGAGTCTACTTCACTTACCACTACTCCCTCCTCTCTTCCAACTTTGTTTTAGGATGATGAGGATGATGATCTTGGTGATCCCTATTTACCTCCACCACAGGATCCTCCATAGATGCCTAGATGGGATCGTGTTACAGTTGATGCTGCAGGATCTCTGGCTGGTGACCCTTCCACCTGTCGTCGCACCCGGTCTCATATTGTGGGTTCTAATCTTCTGATTCATGCTGTTTGTGGTGATCCTTATACATTTGGGGCAGCGACAGGACATACTGAGTGGGATAGTGCTATGGAGGAGGAGTATTCTTCTTTGATGAAGAATCATACTTGGGATCTTTGTTCTCTTCCTAAGCGAAGAAAGTTAGTGTGATGCAAGTGGTTGTATCGTACTAAGTTTGTTGCTGATGGTTCTATTGACAAGTACAAGGCACGTCTTGTTGCGAAGGGTTTTTCATAGGTTGAGGGTATTGATTACATTGAGACATTTGCCCCTGTCACCAAGATGAACTCTATTCACCTTGTCTTATCCCTCACAGCTTCTCAGGGATGGCCCATTTTTCAGATGGATGTGAAGAGTGCTTTCTTGCATGGTGATCTTAGTGAGGAGATTTACATGGAACAGCCTCATGGATTTGTGTAGGATTCCTCCTTGGTTTGCAGACTTCAGTGTTCTTTGTATGGTCTCAAATAGGCCCCTCAGGCTTGGTATGAGAAGATGGACTCCTTTCTACTTTCTACAGGATTCACACACTGTCAATCCGATCCTATAGTCTACATTCAGCGTCTTGAGGATGAGATTTTGATCCTTGTGCTATATGTCGATGATCTTCTCATCATAGGTAGCTCATCTTCTATGATTCATGATGTTTAGCATGCATTGATGGAGTAGTTTGAGATGACAGACCTGGGTCTATTACAGTTCTTTCTGGGTCTGCAGATTGTTCAATCACCTACTGGGATCTTTGTTTACCAGCAGAAGTATGCTCTTGATATGCTTCAGCGCTTTGATATGCTTGATTGCAAGCTTGCTCCCACACCTTTTTAGTCGGGTGTTACTTTGTCTACCTCTTGCACTTCACCTTCAGTGGATCGTACATTGTATCGGCAGTTGGTTGGCAATTTGTTGTACCTCACACACTCATCCTGATCTCTCCTTTGCAGTTGGTCTAGTCTCTCGGTTCTCACATGAGCCTCATGAGAGTCACTGGCAAGCTGCCAAGTGCATTTTGAGATACATTCAGGGCACACTTATGTATGGCATTCATTACACATCAGGAGCTCCTCACATTGTTGGCTACACTGACTCAGACTGGGCTGGTGATGTTGTTGATCGGAAGTCTACTTCTGGCTTTGTCTTTTGTCCTGGCTCTGGTCCTATCACATGGTCGTGCAAGAAGCAAAATGCTCATGCACTTTCATCTACAGAGGCTGAGTATAGAGCGGCAGTGCATGCTAGTCAGGAGATTTTATGGCTTCAACAGTTGATGACTGAGTTTGGTTTTCCCCCTGATCGTCCCACTGTTCTGTGGTGCGATAATCAGAGTGCTATTCACATTTCCCGCAACCCAGTGGAGCATCAACATACTAAACACATTGAGCTTCATATGCATTTCATCCGTCAGTAGATTCAGGATGGTGTTCTCTCTTTGGAGTACATCCCCACTAATGCGCAGGTGAGGACATCTTCACCAGACCTTTTGCATCTCTGCGCTATCTTCATTTGCATTCTATGCTTGGGGTGATGGAAGTTGTCCTTGGGGGGTCTTGTTGAGGCCTTCCTTCCTTCATGTTTTTTTCCGCATGTTGTTGTATCTCTTTTTCATATACCCATGCCAGTATCAATTATTTAAGGAAACCCAATAGGGTTTTCTTAAGAATAAGAACCAACTACAATTGATAGACCCAAGAACCAAGATAATTGAAAGCATTACCTACCAAGGTCTAAATAGAGAAGCACACCTCCAATGTTGTTCAATTTTTTTTATCAATGTCATAATGTTTGAAATCTGAATAAGCCAATAACATATAATCCTATAGATCACTGTAGCACAAAATGTCAAATCATAATCATGTCACCTGAACATGGGAGCATTGAGCATTAACCTATAAACATGACTCCTTATGATCTACACATTGAGTCAAGAGATCAGTGCCATCAACGATAACATCATAATTCTAAAGTAAGTATGCCAATGATAGAATAGAAACAATGAAACTGAATAAACAACCACCAAGATGCCAAATAGAAACACAATATTTTTATCAAAGACAAATAGAAAAAGAGAAGCTCAACAACCTTTTGACCTCATCACTTTTTATTAATTTAAGGACTAGAATGGCACTAGTGTCACAAAGACTAGTAAATGGATGAATTTCCTCCTTATTTATAATTCCTATTTCATTTACCCACACAAGATTGTTGTGAACCCTACTTAGGGCCATTCTAAAAAAAATTGCATCACTTTTGTTGGTAAAGTTTAGAAACCAGTTCCAAATACTCAACTTCATCTGAACAAGGTTTTCATACTCTTTCTTCAGTAAAAAAACATCATTCAACTCATTATCCTACTAATCCTTCAACTCCTGGTGATTGAATTATTTGAGCTTCCCATGAATATACAGTCTTGGATCTTTAGTGGGTAGTACATTACTCATAATTTGCGAGAATGCACCCATTGGATCATTTTTGTACACCTTCCATGAACATCTTCTGAATTTTGGTTGGGGCCTCTAAGTAATTTCCATTACAATGGGAGTGACCATATTTCTCAAAACAAACTTGAATGAAAATGATTCTTCAATTTGAAAAAACATGAAATTTAAATGAGAGAGAATACCTTTCAACCTGATAACTAGGGTTTTAAGGTACACTACTTGGAGCCACTTCTTTCTTGCTTCGACGTGTACCACTTCTCCCATTTTTTGCTCAAATTTTATTCTCCTTCACTTAGTAGCTCGCTTTATTATTTATTGGTTATCCCTAACTTTTCATTTATTAATTTTCCACTTTAAATTTGTTAAGCACTTTGTTACATACCCTGTAGACCAAAAAGAGCTCTGCAATTTTCTTGATTTGCATGATTTCTACAAAAAAATTCTTCAACACCATAAAAAATAGAGATTCATATCACTTGTCTTTGTGTCATCACAGGACACCTCTTGAATTGAGGGCTTGATATATTTTTTTGTGCCTGCTCCCCCTAATGCCATTACTAGTTTTAGTTCATAGAAGATTTATTTGTACCAAATGTAGATATAGGATCATTTGTTTTATCCTTATCCCTAGGTTCTTCCTTCTTTCTCTAAATTCTTTCCATTTATTTTTTGACTTCTTCGGGATTTACATTGCTCATAGGCTTGTTCTTTTGATCTGGATTTGGTTTCTTCCATATTTTTCTCTTACAAGAGTTTGAGATATGTCTTGGTTTGTTGGAAGAGTGGCATATAACATATCTTTGATCAAAATAATTTTTTTCATCGTTATCCTGCACTAATTAGCCTTGTGTCCAAAAATATTGCATATGTAACAGTAGCCTTGAAAGGAATGAATTCTTGAAGGTATTAAACCTATTCATCATTACCTAACTTCTATTTTTAGTAGATTTATGTCTAGATTCGTTGCAAACATAAAAATTTCCACCAAAGAATCCAAAATTTTGACTCATTCTAGTTTGCTTCATCATACTACTAAATTTTGTTGCTCTATGTCCAATTTTGTTACATGAGTAACAAAATCCACTAAAATATGGATACCTTTGAGTAGGGTAAACCCACAAAAAGTGGTTTACAATTAAAAATAGGAAGGAAACCTTGAAAAAACTGACCCCATGGAAAAATTTTACATTTTGGGGGTTCGAACGAACCAAAAAAGGGTTCACTCAAACTAGGGTTTGAGCCAACCCATTAATTGCACGCATAGAAAAAATTCAAATGAAAACCCCTTTTGGGAAGGAGGTTTGTTCGAACCTGGGTTCGAGCAAACTCAGGTTCATTCGAACACCCCTGGTTCGAGCAAACCCCCCATTTCCCTGATGTTTGACAAAAATTCACAAAAAAAATATTTTTTTGCACTTCAGAGCTTGGTTTGAGCATGAAAATGGTGGAGAATTCACAAACCCAACTAGAATTAGGTAGTCCTCAGAAATAGCTATCCAAAAAATATAATTTGAATATGTTTTGGTTTTATTTGTATTTGTTTTTTTAGTTTTATTAAAAATAGGTTTTTCACCAAAAATGAAGCTCTTTGTTCTGCACATGTGGGAAAAGAGTAGATTCTCAAAGAAATAAAAATAAAAATATGAGTGCACCAGATATTGAAGTCCTTGATCCAACAAGAAAAAGGAATTTCAATATAAATAAAAACATTTATGCATTATACGATCGCACTATGTCTGAATTGTAATTGGTTTGACTTTGAAACTTGATTAAAGAAAAAATATTCAATAAAAATCTATCTAACCAAGTGGAGGCACTATATATCGGAGTTAAAATTCTAAATTCGGAAGAATTAGAATTTTACCCTTCATGGAAAAAAAATTATGCATTATACAGTGAGCGTCACATTTTAAAAATGTTGTTTTCTTAAAAAAAAAACTAGTTTTTGAGGGAGATGGAAAAAAAAGTGCAATTTGATTCCAAAAAAATTGAAAAAAATATTTTTAGAATCTACAGACAAAATTTCACGAAACTCTAGTTTGCATCATTTTCAAATTCCTCATGGTTTAGCCTCTATAGGTGTGTGAAAGTGAAGATTTAGTTAAAAAAAATTATTTCAGTGTCCAGTTTGGCCAAAAATTGTAAACCACTATTGTGGGATCATACAACATTATTTTTTTGAATGGGAATCCTTCTGGTATTGACTCCTCATTCTTTTCTTTCATAAGTGTTACATTGGGGTTTCCTTTGATTGTCCACTTTGTTGTAAATTGCTTTGGTTTTTGATCTTTGTCCTTCTTCAATTCATAAACCACCTTTATCATTTGTAGGCTTTTGAGATGAAATTAATTGATCAAGCATTGTAGAACTTGTCTTGAATCTTTCTTCACGTACATTCACTTTTTCCAAATGGGTATGTGCAAGATCATCATGGAGAAAACAAGCCCTTAAGTGGGGATGAAAATTCAGAAAATGAAAGTTAGGCAACTGGATGTATAACTTTGAATAAGTTATCTATATTATTTACAAAATATGTAAGAATAGATTCTATGGAAAATTGAATTTAGTTTCTGAAATACTAGGTTTTTTTTTTTTTCAATCTATTTGGTAAAAAATTGAAATTTCAATGCAATAGTACTTAAATTTCAAGGAAAAAATAAGAAGTAGGTATCTGTCTAACCACCCTAACCACAAAAAAATGATAATATTTTTTTATAATATTTTAGATATAAGTAGAGGACTCATGTCCCGATGTGATGCATATTTATTAGTAATTTTTTTCCAAATAAATAATTAATTATGAATTTTTTATTACAAATTTTAAAACATATAAAAACTTGTATATCTGACCAGCTTAACTTGGTCAAAACTTCATGAAATTCAATTTTTTTTTTAATCCTATAGTATGCGATGCATAGAATGTGACACATGTTTTGAATACAAAAAAAGTGATACCATTTGAAAGCTATAGATGTTTTTCAATCAGCCTATCAATCAGGACTTTAGTCACAATTCAAATAGAAAATGAATAATAAATATTTATTAAATTCAAAGTAAAGCATAATTTATATTGGTGGAAAGCTGAGAATATCCTTTAAAAACCCTTTTTCTTTCATCAATTTTGGGTGAAAAAAATTCATCAGCTACATGGGCCATCATATCACTTACATATCGCCACGTTTTGGCCCATCATGATCCTGCACATACCCAGATTAGCCCTCAAGGTTACTAGTTCTTGTTCAAGCTTCATACATTCATTAGTATTAGTTTGGATCTCAACTTTTTGACATTCCTCAATTCACTTCATTTCTTCTATTTCTACTTTTAGTTTAGTAATATCATCATTGACCTTCTTCAACTGATCACCAACTTCTCTAGGTTTTTCTTTGAATTTTTTAATATATTCTCTCAGCTTTCTGATACTCATTTACTTCCTTCATATTTCCTTCTAGATTTTCTTTCTCATCCTCTATTTTGTTCAATTGCTCAAGGGTAGCATTAATCTCTTCAGATACATATTTTTATTTCAGAGGACCGAAATGATAATTTCCAGCCATGTATTCAATTTTTAGGACCTTCCTCAAGCTGTAAGACTTCTTCTGAGCAACCAATTGTTAAATATTTAGAATACTGAGATGGGGGTGAACTAGTATTTGGCTAAAAAAATTAATTAGTAACCATCCAATTATCAATCCACATTTATCAGCAATGGTGAACCAAAACATAAAGGAGATCATAACACATTGATACCAAGATTTTTATTTGGAAAACCCATAATGGGAAAAACCACAGTGAGGATTAGCTCACAATATATTATAACAATTTATAAGATATTACAAGGCTCACTACCAGGGCTCGCTATCCTTATAAAGGATCGTAGCCTGGATATAAAAGGTGGCTTAATACCAAGGTACAAAAGATGTGGCTCACTACCAAGAATGAATTGTAGAAGTGCGCCTACATAGTGTTGAATGTAGTTCTGGTTAAGATCTAGAATTTTTCTCTGGTTGTCAATACATAAAACATTGATCAGTAGCTTCACACTATTTACCTTTTCACATGGCTTTCCCTATCACCTTCTTTTTCTTTCATCACTTACGCAATCATAGACATATACAAATATAGCTTCGATAATTGATTAGGTTTGCCTAAATAGGGAAATACATAAAATACAAAAGATCTTTTTGGCTTAGTATAAAATTCTAAAACGTGTTGTCCAAAGCTTAGGTCAGTCCAGAAATAAAGAAAAACACACACAAAAGATACACCTTGTTGGCTAAAATAATATCAAAGTCTTGTCATTAGCATAGACCAAGTAGACCACAAAAATATGTTGAGAACACATGTATACCTATAGCTAACACACCTCTTCAATACATCAAAGACTGATTGAATTTTCTCTTATTGTGAAGACTTTTGGATCAAGGTACAAATTCCATAAATAATTACCAACCAATGTTGGCATCAATGACAACCAAAATGGAGGGAACATTCTTCATGTTTTCAATAATCAACCCCTTTCTCATGGATGGAAACATGTGCCAAAAATGATATATTCCTCAAAACAAAACGTATGCAAAACTTCACCTAATCATATGTACAAAAACAACTATTTTTATCTTTCTCTTTTATTCTACCCCTTTGACATCAAGGACAAAGGATAGATAAACACTTCAAATTTAGGAATATGGGGCACCTTGTAATTCTTTGAGAATCACCTCCCAAGCAAGCTTTCCATCATCCTAGATGCATTCTTCTACTTCTTCCAAAGTGGATGGGGCAACATTCATTTTCTCGTGTTTTTTGGCCTCCATTACAGCATGTGATACAATAATATGTCTGTACATGATTATATTTCCAAGCTAGGAATACTTCCTCATAGAATCTTCCTTCTTCCTTTGTAGGATGAATAACTTATTTTGTATATTTACAATAGAAACCCACCTAGCATAGTTTCTATCACAGGAAATCTTATAATCTCTAGAGGTACAAGCAATTTGAGACTCACTTGATTCCATTAGATCCTTGATACCTTGAGTGGATTCTAGCCATTTCATATAGTAAACAAATAGTAGTTGGTCTTCTTCATCATAATTTGCTACCTCTTTCAGAGTTTTTACAGCCTTGTCACATGCAATAGTACAATTATCTTCCAGAAACAACAACCTTTTCTCAAGCAAGTTCAACTCTACTTCTTTTATGGTCAATTTCTTAAGATTGGAAGTCTGGCATCAAGACACCTTTTGTAACATGCCTTCCATGTTTGAAAAATGGGTAATTGTCCTTTAATGAGGATACATTTAGGTTTCTCAAATCAACATACAATCTTATGTCCCCATTCTTTTTTCTTACTGGTACCAAATTGGATACCCATGAGGAATGTCTAATGGATTTTATAATACTAGCATCTCTAAATTTTACAACCTCCTCTTGCATATTGCGAGCTAAAGTATGATTAATTAGTCTTTACTTCTACCTGAAAGGTTTAGCATTCTCCTTCAGAGGAATCTCATGCTAAAAAAATTCCTTTCTATAAGTTTTCAGGTCATTATACGACCAAGCAAAGACATGTCTATATTTTCTAAGTAAGGAAATCAACATTTCCTTTACCTTTGGTTTTATCCTTTTCCCTACATATACTTTCTTAGGCGCATTTTCAGTCCCCAAATTTACTTCCTCCAAGTCATCTAGATGAGCAATTGATGTCTTAACCTTGCTTTTATCTTGACTATCAAAAACCCTTTCAAGTGCTACAAGCCCTTTGTTGATTTTTTTTATCTTTAACTAGATGAACTGTTTTCCAAATACTGTGTCCTTTCCATAAATATTCTAAACAAATCCACCAAATTAAATCTCCTGCCCTTCATATCCATCAACATAGTTTAATAATTTTAAGCTATCCTCATCATTGAATTTTTTTGAGTTGTACATAGTGTCAAGAATAGACAACCTTTTCTATACCTCAACATTAGAAATACCTATAAAAGTTATGTCATTTGGTCTCAATGCAATTTTTGCAAGTATGTCAGCTACTCTATTTTGTCCTCTTTCCATCCAGTCAATTCTGAAATCATCAAATTGCTCAATGGAATCCCAAAAAACATTTTTGTATTGATTTAGTCTATTATTTTTGCAAGCATATTTGGCCCTTACTTGGGATATCACAAGTTTAGAATCACCAATTACCATTAAATTTTTTATACCATGCTTCTCAACCAATTTCATTCCAAGTAATAAATCTTCATACTTTGCCACATTATTTGTATAGACAAAAGACAATGTGAAAGAGAATCTATAAGTATTGCCATGAGATGATACTAATAATATCCCTACACCAAACCCTTCTTTGGAACTTGCACCATCAAAGTAAATTTTCCAAATTCCATTACTATTCAGTAATCCTAAAACCTCATTTTCTATAGGTGTACGATACCTATCAACCTCTCTTGATACTTCTTCTATCTTGAAATCACTGATATCAGTGTCTATGAAAATAACGGTGTCAACTTTAGGAGCATGCTCCAACATATGTGGTACCTTTAGTTCTATCATTACTTGAAAATGCTTACCATCAATGGGAAATGTGGCATAAGACATGTCACATTGCATACTTCCTCCTATAAATGCACTCCATTTCCAAGATATAAGCATCTCGTAATTAGGTTGTATATCCACTACGACCACACTCATTTTGAATTATTTGTCAAGGTAAGCTGCAAGTTTGTAGGTAAGTTCATTTATCACATTGATGACAGGGAATTCTCTTGCATCCATGGCATAGTACTTGCCATGAGTGCCATCAAATTTTAATCCTAGTGCATCCATGATTTTAGCTGGAATGATGTTGTTTGATGCCCTAGAGTCAATAATACAATTTTTTATAAAATTTCCCCCAACCACCAAGGTGAGGAAAAATAGATCTATCTTATCAGGACAAGTAGCCATTGAATTTCCTAGGAAGATATGAGGAATTTCAGTAATGAGTCCCTCAAATTCCTTGTCTTTCTTATCCTTTTCACTCAATTTGGCTAGAGTGAGCACCACTAAATCATTACAGGCCATAGTAGAACAATTGATAACAACTATTGCCTTTCTCTTACGTTGCTCTATCCTAATCATTTCAAGAAAAGGCATATATACTTTTACTTGGCTAAGTAATTGAACAATATCAATAGGAGTATACTTGGGTAATTCAATTGGGAGCATACCTTATTCACTACTACTCTCCTTGTGTTTATTTTTTGTTGCCTCAATCCTATGCTTAGCATCTTTCCTCATGCCTTTAGGATTATTCCTATGCATCTTTATCTTCTCAACAGGAAATTTAAATTCTTGAGTAACTTTTGGATTTTTTTCTGTCTTAGCCAAAATTTTGTCTCCCTCCCTTCTTTAGCCTTTCCTGCTTCCATTTTTCCATCAAGCTTGTGCTCTTTGTTCTTGGAATTTTTCTCTTTGGTGAAAATACTAGCATGACTACCTTGGTCATCACCAATCGTTCTATTCCTCAAATGATAGGAACTTCTACCTTGGGCAGCCAAGGCTATAGTGTATTTAGAAATATCCTCTATTACTTGTAAATTTTACACTTCAACATCACTATCAACATCCTCATCAGAGAGAACTTGTTGATGATATTTACTAGTGATTTTCCTTTGATTATCAACGTCCAATTCATAGGAGACCGCATCAGAAGAGAATTCACTGTTTACAACATCAAAATCACCCATAATCATCAGAACACCAACATCCTCCTCATTTCATTGATCAAAGTCTTCAGGCATATGTTTGTCTAGTTCAACCATCTTTGCAACTGAACATCATTCAGAAGAATGTGGAATTTGTCAAGTCATTCACCACACGGTATCTTCAAAAAAATTTCTCAAAGTCTTCTACAAAGGATCTAGAGGGACTTTATTCTTGGTGTTTCTTTGATTATTCAAAATAGGTTTTCCATTATACCAATTGGTATAATATGGGTGGTCTTTCAACCAAGGAGGTCTTTCATTTCTTTGATAGTTTTTTGCTTGAACATTTTCTTGTTTCAAAATTTGATGATTTATAATTTTCATAAAATTATCAATCTTGTTCGCAAGATTTCCTCCTTCAGCACCTGAACTCTTGTCTTCCTTTTCTGAACTTTTGAAGAGTTTTGCATCATCTCTTCTGCCAAATTTACCAGTTTCTCTACTAATATTCTCAATATTTTTTTCCATGTTGAAGGCTTACCTCAAAGTCTGAGGGTTCTTATTTAGTAGGCGATAACTCATTTTTGTATCAAAAGCATTACTGTAATTTACCAAGAATACATGATCATTCAATTGTAAACAAGGAGGTAAACTCTTCCTGGAATTTTGGAATATTGTATTGAACTCAACCACAGATTCTTTAGAACCCTTAGCAATAGTATTAAATTGATTCAATAAAAAACTTGAATCAGTCTTGTCAGCATATCGCTCTCTAAAAACCCTCTTGAACTATTCCCAAGAGCCAATGCTCTTTGCAAGAATAATTATATACCACTCTCGAGCATCTTAATTGAGAGACTACATAAACAACTTCATCATGGATTCTTTTTCCTCTACCTAGAAATCATCCATAACATTAGTAAATAATTTGAGGTGATCTTCACCACTTAAGGCATTATTACCAGCGAATTTGACCATAGCAAGTATGAAATCCATAGGGAATAGGTTAGGGTAGCTAGGTATTCTAGTGAAACACAAATGTTGGTATATATCTACTTGGAGTGGCCTCCTCATATGTTGATCCACATGAACATCCTTTTGGTGATCGTTTCTTTTATTATTAGATTGATTGCTGTCCTTACCCTTTCCACTTTCATCATTACCATCTCCCTTACCGCTCCCTTTATCTTCTTGAGAACAAGACTTCTTATTCTTACTATTTCCTCCACATCCACTACCTTGATCTCCACCACCCCCTCCACTAGGAGTATGTCCTTCTGGATTATTTTATTGTGACTTAGTACTATAATGTCAAAATCCTGAAGCTTCTAGAGTATATGTGGAGATATTAAGGAAATAAATCTTCCTAGCCATCTCTGCATTAGAAACTTCCATCTTAGCTTTCTTCAAATCTTCTTGTAGCTTTTTATTTTCCATGTATAACCTCAACATCACAGGATTTGGATGTGTAGTAGAAAAATTTGGATTTATTTTGTCCTTGTGTGTGGGGATTTCAAAAAATTAGGTATTGGTAGTGGTACTGGTGTTAAAGGTAGTATACTTGGGTTGATGAATGGGTCTCTTCCCATGATCTACAAATGATCTCTTCTTAGCAGTAACAAGAGGATGCAAGGATTTAGTAGTTGAGATTGATGTAGTATAGGTATTATTAGAATATATTCTCATTGGTAATATTACTTTAGGGATGTCATTAGTCATTCTAGAGGAAAACTTTAAAAAAAAATCCTCAAATATTTTAAACCTAGCAACATCTTCTATCATTTTCTCCAATCTTTGTTTTCTAGCATCTCTCTCAAGTTGCTTATATCTCTAATAATATCCTCTCTCTCTTTTAACTCCCTCATCCTATTCTATTATTCTTATTGAAGCCTTAGTTCTTCATCTTCTATAACTTTCATGTCTTTATCTATATCTTCTTCATTCTCCAAGATATCTCCATGCTCACTTGGTGTAGGATTATAATATGTCTGATCAATTTGGTTTTATTCAAGAGATAAGTGATCCTCTACATTAGGAGCTTCATCTATTGGCTTAAAATTATTTCCATTAAAAAAAAAACAAACTCTACGGGTTAAAGGCTCTGAAAAATCCTTATTCTCACCCCAAAACACCCACCTATCCTCCTCTCCTGAAATATTAAGATCAATTTCAAACACTTACTCAACAGGAAAAAATCCTTGGTCTATGTTAGACCCTTAAAATTCATGTACCTCTTCATGAATACTATCACTAGTAATATAAATATTTAAATTAGGAGATGCATCAGTAGGGGAATCAATAGACTTACTTAATTCAGAGCTTTTCTCAACCTAAGCGGGTTACTTCTCTTTTGTAGGTTCAAATTCTACCTTCTACCTAGGGTGCTTCTTTTCATAACTTCTAGTCTTCTTCATGATGTCAAATATTTCAGAATCCTTCTTCTTATGTTACTTTCAATAACTTATCTTTGCACTGGTATTAGAGAATTCAAAGTCAACACCCAGAATGTTGGGAAATAGAAAGTGATTGCACTTTGATTTTGTAGTTGTGATTTCAGAAAATATTTTAAACATAACCCAACACAAGCTGAACGAATAAAAAATGACTTGACACATGATACTAAGTATGATGGGACTATTTTAGTAGAATTTAAAATAGTTATTCTTTAGATGGTAAAAATACCATAAAAAATAACTAACTCTGACTGTACCAGATCTAAAATAGAGACGTTGGACTTAGCTAGCCCCTAGCAGATTCACCAATCTGTTGTGTTTTTTTAGAACCAAACTTAATCTCAATCCTTGCCTATGAATTTTCTAGAACTCAATTATTATAAAGGTTGAGGATTGGTCAACAAATGAGTAAAAGTTGCAAGACACTTACTCCTACACTTTAGGCTTTATTAGAACCGGGAGGGTAGTCCCACAATGTAAACCTAGGAATTCACATGACTACACTTGAACACATTGCCAATAATACATGCTTCTCATAAAATCACTCAATAATACAATACATCAAATAAGTTGGCAGCTCATTTATTAATGTTATATATTATGAGCATGAGAAGGGAGAAAAAAATATAAAAAAACTACAGTGGCATCCATATTAAATTATATAAAATTAGAGTGATTACTTGTTGAATCAACTAGGAAACTAAACCATGAACACTTTGTGTGAACTAGTGCCCTTATCCAAATAAGGAGTCAGTATCAACTTATGTAACTTGATAACAACTTAAACAATAGCACATATAGTTCTAAGAAACTTTGCATTACAACATTCCTTTATAAAATTCACGATTATTATTTCTTATAACTATCCTAGCACCCAGTTCTTACAAGTTATTAATCTCACCCGAGAACTTACATTAATTCATTGAACTAATAAATGGGAATGAAATTAAACATTTATTAAGAAGCAATAGATACAAAAAAATGAATCCTTGATTCCTTTTGTTCATAACTTATAAAATGAGCACACGGAGAGATAATAACCATGAAATTGGTATTACTCTATATTATATTTGCTATATTGTTATTGAAATTGCATACCTAACAATAAACTCTAAACTTAAGACAAAAACATAAAACATGCTATCTATTGATATTATAGATTTCTTTGTAACTCATTTTCAACCAACCCGCTTCTTCTAGCCCTAAATTGTTTCTTATAGAGATGAAAGAGAAAAAATTCCTCAAGCCAAGAAGCACACCTTTCAAAACCTCATTGGACCGTTGTAACAAATATTCCTTATTCATTTACACTTGAGCCTTTAGGTGGTGAGAAGAAAAATGAGGTGAAATTAACCCCTATCTTTATAAAAACTAGGTCCCACCTCAAAAAGGCATCATTTGTTCATTGTAACAACTTCAAAATATTCCCCACATGCTCAAAATTTTCTCCCATGGGAGAAAAATATAGTAAAACTTACGAAGAAAGGAGAGAAGATAAAGAGACGAAGTTGACCAATCCATATCAACATTTGTGCCACCAATCTTCATGTTGAGGGGAAAAGAGTCTTTTGCAATACTTTAGCAAAAACCTAATCTACACTATTTTTAGGCTATGTATTGTTTCATTCCCCTTACAAACTTACTTAGTATAATTTTCCAGCTAGGTAGTATACTCCTCCTTAGTGAGCCACTTTACATCCTAAAACATCTATACCTTTTCATTGTGTTAAGTATACCTAGCATAAATTAATGCTTTGGCCTCTTTAACAAAGATATCCATCCCTGTTTCAATCTCTATCAACATAGTAAGATGTGGATTCAACAAAGTATAGTCAACCATAGTCAAAGCCATTTTATTTAATATGATAAGATCTCCCAATTCATCTCTCCATTTTTCAAGCTGATATAACTCACCTTTGTGGTTAAATATTGCAGGCATACCATACTTTACCACATCATTGAATATTCTTAGCTTATTTTGGAGCTACATACCTATTTATCCATGAAAGGTCATTACTTTATTAATCAAATCAATATTTTGCAAAATCATAGGGATGTTTGTAGGTTCCTTGACATCCTCTCTCATTTTGGGCATCATTTATCTTAAAGCACCTTCCCTAGTACTCATGTTACTCCATTCATTTTTGAAAGCCTCTTGTACCTGAAGATAAGTTTTGTTCGCTTGATGAATATTTTTATAGGTAGCCCTAAAATCATCATCTAATTGACCAAATTGGTTACCCTATGACGTAATACATCTTCAAAGATCTCCTTTTCCACCATAATAGTTTCAAACTTAGCCTTCTTGACATTTTCCTTTTCAATATTCAACTGATCATTCATATTTTTAAATCTCAAGGCTAAAGTTTCCCTATCTTGTGTAGACAAGTCTGAGAAAGAAGAGGATGGTAGGGATATTTTCCTTATTGAATACATAGTGTAAACAGTAGCCCTCATCTTATTTAACTCATCCAAGGTCTTATTGTATTTTTTTACTAAAGAATCATACTAATCTTGAGATATCTGTGTGGTTTCCACACTAGGGATTGCAACAGGAGCAATTAATTTAGCTTCTTGGATAAGAGTCATATCTTTGGCTCTTTTGACCACCAAGGAACCAATAACCTCTTCAATTTCCCTAGCAACCTCATGTTTTCCAGTATTATTTGTCATAGACCAAATTGCAAGAGTATGCAACTGTGGACTATATCCAGATCCAAACACCTTATCCTTAAATTTTTGTTTAGATATTGAAGCCTGAGGATCTCTTCTTACTGCATCATATTCTATAGTAGAGGTGATAGTTCATCCTAGTAACAAGATGATTCCACTATCTGAGACAATTTTCCTAGCCTCAATGGGAGTAATAGTTGCAATTTCAGCATTTTTATTTTCTTCATCAACTCTCTCAGATTCTTCCTAATGAGAAGGTTTGGCACTAGCCCGAGCTAATTCAACTCTTTCCTTTATCTCTTTACTCCACTATTGAATCATCAATTCCTGAAATTCCTTAGATTGTAAAAACTTATCATATATGAGGAATTCATCACATTCCTTGATCATAGCATCGCCATCACTTTTCTTATCATACTAGCATTTTAAAATTCTATCAGGGGGGACATCTGAACTAAGGGTTTCCTCAATATTAGGAGTAGGGAATTTATTCTTGGCCTCCTCATTTCTTGGCATATGTTCCACCATTTTTTCTTCCCTAACTTCTTGGACATTTGTAGGTTGCTCTAGGATATCCATAGCTTGTATTTGTTGCTCGAGGAGAGCCTACACTTTATCAACAACCCCCTTCACCTTCACATTAAAATAACCACTTTGATAATCCCTTAGCTTAGTGAAATATCTTTCAAAAGGGTTAGCAATTTCATGATATGGACTTCCATAAAAAGAATTCTTCCTGATGATTTTTTCTTCAATATCCATTATGTATGTGCATTATCTCTTTGATGTTATAAGAGCCTCATCACTTTTCAAATTCCTTAACATGTCATCTATGTATAAGAACACATGATGTATCATTGATTATTTTTTCTCTCTCCTCATTCCACCCATAAACCATTCTAGATCAAAAATCCTAACCTCACTTAAAGGAATTATGAGGTTATTCACCATGATTCCAAACCTTTCATACCCCTCAGGGGTAGTAATTTTGAAGTAAGAAAAATTTCATTGGGGACTCACTACAATACCCTTCCAAGGCTTTCTCAACATATCATAATCCATATCATCAATCTACCACATGAGCTCCATAGAAGAACATATTTCAGAGACATATAGGGGTAAACAATGTGGTACCACCATAACCCCATAGGATTTGATCAAATTATATTCTGAATGAAGAAACCAATTTTCCCAATTATGTGTTTCCCTAGATCCTAGTACATCTTTAGGGCAATGATACTTCTGATTACTGGATAAAGCCCATGAATAGGTGCTACACCCAACACTTCTAGGATACCATACCTTATGATATTAGCAAACATGAAATAATTAGAATGGGGATTGTCTTGATCCCAAATGTATGTCCACATTTGTACTAGTAAAACATTATTTTCATTGTCTCTTAGTGTAAAATTCAACTTCATTTTCTAGTCATAATCACCCTCAAATAACAGCATATTCATTAGCAAAGAATAATGAGGGAAATGTAAATGGAGAACCTCCTTCAGATTGAAGAAATGCTCATGCATTTTTTTTGCAACATAATTTGCATAATCATAACCAATGTTCTGATTATGACCCTGTATATCTCCCACCATTACCAATAATTCAGGGGCTATCCTTATATCAAAATTGTTGGCCAACACCTAATTTAGGTAGTAATAAGTGTTCTTGAAATAATCCTCAAATTACTCACACTCAAAAGGCTCAACATCCTTAGGAAGAAAACTTTTCTTTCTCATTCTATGTCAAACAAGAAGTCTATCTTTGTATGCAAATTTGTTACATTCATGTTCACCATATAGCTTAGCATTCCTAAACTTCATAGTATAATTGCAGTTTAACCCAAATACGTCCACAATCTTGTCCTTTGTCACTTCTAGTATCACATCACCATTCTCATTCCTAATTGTTTTCTCAATGGGATGATAGTACTTGGCTAGTTTCATCATCAAGTCCACTTATACAAACACATTTGGTACCACTAGCTTTCCAATATTTAGTGTATGTAAGTAACATGCAGGATTATTAGAATATTGCATGTTGAAAGCATATCGGAATAGTTTCCACCCACTCTGAGGCTAGGTTTTTTCACCAATTTCACTAGCATTATCAATCAACTTAGTCATCATGGAAACTTGACCTGTAGGCCTCTTCCCAATTCATGACCCTCCTTTTATATCTCCAAAGGTCTCCTGCATGAACCTTTCTATCTCCTTCTTTGTACTCCTAGTCCTAGTAGGTGTTGCAAGAATATTTCATGTAGTGTTACCTATTGTAGATAGTTTTGACTTAATCTCAAATGAAACATCCTGAGTTTTAAGTCGTTTAGCCCTTCTTTTTTTGTTTCCTCTCTAGTCTAATACTAGATTCACTAGGCTCTGGTTCACTCATGTTTGAAATACATGAGAACTAGGGTTTATGATTTCTATAAATCGAAAAGACCATCCCATGTATTAAAACACATGACACTTATTCCAAAGAAGAACTATTTTCCCAAATTTTGACCCTCCTTATCACCAAATTGAAGCTACCACTAATGTACAAGAAAATAATCTTCCCAATTCCCTATCAACTTTCTAAAATATTTCACTTCAATATTTTGGCTAGGAGGAGGTATATAGTTTTCTTACCCAAGTGAATGATTCACATATTTGTTACTTTATTAGTTCACTGGATCTTCTCACACAACCTCTTCAACATTTGGTACTCTTTTCCACTTCCAAGAAACTCTAAATGCTTAATTAACTAGGTATCTACCTTCTTTCATGACTGAGAAACGAGCATGCTACCATTAATGTGTGATAGTAAGTTCACACAAGTGAGATAACATTTAGTCATTCACATTTAAACCCTGACCATTGATCTTTTTTTAAAACCACATCAATGGTTCTCAACTCACCTCACAACTTTATTTCTTAATACGATGTCCTCAGGATTCTGCCACATTTACCATCCATTCACTAGTAATCACTTATCACTGACAGGTGTCCTTCTTCATCAAATCCATCAGTGATGCAAGAATACACATTATAAAATCTTAGCCCTTGGATCAATGGCCCATCCTCGATTATGTTCATTTTCTCATTGTGCATCACTAATGTAACTTCACACTTTGAATCCTATTAGCAATGGGAGATACAACAAAGAGGCTACTTTAGGACACGTACACCTGCATGAGAATCAATGAATCAAAAGACATTTCACATAAGATGTGTTCAAATTAGAAAAATAAACTTGAACAAAGAAGTCTATCGCTCATTGCTCGTTTGGAACTTAGGCCTTGGAATGAATCCACAATGAGTCATGCAAGAAAATACAAAAGAACTAGGCCATCGCTCACCGCTAATCCTTCTCATATATTTTACAATAAATTAGTGATGAGAGATCCTCGTGATGATCCTCATGATGACATTGAGTACTCGTATCACATATCGCTAATGTGGAACTTATCATTTAAAACCTATCCATGATATGTGAAATTCAGGAGATGCATCATATCGCTCATCACTATTGCAAATTAAAATTTTCAAAACCATTCACAATGAGGAATGTAAAGAAGAACATGAAGACTGGAGGCCATCGCTTATCACTATTACAAATTTAAAGCTCAAAAGCCATTAACGATCAATAGTAAAACGGAAAGAAAAAGAGCATCATTTATCACTCATTTAAATTATGAGCTACAAAAGCTATCCATGATTATAAATAAAAGGAAATATCATTCATCACCTATTGCCAGTTCAAAACATACACTCCAAAAGAAACGTACGATACATGATAAAGAGAGATGGTTGATGGAACTTAATTGAAAACTTTCAAGCATGTGCTCATAAGTTGTTCTAATGAACAAGACCCTCTAGGATGACACGAGAGAAGGGATAAACTTCTAATTCATGAAGTGCAAAGGATCTAAAGTCCAAATATGCCCTTTACTTAACTTCATAAAATAAAAGAAGCTCAGACCCAGGTGTGGGGGACCGATTACCCTATGGAAGTGAATGGCATAAGATGTTTAATGGGGCTAGAACCGGGCAATAGGAAGTCAATAGAAAAATAGAAGGTTGGCCTAAGAAAATAATCCTTAAAGTATTATAAGGGAGGATTCAAAATATTATGGAACCCTACAATAATGATGACAAGTAGGACTGAAAACCCTAAGGTACCAATGCAATATTTAAAATGTGACAAGATTTTGAGCTAGAACATAAAATTTTTGCAAGTTCCATCAATGGCTCATGTTGGGGACGTTTATTTCTCCAAAAAAAAGTGAAAAAATAGAAACTCAGGTGAAGTAGATCGACCAATCACACGAGACCAAAAACTAGAGGACCACCCAGAGAAGGAAGAAAGACAAAAATAGACATAACAAAAGAAAAAACACATTTTACAAAACCAACCACATACATGGAAAAATAACATAATTAGGAGAAGTATAGATTTAAGAACTATCCATGTACTAGCAGTTCAAAAAGTTCACCTGTTGAGCTTCAAAGGAAATAAGAATCCTCCCCATGTGTGTTGGGTATCAAATAAGGGCCTACCCATAATGCTTCAAACTTTCCATGTTTACCCTTCTCTTGAGCCATTTCATTCTAGGCTAACACCATACTATCTACCTAAAATTTCCTGGGAGAAGCTTTCATATCATGTAAATGCTTAACTTGCAGGTGTATCTTCATATTCTTAGCATGAGCTTCTCTTCTAGTCTCATCCAACTGTAGAAAATTATTTATTATATGTTGCATATCGTCACATATCTCTTCATCATAGTCCTGTACAAATTTATACATCTTCGAGAGGTTATTTTGTGTAATCTAGCATCTATACCATATACTAAGCCAAAAGGTGAATAACCAGTAGCCTTTTTCACAGTCACTCTATCTTCCTAGAGTGCCAATTTCAGCTTTGAGTCCCAAGCTTTTTTGTTCTTCTCCATCACTCTCTTGATAAATTTCATCAAGCTCTTATTACTAGACTCATCTTGAGCATTTCCTTGAGGATGGTAAGGTGAAGAATAAGAAAAATGTATACCATGTTTCTCATAAAAGTCTTTGAACTCCTCGAACCTAAAGCACATAGCATTATCTGAGATGATTTTATCTAGGACTCCAAATTTTATGAGAATATTATTTAAGAAAAAATATACCACCACCTTCCTTGTTTCTTTCTTAGTGGGTATTTCTTTTACCCACTTTGTGAAGTAGTAAGTAGAAAAAAGGATCCATGAGTGTCCTCCATTGGAATTCTCAAGTATCTCTCCAATGAAGTCAATTCCCCATTGTTGGAAAGGGGCTTGAACAATTATGGGCCTGATTGGTAAACTCCTTGAAAATGTCAACTTTCCTGAAAACCTTTGATAGGAATCATAGGTTTTAATGAACTTGTGAGAATCCTTAAACATAGTAGGCCACCAAAATCCTACTCTTGGAATCTTTTGTCAAGTGGTATTTATCATATAATCACTACCACACACTCCATTATGCATCTCCCACAAAAATTTTAATTCTTTATTCCATCTACATATTTAATCAGTATACCATCCAAGTTCCTCAACCATAGCTCATTATCAATAATCACATATTTGATGGCATGTAACTTTAATTTCCTCTTGTCATTGTCGGCCATATTTGTAGGAAAGTGTAGAGTTTGTAAGTAGTGGAAAATTCTTCTATACCATCCACATGTTTTCATATCATAGATAGGTGAAACATCAATCACTTCTATCTAATTTATCCAGTTAGCCTCGAAATTAGCTTCTACCATTAATTTAGGTAGTCCTAGCCCTCTTCCCAATTTGCTGATCTGAACATCAATGTTATTTTATTACATCCTATTGATCCATCTTCACCTTCTTCTTTTAGTCTCTTTCTAAGTGAAAATATCTTTCACAGTAATGCTTGGAACAAAAGCTATGAAAGTAGTTGCTTGTAAGTAAGTCCTAAAATTCTTTATAGCCCTAACTAGAGCGTACAATTTCTTTTCAATTGTGTCATATTTTAGCTCTACAACTTGTAAAGAGTTGATAATAATACAATGGATTGTTCAAAGCCCTCCTCATTTTTTTGTAATAGAACCACAACAATGGTATGAAAAGAAGCAAAAGAGAAATTGTGCATCGACTTAGAGAAGTCAGTACATTTCAAAACTGGAGCCTCCTTAATAGCTTGTTTGATCTTCTTGAATTCCTAACTAGGATCCTCACTCCAAAGATCCTGTTTTCCCTTCTTTAGTATGTTATAAATAGGTCTTGTGATTTCTACAGAGTTAGTCACAAACCTTCTCAAAAAACTTATTTTTCCAAAAAATGACTAAATGCCCTTGACAATTTTTGGTTGAGGGTTCTTGTCTATGGATATGACTCTTTCAGGGTCTATTCTTACTCCTTATTTAGAAATAATTTTCCCCAAAAAATTTTCCCTTAGTGACCCCAAAAGCACATTTCTTTGGATTTAGAGATATCCCATATTCTAAAGCTCTAACGAAAACCCTTTCTAAATGCATACAATGGTCTTCCTCCTTGGAATAGGTTGTCAAATCATCTGGGTGTATGGTCATAAATACATCAATAAATTCAAAAAAGGCTACATCCATAGCCCTTTGGAAAGTGGCACCCACATTTTTGAAACCAAACAAAATCCTTACACAGACATAGGTGCCCCATGGAGTAGTGAATTCAGTCTTATACTACTCAGACTCCTTTACCTTTACCTGGTTATAACCTGAGAGACCATCCATCATTGATAGTAGCTCACAGCCAGTCACCTTTTGTAGCATGACTTCCATGTTTGGGAACAGTTAATTGTCCTTTGATGAGGATACATTCAGGTTTCTGAAATCAACACACAATCTTATGTCACCATTATTTTTTCTGACTCGTGCCAAATTGGATACCCATGAGGAATTTCTAATGGGTTTTATAATACCAGCATCTCTCAAATTTAGCAACTCTTCTTGCATCTTGGGAGCCAAAGTAGGATTAGTTGCTCTTTTCTTCTGCTTAAAATATTTAGCATTCTCCTTCAGAGGAATCTCATGCTGAAACAATTCCTCTCTATAAGCTTTCAGGTCATCATACAACCAAAAAAATACATGTCTATATTTTCTAGGGAAATTAACATTGCCTTTAGTTTTGGCTTCATCCTTTTCCCTACATATACTTTCTTAGGGGCATTTTTGGTCCCCAAATTTACTTCTTCTAGGTCCTCTAGATGAGAAACACTTGTCTTAACCTTGTTTTTATCCTGACTATCAAAGACCCTTTCAAGTGCTACAAGGCCTTTGGTGATTTTGTTTGTCTTTAACTGGATGACCTCTTTTCCAAACACCTTGTCCTTTCCATCAATATTCTCAACAAATCCACCAAGTTCAATGTCCTAACCTTCATATCCATCAACATAGTTTAAGAATTTTAAGATATGCTGATCATAATTGAAAATATGCCAGTTGTACACATTTTCAAGAATAGACGACCTTGTCTATACCTCAACCTTAGAAATACCTATAAAATTTATGTCATTTGGTCTCAATGAAATTTTTGCAAGTAATTTAGATACTCTATTCAATCCTCTTTCCATCCAGTCAATTCTAAAAGCATCAAATTTTTCAATGGAATCCCAAACAACATTTTTGTATTGCTTCAGTCTATTATGTTTGCAAGCATATTTGGCCCTTACTTGGGATATCACAAGCTCAAAATAACCAATTGCCATTAAATTTTTTATACCATGCTTCTTAGCCAATTTCAATCCTAGTAATAAAGCTTCATACTCCGCCACATTACTTGTACAGAGAAAAGAGAATGTAAAAGAGAATTTATAAGTACAACCATTAGGCAACGCTAATAAAATCCATGCACCAGACCTTTGTTTGGAACTTGCACCATCAAAGTACATTTTCCAAATTCCATTATTATTTGGTAATCCTAACACCTCATTTTCTATAGGTGTAGGACACTTATCAAATTCTCTTGGTACTTCTTCTATCTTGAAATAATTGATATCAGTGTCTATGAAAATAATGGTGTCATGATTAGGAGCTTGCTTCAACATATATGGTACCTTTAGTTCTATCATTACTTGAACATCCTTACCATCAATTTGAAATGTAGCATAAGAAATGTCACATTGCATACTACCTCCCATATATCCACTCCATTTTTGAGAGAGCAACATCTCATAATTAAGTGGTATATCCACTACCACCACACTCATTTTTAATTCTTTGTTAGGGTAAGCTAAAAATTTGTAGGGAAGTTCACTTATCACACCTATTATAGGGACTTCTCTTGCATCCATGGCATAACACTTGTTGTGAGTTATATCAACTTGTAATCCTAGTGCATCCATTATTTTAGTTATCATGATGTTGTTGGATGTGTTGAATCTCTCTTGTGCTAATTTTTCCTTGATGACAATATGTGTTACTATCTGGCATCTTGGTGGTTTACTCAGTTGATCTGCTTTGTTTATGGTTGGCATGTTTACTTCACTTTTGATATTATCTTGGGTGGCACTGATATCTTGACTCCATGTACAGATCTAGGTTGACGTATTTTGGTTACTAGTTTATGTTCCTTGATCAGGTGACATGGTTTTGATTCACTTGATTATATGACTTTGGCATGTTTAATGTTCTATAGGTAATGATCTCTGATTCTTGTGCTTGGGTTTATGAGATGCATTTTCTTTTCAGTTTTAAGAAAACCCTATCGGGTTTCCTTAACCAACTGATAATGGTTTGGGCATATGTCATAAAATATTGTGTCATGGGCATATGGATTATGGTTTTTGGCATGGGTGAAAGGAATTTTGAATTTAGCATGAATGACAGTCTTTATCACTTCATAAGGCTTTGGATATTATTTTTCATATCATTTTTCATTGGATATTATCTT
This sequence comes from Sequoiadendron giganteum, assembly GCA_007115665.2. NCBI lineage: Eukaryota > Viridiplantae > Streptophyta > Pinopsida > Cupressales > Cupressaceae > Sequoiadendron > Sequoiadendron giganteum. The sequence goes on along the minus strand of CM021100.1, from coordinate 407,246,349 downwards.
TCACACACTATATGGAAGTGCATATTATATTTCTATCGGGTCTTATCTTGGTTAATTCACAAGGCTTAAAATATGACAATAGGGATAATGATTTTGAGTGTTTTTATTTGTCACATTAGAAGTGACTTAGCCTTGATTTCTTGGGAGTATAAATGTCAAAGACAATAAAAATTTGGTTGTAATTATTCATGGCATGATTTGGTCAGCATTTCATATAGTCAACAACTGTTAAATGGTAATGAGTTTGTCAGCATGTTTTTTGGACTGTTTTGGATGCGGACTTCAAAGGTCATTATAAGTGTTTTGAATTATTAAGTTAGTTTGTTTGGACTTCAAACTCTATCAAATTTTCTAAAATTTATTAGTTGGTATGCATGGTAAGGATTAGGGAAATTATTTTGTTTCTCTTGCTCGAGGGTCTCGAACCCTATTCTAGCCACCACCATGGAATCTTGCTCTCAGCCATTTCATTGCTTTCACTAGCTTTCTGACCTTGGAAAGTGTATGGGGAATGTTAGAGGACCATTACAATGGTTGATTTTTTGTGTTTATTTCTTGCCATCGGGTGAAGACTCGAGTTTGGAAGGTTTCTTGGCCATTTCTTTCTCTGCAGATCTGGTAAACTCCTTCATGACAATATCTCCATCATTACTCCCAGGTATTCTTTCTTTTGACTGTTGTGTAGAACTGTTACTACTCAATCAAGCTTAATTTGAGAGAAGTTTTCTAGCTACAGGAAAAGGTGAAAAATGAGTCTATTCCTTTCATGGCTAAATCTAAAATGATTGCTCCAAATCTTGACTACATTTTTATTGAAGGTTATCATGTCGTTCTTAAGGGATAGTGATTTTTGTTTGTGGGAAATCTTAAATTCTTCGAAACTCTTCAGATCCTTACCTAGAATATTTGGTAACTGCTCTTAAAAGCATGATTTTGGTTATGGAAGCATTGTTCTTTTAGTTAATTCCTTTTGTAGTAGTTTTTCACTTGTCATTATTTAAAAATTGCATGCATGCCTTGATGGTGCTTGGTTAAAGCTCTGCCTGTGCAGGTTGCTCATCTAGACAGAGTCCAGTCACTCTTCTATTTTTACATACTATTTTTATTTTCAAGGCTGGTGGAAATATTCTGCTAAAAAGAACTCTGCATTACCTGAACAATAACTCGATAGGAAAGTGGATAAAAAATAAAAAGGCCACCTCTGTTTTATTTTGAAATATACAAGATTCAGCTATAACCAAAAGTTGTAATTTTCCTTGAATGTAATGATGTATTCTATACAAAGTTGAAAACAGAGAAATTAGGGCTTTATCATTACTAGAACAATCAAAAAGAAAAAGAGTAGAAAAGAACAATTTATTTTTTATGAGAAATAGGGGTATTACTTTTTGCTGTAAAAACATTGCGAAAAATAGTGAGTTAAATATTTTGAACAGTATCATGGAAAATGTATGAAACAAAGTGTGTGAGAAAAACAAAGGGCAGAAAAATCACTGAGAATACATTTTTTATGAGAAGCTGTATTGAGAGAGTATTTGTAAAACTTAATGAGATTTTCCTCAAGCTGTCTTAAGGCTTGATAATTGGTGGAACTCTGAAGTGTCATGGTTGACATTTGGGAATTCTACACATTGTCTATCAAGAGGCACTTGATAGAAATCTGGGAAACAAAGAGATCCTTTGTATCATTGTATATACTACTGATAAATAGAAAATGGGTGGGTGCTCCTTGAGATTGGTGTCTCTAGAGAGAGGGGTTGATGCTCCTTGAGTTGGTGCTCAAAAATCAGCCATGAGGCATTGTCAAAATGATTATTGAAATGAAAGCCTAAAAAAGGCAACAGGTTAAGGAGTGGTTTTTCTACCCAGGAGGGTTTTTCACTCGGCATATCTTGTGTCTATTTGAGTATCTATGGTTCATTTGATTCAGTACTTTAATGCTTTAAATTACTATGTTTCACTATTCTCATTTTAGTTTATGTGATTGCATTCAATACATGAATGAGTTTATCATTGATAAATGAGAGCATACATTTGGTTTATTTCAGTTTCAGTTAAATTTGGTAAAGAAGTTAATAACATTGATTCAGCCCCCCCCCACCCCCCTCTCAGTGTCTTTTCACTCCAATAGGATGCCCCAGAGTTAATAATACATTTTTTCATAAAATTTTCCCCAACCACCAAAGTGAGGAAAAATAGATCTATCTTATCAGGAAAAGTAATCACTAAATTTCCTAGGAATATATGGGGAATTTCAATAATAATTCCCTCAACTTCCTTGTCTTTCTTATCATTTTCACTCAATCTGGGTGGAGTGCCCACCACTAAAAATGGTTCTAGCTTATTTTCCTCTATTCTCACCATTTCAAGAAAATGCATAGATACATTTACTTGGCTAAGTAACTGAAACATATCAATAGAAGTATACTTGTGTAATTCAATTTAGAGCATACCTTGTTCATCACTACTCTCCTCATGTTTATTTTTTGTTTCCTTAGTCCTATGCTTAGCATCTTTCCTCATGCCTTCAGGATTTTGCCTCAGTGTCTTTATCTTGTCAGCAAGAGATTTAAATTCTTGAGTAACTTTTGGCTTTTCTACTCTCTTAGCCCAAAATTTGTATCCTCTACCTTCTTTAGCCTTTCCTGCTTCCATTTTTCCATCCGAATTGTGCACTTTATTCTTTGCATTCTGCTCCTTGGTGAAAAGACTAGTAGGACTACCTTTTTCACCACCAACCGTTTTGTTTGTCAAATGATAAGAACTTCTAGCTTGGGCAACCAAGTCTATAGTCTATTAAGCAATATCCTCCTCTTAGGGCCTTTTTACTGACACCCTATCATCTATTATTTCCAAATTGTACATTTCAACATCACTATCATCATCCTCACCAGAGAGAACTTGTTGATGATATGTACTAGTTATTTTCCTTTGATTATCTACATGCAATTCATAGGAGTCCAAATCGGAATCACCTATACTCATAAGAACCTCAACATCCTCCTCATTTTGTTGATCATATTATTTAGGCATATATTCATCTATTTCAACCATCTATGCAACTGCATATAGCGAAGAAGAATGTGAAAAATTTCAATTCATGCACTAAGAGGTATCTTCAACAAAATTTCTTCAAGTCTTCTGTAGAGGACTCAGAGAGACTTTATTTTGGGTGTTTATTTGATTATTAAAAATAGGTTTTCTATTATAACAATTTGCATTATATGGGTGGTCTTACAACCGAGGAGGTCTTTCATTTCTTTGATAATTTTTTGGTTGAACCTTTCCTTATTTTTATCATTTACAATTTTCATAAATTTATCAATCTTGTCCTCAAGAGTTCCTCCATTAGCACCTGAACTCTTATCTTCCTTTTTTGAACTTTTGAAGAGTTTTGTATAATCTCTTCTACTAACTTTACCATTTTCTTTGCTAATATTTTCAATATGCTCTTCCATCTTGAAGGCTTCCCTCAAATTCTAAGGGTTGTTATCTAGCAGGTGGTAACTCATTTTTGTATCAAAAGCATTGCATTAATTTACCAAGCATACAAGATCATTCAATTTTAAAGGAGAAGGTAACCTATTCCTAGCCATTTGGAATCGGGTATGTGCAGGATCATGATGAGCCAAAAAGTGGCAATATGTAAGTGATAGGATGGCCCATGTGGCTGATGAGTTTTTTCTTACCCAAAACTGATAAAATGAAAAGGGTTTGTAGATGAGATTCTCATCTTTCCACAAATATGAATTATTCTTTACTTTGAATTTAATAAATTATTATTATTCATTTTTTATTTGAATTACGACTAAAGTTCTGATTGATAGGTTGATTGAAAAACATCTATAGATTTCAAACAGTGTCACATTTTTTGAATCTGAAACATGCATCACATTCTATGCTTCGCATACTATAGGATGAAAAAAAAAAGAATTTCATGAAGTTTTGACTAGGTTAAGCTTTTCAGACATACAAATTTTTATATTTTTTAAAAGTTGTAATAAAAAGATCATAATTAATTATTTACTTGGAAAAAATTTACAAAGAAATATGTATCACATCGGGACATGAGTCCTCTACTTATATCTAAAATCTTATAAAAAAATATTTTCATTTTATTGTGATTAGGGTGGTTAGACAAACACCTACTTCTTATGTTTTCTCTAAAATTTAAGTACTATTGCATTGAAATTTCAAATTTTCACCAAATATATATATATTTTTTAAATAAACCTAGTAGTTTAGAAACTAAATTCAATTTTATAATGATTCTATTAATACATATTTTTGAAATAATATAGCTAACTTATTCAAATTTTTACATGAAGTTTCCTAACTATAATTTTTTGAATTTTCATCATTAGTTAAGGGCCCATTTTTTCCATGATGATCATGCACATACCTAATCTTGTATTTAACATAGCCACAAATTCATTAGAACCCTTAACAATAGTATTAAATTTATTCATTAAAAAACTTGAATCAATCTTGTCAGCATATTGCTCTCTAAGAACCCTCTTGAACTCTTCCCAAGAGCCAATGCTCTTGGAAAGAAAAAATATATACCACTCTCGAGCATCTTCAATAAGAGACTGCATAAAAAAATTCATGATGACATGTTCTACATCTACCTCAAAATAATCCATAACATTAGTAAATTGTTTGAGGTGATCTTCACCACTTAAGGCATTATTACAAGAGAATCTGACCATAGTAAGTCTGAAATCCATAGGCAATGGGTTAGGGTAGCTAGGCATTCTCCTTAAACACAACTGTTTTTATCTATCTACTTGGAGTGGGATCCTCATATGTAAATCCACATGAACATAATTTTTCTCATAATTTCTTTTATTATTAGATTGACTGTTATCCTTACTCTTTCCACTTTCATCATTACCACCTCCCTTATTGCTTCCTTCATCTTCTTTAGAATAAGAATTCTTATTCTTATTATTTCCTCCACCTCCACCATCTTGATCTCCACCATCCCCTCCACTAGGATTATGTTCTTTTAGCTTCTTCTTTTGTGACTTGGTACTATTATGCCCAAAGTGTGAAGCTTCTGGAGTATATGTGATCTTAAGGAAAGCAATCTTCCTAGCCATCTCTGCATTAGAAGCTTCCATCTCAGCTTTCTTCAAATCTTCTTGCAACTTTTCATTTTCCAACTATAACCTCAACATCTAAGGATTTGGAGGTGCATTAGATAGAGTTGGATTGATTTTGGCCTTGTGTGTGGGGATTTCAGATAATGAGGTATTGGTAGTGGTATTGGTGTTAAAAGTAGTTTTCTTGGGTTGATCAATGGGTCTCTTCCCATGATCTACAAATGATGTCTTCTTAGCAATAATAGGAGAATCTAAGCCTTTAGTAGTCGATATAGATGTAGTATAGGAATCAGTAGTAGAGATTCCCATTAGGACTATTACTTTAGGGATGTCATTAGTCATTCTAGAGGAAAACCTAAAAATGTTTTCCTCAAATAATTTACGCCTAGCAACATATTTTGTCATTTTATCCAATATTTTCTTTCTAGCATCTCTCTCAAGTTGATTAGCTCTAATCATATCCTCTCACTCTTTTAACTCTATCATCCTATTCTCTTCTTCTTCTTGAAGCCTATATATTCCTCTTCTATAACTTTCATGTCTCTGTCTATATCTTCTTCATTCTTCAAGATATATCCATGCTCACTTGGTGCATGAGTATAATATGTCTGATCAATTTTGTTTTCTTCAAGAGATTAGTGAACCTATAAATTAGGAGCTTCACCTCTTGGCTTAAAATTATTTCCATTAAAAACAAAACCAAATCCGGGGTTTAAAGGCTTTTAAAACTCCCACCTATCCTCCTCTCTTGAAATATTAAGCTCAGTGTCAAACACTTGCTCAGTAGGAAAGCTTCATTGGTCTATGTTAGACCCTTCAATTTCATGTACCTCTTCATGAATACTAGTACTACTTATATCAATATTTAACGTAGGAGATGCATCAGTGGGGGAGTCAACATACTTACTTAATTCAAAGCTTTTCTTGACCTAGCTAGGTTACTTCTATTTTGTAGGTTCAAATTCTACCCTTTGCTTAGTGTGCTTCTTTGCATAGATTCTAGTCTTCTTCATGATGTCAAAAATGTAAAAATCCTTGTTCTTACATTCCTTTCGAGAAATTATCTTCACACTAGTATTAGACAATTCAATGTCACCACATAGAATGCTAGGAAATAGAAAGTGATTGCACTCTAATTTTGTACTTGTGATTTTAGAAAAGATTTTGAATATAACTCGAGATAAGGTGACCAAATGAAACAAGACTTGATGCATAAGACTGAGTACGATGGGACTATTATAAGATAATTTAAACTGATTATTCTTTAGATGGTAAAGAATACCATATCAAACAATTGACTCTGACTATACCAAATGTGAAATAGAGAATTTGGGCTCAGCTATTCCCTAGCAGAGTTTCCAATCTATTGGTTATTTATTTAGAACCAAACTGAATCTCAATCCTTTCCTATGATTGTTCAAGAACTCAGTTATTATCAAGGTTGATGATTGGCCTATGAATGAGTAAAAGCTGCAATACTCCTTCTCCTACCCTTTTGACTCTATTAGACTCGGGAGGGTAATCCTACATTGTAAACCTAGGAACTCACACAACTACACTTGAACACATTTCCAATAATAGATGCTTCTCATAAAATTTCTCAATAACAAAATACATAAAATAAGTTGGCAACTCATTTATTAATGTTGTCTATTAGGAGCATGAGAAGAGAGAACTCAATATAAAACAACTATAGTGGTATCCATTTGAGAGTATATAAAATTAGAGTGATTAGTTGTTGAATCAACTATGAAACTAAACCATGAACACTTTGCATAGACCAGTGCCCTTATCCAAATACAGATTTAATATCAACTTATGTAACTCGATAACAACTTAAACAATAGCACATAGCATTCTAAGTAACTCTAAATTACAACATTCCTTTATAACATTCATGATTATTACTGCTTATAACTATCCTAGCACCCAATTCTTACAAGTTATTAATCTCACCTGAGCACTTACATTAATTCATTGAACTAATAAGAAAGAATGAAATTAAACATCTATTTAGAAGGAACAAAGATAAAAAATAATAATACTTGATTTATTTTGTTCATAACTTATAAAATGAGCACAAGGAGAAATAATAACCATTAAATTGGTATTAATTTTTATTTTATTTTCTATACTCTTATCAAAATTGCATACATGACAATAAATTTAGAACTTAAGACAAAAACAAAAAACATGCTATGCATTGATATTACATATTTTTGTGTAACTCAATTTTTAACCAATCCCCTACTTCTGGCCCTGAATTCTTTCTTATAGAGATGAAAGAGAAAAAAAGCCTTAGGCTAGGAAGCACACCTACCAGAACCACATTGGACTATTGTAACAAATACTCCTTATTTAGTTACACTCAAGCCTTTAGGTGGCGAGAAGAAACATGAGGTAAAATTAATCCCCATCATTGTAGAAATTAGGTCCCACCTCAATAAGGAATCATTTTTTCGTTGTAACAGCTTTAAAATATTCCCCACGCACTCAACATATTTTCCCATTGGAAAACCAATCAGTTAAAATTATGAAGCAAGGAAAGTAGATAAAGAAACAAAATTGACTAATCCATATCAGCATTTGTGCCACCAATCTTCATGTTGAGGGGAAAAAAATCTTTTGCAATACTTTATCAAAAGCCTAATTTGCACTATTTTTAGGCTATGTATTGTTTCATTCCCCTTACAAACTTACTCAACATATTTTTCCAACCAAGTAGTATACTCCTCCCTAGTGAGCCACTTTACATCAAAAAAAATCTATACCTTTTCATTGTGATGAGTGTACCTAGTATCAATTAATGCTTCGGCCTCTTTAACAAATATATCCATCCCTGTTACAATCCCTATCATCATATTAGTATGTGGATTCAATAAAGTACAGTCAACCAAAATCAAAGGCATTTTAGTTGATGTGAGAAGATCTCCCAATTCCTCTCTCCATTTTTCAAACTGATGTAACTCACCTTTAGGGTTAAATATTGTAGGCATACCACACTTCACCACATCATTGAATATTCTTAACTTATTTTGGAGCTGCATACCTAGTTTTCCATGAAAGGTATTTAATTCATTAACCAAATCAATATTTTGAAAAATCTCAAGGATCTTAGTAGGTGCCTCGCGATACTTCCTCATTGTAGGGATCATTTCTCTTAAAGAACCTACCCTAGTACTCTAGTTACTCCATTCATTTTTTAAAGCCTCTTGTACCTAACGATACTTTCTGTTCGCTTCACAAATATTCCTATAGGTAGCCCAAACATCATCAATTTTTTTTACCAACTTGGTTAAACTATCCTTTAATACATCTTCAAAGATCTCATTTGCCACCATAACAGTTTCAAACTTATCCTTCTTGACATTTTCCTTTTCAATATTCAGCTGATCATTCAAATCTTTAATTATCAAGGATAAAGTTTCCCTATCTTGTGTAGACAAGTTTGGGGAAGAAGAGGATGGCAGGGATATTGTCCTTATTGGACATGTAGCCTAAATAGTGGCCCTCATATTACTTAACTCATCCAAGGTGTTATTGTATTCCTTTACTAAATAATTATACTTTTTCTTAGATATTTGTGCGGTGTCCATAGTAAGTGTTGCAACATGAGCATTTAGTTTAGTTGCTTGGATAGGAGTTATATTTGTGGCTCTTTTTTACCACCAAGGAACCAATAACTTCTTCAATTGGCCTAGCAACCTCATATTCTCCAATATTAGGTTCCATACACCAAATTGAAAGAGTATGTATCTTTGAAATATATCTAGATCCGAAGACCTTATCCTCAAACTACTGTTCAAATATTCAAGCCTGGGGATCTCTTCTTACTACATCATATGCTATAGCAGAGGTGATAGTGCATCCTAGTAAAAAAATGATTCCACTATCTGAAACAATTTTCCTAGCCTCAATGGGAGTAATAACTACAATTTCATCCTTGATCTATTCTTCCTCTTCCCTCTCAACTTCTTCCTGATGAGAATGTTCAACACTAGGTCAAGCTAATTCAGGTCTTTCCTTTATTTATTTAATCCATTGTTGAATCATGAATTCCTAAAATTCCTTGGATTGCACAAACTCATCATCTGCAAGGAATTCATCACATTCCTTGATCCTAGGATCATCATAACTTTCCTTATCATACTACCATTTGACAATTCTATCAGCGAGAACATTTGAACTAAGGGTTTCCTCAATATTAGTAGGGAATTTTTTCTCCACCTCCTCATTTCCTGGCACATGTTCTGCCATTTTTTCTTCCCTAACTTCTTGGATATTCGTAGGCTCCTCTAGGATATCCATATCTTGTGGTTGTTTTTCGGTGAGATCTCGTGCTTAATTAGTAGCCTCCTTCACCTTCACCTTAAAATCACCACTTTGATAATACCTTAGCTTAGTGGAAGCTCTTTCAAAAGGGTCAACAATTACATCATATGGACTTAAGTAAAAACCATTCCTCCTTATGATTCTTTCTTCAATATCCATTATGTATGGCCATTGCCTCTTTCTTCTTATAACAACCTCATCACTTCTCAAATTCCTTTGCACATCATTTATGTATAAGAACTAATGGCATATCACTGATAAGTTTTTATCTCTCCTTCCACCCAAAAATCCTTCCAGATCAAAAATCCTAATCTCATTAAAAGGAATACTAAGGTTATTCACCATGATTCCAAACCTTTCGTACCCCTTAGGGGAAGTAATTTTGAAGTAAGAAAAAGTGCACTGGGGATTCACTACAGTACCCTTCTAAGGCTTCTTGAACATCTCTTAATCCATATCATCAATCTAACACATGAGCTCCATAATGGAAAATATTTCAAAGACATATAAGGGTAAACAATGTGGTTCCATCTTAACCCCATAGGATTTGATCGAAGAATATTCTTAATAAAGAAACCAATCTGCCCAATTATGTGTTGCCTAAGATCTTGGTACATCTTTAGGGAACATGATACTTCTGATTGTCGGAGAAATCCTTTGAATAGGTGCTACACCCAACACTTCTAGGATACCATACCTTATGATATTAGAAAACATGACATAATTGGAATGGGGACAATATTGATCCCAAATGTATCTGCCACCATTACCAATAAGTTATGGGCTATCCTTGTTAGAAGTATGTATTATATTTTCATTTATGTCACCGTGTTGGTTTGGTACCCTATACTGGTGTGCACCCCATCAAGTATTTGATCCGGTAATTCTAGTATTTCTAGTCCACATATTCTCTCTGGTAATCGATATGATCTAAGCTTTTGAGAAAAGGCTTATAATGGTTGAAAGTGTGTGCATATGCATTCTCAGATATTTGGGTGATGCACTAGCATCATTTTTTGTAATCGTATATTGGTATTAGGTTAATCTTGGCTGATTTGATATTTAGTCTAATGGATTGTGAATTATATGTGAGACCTAGTCTTGGTCCCAATAGACATGATGTTGTATAACACGATTGGATTATTTTTGATTTCGACCAAACCATTGCATGCAGGTATATATTCAAGATTTTTATAATATCCTTAGAGAGATGAGTGAAGTTTTATTTCATGTGATGTGAATACAAAAAGGAGGAGTATAAGTGTGTGAACTAGAGATCAGTTTTTGAGTGAATCCTATGAGCACATAAGGAACTGAATTTCACTTTTGGTGTGACTTCATTAGTTAAAATCTAGCAAGTATCCAACTTTTGTTTACACATTTCTATAGGGAGTGAGCCTCCATTTTTTATAGTAAGTCCTTTGTAAGAAGTGAGTCTTTGTATCTGGCAATGAGCCAATTTTTTTTTTATATAACTATATGTTCTGAGCTAATCCTCACTGGGGTTTTTTCCTCATTAGGTTTTCCACATAAAATCTGGTGTTTCTATGTTGTGGAATTTCATGCTCTATCATTTCTCTTATTTGTTCTATGATGAAATGAATTAATGGTAATTTTCAATAAGTTTTAGCAAATACTGATTCACCCCCCTCTCAATATTTGGTTTACACAAAAAATGGTATAAGAGCCGTAGTTCCTCCTGAGAAGTTTAACAACTTGAGGGAGATCCTGTAGATTGAAAAATGGATAAAGAAGAGCCCCCGACTTCCCTTGAAGATATTGACAAGGCCGAAATTGAAAACAGAGATTTGAAGAAAAATATTGATGAATCAAATGAGTGTGTCCGAAAATTGAAAGAGCAGTTAAATAAATTCAAAGAAAGGTACAAAGAAGTGAGTGAAGAATTGAAGCTAGGGAATGATGAGAATACTAGACTGAAATTCAAGATAGATGAAAATATGAAATTTGAGGAATTCTTGAAAACAATGATACAATGAAATGTTGATGTTTTCTCTAGGGTTGAATAGGAAGTGATGAATCTAAATATAGAACTTGAGAAAGAAAAAATCTATGAACATGAATTTAACACAGGCTCCACCAAGCTTGATGAGTTAATAGCTGGACATAAACCTTCTAAGGATAAAAGTGGCTTAGGTAATGAAGCTAATGGAGAAATGCAGAACTCATATCCAGTGGATAATTAGAAGATTCAGGATAAAGGAAAGGGAAAAAGAAACTCTGGAAAGAAACCACCTATCAGACAACTGAATGCACAAAGGTACTCATCATTCAATATTGTTTTTTTTCTCATGTAAGAAATTTGGACATAAGGCATCTGAGTGTAGGAGTAGGTTGAATAAGTTCTCTAGTCCCTTCCTCAGATAATGTTATACATGCAAGAAGATTGGACATAAAGCTACTGAATGTAGACCTCCAGTAAGGATGATTAGTTAGTTGATGAGTCAAAGATTCCATGAAAGTAGAACAAATCAATAATTTGATGGCTATTTCTATAACTATAACATGTTTGGACATAAAGCGAATCAATGTAGAAAAGAGAATAATTGAAGTAAAACAAGACAAAGAAATGTTATCTACCACTATTGCAAGAAACAAAGACATAATTCAAAATTTTATAGAACTAAAAAGGGGAAGCACTCTGCTTTGGTAAAAGATGATGAACCGGTGAAAAATATTGAGAAGGAAGAAGTTGAGAAAGAAATGAGGAAGATATGGAAAAGGAAAGAAGAATCAGATTCTACTGATGCATCTATATGGGTATGTGCAGGATCATCATGGCAAAAACATGCCCTTAAGTCGCGATGAAAATTTAGAAAATCAGAGTTAAGCAACTTGATGTAAAAATTTGAATAATTTATCTATATTATTTCAAAAATATGTAAGAATAGAATCTATAGAAAATTGAATGTAGTTTCTAAACTACTAGTTTTATTTTTCAAACAATCTATTTGGTGAAAATTTGAAATTTCAATGCAGTAGTGCTTAAATTTCAAGGAAAAAATAAATTTAGGTGTGTGTCTGACCACCCTAACCACAATAAAATGATAATTTTTTTTATAAATATTTTAGATATATGTAGAGGACCCATGTCCCAATGTGATGCATATCTTTTTGTAATTTTTTTCCAAGTAAATAATTAATTATGATTTTTTTATTACAACATTTAAAAAATATAAAAACTCGTATGTCTGACCACCTTAACTTGGTAAAAACTTCATGAAATTCGATAATCGAAAGATTAAGAAACTTGAAGTAGGGTTGGAATTGAGAGAATTTCAAAACTTGCAAACCCTACGTTTAGATATATGGGTATAACTCCCTTGGTTTTCCAATTAAGAGTTTATTTTGTTCCTCTTAAGAAAATTCAAGGATGACAGTATTATATTGGATAAATCTTATCTTCTTTCGAAGGAAGCGATTGAAGCGGTTACCGGACTGTGCAGTGTTGGAGAACTTCTTTGATGGAAGATGATTAAATACAAGGAAGTGGAGGAATTGACGAGAGTCGATAAAGATACCCTTGCACTAGTGATCAATACTATTGTCGATTTTTTTGCAAGGTATGTTGCATAAAACATTTCGTATAAAATCATTTTCAGGAATAGAGAAATTTCTACTTTGGCTATTGTAGTATATTTGGTGCATAAAATGGTTAAAGAGAACATACAATTTGATATATGTAAGCTAACTGTTGAGAATCTCATCGATAACATTCAATTGTCATTAAGAGAAGGATATCCATTTCATTTTGGATCGTTGCTTACATGTTTGCTTCTTTATTTTTTGAAATTTCTACCAGGAAAGAAGGATGCTGAGTGGGAATTCGAGATTCTCATTGCAAAATAGATTTGCAGACATTTGGAAAGTCTTGAGGTTAAAGCAAGTGCATGCAATAACTTTTTCTTATCTTTGCAGAATGTAATGAGCTCTGGTGAAACCATGTTGAGTGGACTTGAGGAAGGTTCTTCCTCCAAAATGAAAGAATTGGAAGTTGTTGTAAGTGATTCCCCTCTAGAATCAAGGAAAAGAAAAGTTGTTTCTGAAGATATCATTGTTATTCTTGAAGGGTTGGAAGAATAATAAGAATCTCTACCTGGATCTGAATCTTCTGATCTAGATGACATCGATTCTATGTTGATTATAGGAAAAATGAAGAAAGTTGGTGAATTTTGTAGTAAAACCTCTCCAGTTGACAAGCTTAAAGTTGATTATGCTCTAATTGAGTTTTTTTTTTGTAAAGGTATTGATGTTTCTACCATTTATGTTTCCCTGCCTGAGAATCTAGTTGAAGTAATTGAAAAAAGAATGTTGCTTAAAGGTCTGGAAGCACGTAAGTTGGAAGCTCTGGTTCAAAAGAGATTCACCCAAGAAAAACAAATATTATTTGAATTGATTATCGAAATGAAGAAGTGAATGACAAAAATGACTGATATTTAAAAATATTGCCTTTAGTGGCCTATTGCGGTTGATAATTTTTGAAACAGAATTGAAGCAATAGAATCTGAGGTGAATAGTATTGGGAAGAAATTTGACATATTTGAGGACAAAGATGGGAAGCAAAGGATAAGAATTGGTGAGTTGCAAGCTAAAATGATCATTATGCAAAGAAAAATGGATGATGTAGTTAATACCTTGTTGCTTCTTAAGGAGATTGGTTGACATCTGGCTAGACAATCTTGCCAGAATACTCTTTGATGCAAAAGACTATGAGAAACAATGTTCAATTATAGATTGGTCATCCTCCTTCACACTATTCATTGTGTTGGAAGGTGTGTCTACAAGAATGGATTTTGCAATATTTGAATGGAAGAAAGTGCTTCCAGTGATCAAAGAAAGGTACAAAAAGGTATTTGAGGTGAAAGAATTTTTTCTGGTTTGAGGAATTGGATGTTTGAAAGTTTTTGAAGTTTTTGAAATTTTGAATATTGGATGTCACCATTTTTTTATCTGGTTGTTTTCATCCGAATGGTGCCCTTTTTCATTGATTTCAAAGGGGAAGAGATTGGTATATGGATAAGGGGAGATGAAGTTTTTGGGAGAGATAAGTTGGAGAGATATGGATCTAAGGGGGAGGGATATGAATTTTTGAATGTTTTTTTTTTTTACATGTTGCCATCAATTCCAAAGGGGGAGATTGTTGGAAGTATGTACTATATTATCATTGATGTCACCATGTTGGTCTGGTAACTTATACTGGTATGCACCCCATCCGATATTTGATCCAATAATTCTGATATTTTTGGTCCACATATTCTCTCCAACAATCGATATGATCTAAGGTTTTGAGAAAAGGCTTATAATGGTTGGAAGCATGTACATATGCATTCTTAGATGTTTGGGTGATGTGCTACCATTGGTTTTTGTAATTTTATTTCGGTATTAGGTTAATCTTGGCTGACTTGATATTTATTCTAATAGATTGTGAATTATATGTGAGACCTAGTCTTGGTCCCAACCGACATGATTTTGTATAATACGGTTGGATTATTTTTGAATCTAACCTAACCATTGCATGCGGGTATATATTCAAGATGTTTAGAAGATCCGAAGAGAGATGAGTGAGGTGTTATGGTGTGTGATGTGAATGGGAAAAGGGGAAGGAGTATAAGTGTGAAAACTGAAGATCAATCTATGTGCGAATCCTATGAGCATATAAGGAACTAAACTTTCACTTGTGGTGTGACTTCATCAATTCAACCTTAGTGGTTAGCCAGCTTTTTTTTACACAATTTTGTAGGTAGTGAGCCTCCATTTTGGACAACAAGTCCTTTGTAAGCAGTGAGATTTTGTATCCAGAAGTGAGCCAGTTTTATATTTGATATAACTATATACTGTGATCTCATCCTCACCATTTTTTTTCCCTCATTGGGTTTTCCATGTAAAATATGATGTTTCTATGTTGTGGAATTTCATGCTCTATCATTTCTCTTATCTATTATGTGATGAAATGAATTAATGGTAAATTTTCAATAAGTTTTAGTGTATACTGATTCATCCCCCCTCTCAATATCCAGTTTACTCAACAATCCTTACCTCAAATTTTTTGTCCAACACTTCATTCATGGAGTAATAAATGCTCTTGAAATAATCCTCAAACTCTTCACACACAAAAGGCTCAACATCCTTAGGAAGAAAACTTTGCTTGCTCCTTCTGTGTCAAATAAGAAGTCTCTCTTTGTATGAAAATATATTTTTCTTATATTTAGTATACAGCTCAGCACACCTAAACTTCACAGTATAATTGGGGTTTAACACAAATACCTCCACAATATTGTGCTTTGTCACTTCTAGGATCACATCACTATTCTCATTGATAATTTTTTTGTCAATGGGATGATATTGCCTAGCCAATTCCATCATCAAGTCCACTTCTACAAACACATTTGGTACCACCAGATCTCAAAGGTTCAACCCATATAAGTAACAAGCATGCTTATTAGAATACTTCCTATATAAAGCATATTGAAATAGTTGCCACCCTCTTTGAGGCTGGGGTTTTTCACCAATTTCACTAGAATTATCAATCAACCTAGTGGTCACAACAACTTGAATTGTAGGTTTCTTGCCAATTCATGACCCTCCTTTTATATCTCCAAAGGCCTCCTACATGAACCTTTTTGTATCCTTCTTTGCACTCCTAGTCCTAGCAGACGTTGCAGGAATACTTGGTGTAGGGTTAGCTATTGCAGATGTTTTAATCTTAACCTCAAATGAAATATCCTAAGTTTGAAGTCGTTTAACACTTTTTATTTTTGTTTCCTCTCAGGTCTAATACTAGATTCACTGGGCTCTAGTTCACTCATGTTTGAAATGCAGGAGAACTAGGGTTTGTCATTTCTTGCAATCAAAAAAACCCTCCAAAGTATGAAAAAAAATGGCACTACTTGCAAACCAGAACTATTTTCCCAAATTTTGAACCTTCTTATCACCAAATTGAAGATACCACTAATGGAAAAGAAAATAATCTTCCCAATTCCATATCAACTTTCTAGAACATTTCATTTCAATATTTTGGCTAGGAAGAGATATACAGTTTTCTCACCCAGGTGAATGATTCACATATTTGTTATTGTATTAGTTCATCAGAGCTTCCTACACAACCTCTTCAACTTTCGGTACTCTTTTCCACTCCCAAACAACTCCAAATGCTCAATTAATGATGTATCTACATTCTTTTGTGGCCAAGAAATGGGCATGCTACCTTTAATGTGTGATAGTAAGTTTGTGTGAGTGAACTGATATTTAGCCATTCATGTTCAAACCCCAGCCTTTAATCTTGTTTTAAAACCACATCAATGGTTCTCAACTCACCTCACAACTTTCTTTCTTGATTTCTACAATGTCCTTAGGATTTTTCCACATTTCCCATTCATTCACTAGTCATCACTTATTGTTGACATGTGTCCTTCATCAACTCCATTAGTGATGCAAGCATTAATGTGATGAAACCTTACCCCATTGATCAATGGCCCATCTTCGATCACATTCACCTACCCATCAGACATCACTAATGTAACTTCACACTTTGAATCCTATTAGCGATGGGAGATACAAAAAAGAGGCTAGATTAAGACATATACACCTGCATGAGAATAAATGATACAAAAGACATTGCACATAAGATCTATTCAAATCAGTGAAAGAAACTTGAACAAAGAAATCTATTGATCATCACTCTTTCATAACTTAACCCTTGGAATGAATCCATGATGAGTGATGCAAGAAAATACAAAATCACCAATCCCTCACTCATTGCTAATCATTCTCATAAATTTTGCAAGAAATTAGTGATGAGAGATCCCCATGATGACATTGAGTACTCATATCACATATCGCTAATGTTGAACTTATCATTTAAAAGATATTTGTGATACACAAAGTTCAGGAGATCCATCATATCGCTCATCACTATTACAAATTTACCTTTTCAAAACCATTCGTGATGAGTGATGCAAAGAAGAACATGAAGACTAGAGGCCATCATCTATCACTATTACAAATTTAAAGCTCAAAATCTATTAGCGATAAACAATACAAGGAAACATAAAAGAGCATCACTTATCACTAATTGAAATTAGGAGCTCCAAAAGCTATCCACAATGAGCGATAAAAGGAAATACCACTCATCACCTATTGCCGGTTCAAAACATACACTCTAGAAGAAATTCGTGATACGTGATAAAGAGAGATGGCTAATGGAACTTAACTGAAAACTTTGAAGAATATTCTCATAAGTGGTTCTAATGAACGAGACCCTCTAGGATGACACGAGATAAGTTCTCAAAAGCTTCAAGTCATGAAATACAAAGGATGTAAAGAACAAAAAGGCCCTTTACTTAACTTTATGAAATAAAAGAATTTGAAACCTAGGTGTGGGGGACCAGTTTCCCTATGATAGTGAATGGTATAAGATGTTTTAATGGGGTTGGCAATGTGAAATATGAATTCAACAACTAAATAGAATGTTGGCCTAAACAAAGAACCTTGAAAGTATTATAAGGGAGGATTCAAAATACTATAGAACCCTATAATAGTGATGACAAGTAGGACTCAAAACCCTTAGCTACCAACCAAATATTTAAAATGTGACAAGATTTTGAGATTGAACATAAAAAATTTGCAAGTTCCAACAAATCCAACAAAAAATAATAATTTTGATACATAGAAAAAAGTTATGTTATAGCCAGTAAATCATTTCTAAATTATAACTAGTTTGACTTTGAAACTTCATTAAGAAAAAAATATTCAATGAAATGCTATGAAACCAATTCCATGTACTATATATCATAGTTACAAATCTAAATTCAAAAAAAATAGAATTATATACTTCATAGAAGAAAGTTATGTGTTAGCCAGTAATGTCACTCTTTAAAAATGGTGTTTACTATTAAAAACTAGTTTTCTGAGGAGATGGAAAAAGAAGAGCAATCTAATTCCAAAAAAAATGAGAAAAATATATTTAGAATCAATAATAAAAATTTCACAAATCACTAGTTTACATCGTCTTCAAATTCTTCATGGTTTAGCCACTATAGGTGCCTGAAACTAAAGATTTAATTAAAAAAATTTAGTTCAATATTCAGTTTCTTCAAAAATTGTAAACCAATATTGTGGGATCACCTAGGTTTCAAGGTATGGTACTTTGTGTCACTTCTTTCTTACTTCGTCTTTCACCACTTCTTTGGATTTTTACGCAAATGTGATTTTCCTTAACTGAGTAGCTCACTTTATTATTTATCATTTTTCCCTAATTTTGCATTGATTACTTTTCCACTTTAAAAATGTTAACCACTTTGTTATATACACTTTGTAGACTAGAAAGAGCTCCACAATTTTCTTGATTTGCATGATTTCTACTAGAATTTTCTTTAACACCATCAAAATAGAGATCCATATCACTTGTCTTTGTGTCATAACAATACACCTCATAAATCAAGTTCTTGATAGGATTTTATACCTACTCCCCCTTACACCATTATTTGATTTAGTTCATAGAAGAAATATCTACATCAGATGCAAATATAGGATCATTTGTTTTATCCTTATCCTCGGGTTCTTCCTTCTTTCTCCAAATTCTTGCCATTTCTGTTTTGACTTCATCAGGATTTACCTTGCTCATAGGCTTGCTCTTTTGATTCGGATTAGGCTTCTTCCCAATTTTTCTCTTACAAAATTTTGAGATATCTCCTAGTTTTTTGAAGGAGTGGCATACAACATATATTTGATAAAAAGAGTTTGTGTTCATCCATATCCTACACTAATTAGCCTTGTGTCCAAAAATATTACATATGTAATAGTAGCATTGAAAGGAATGAATTCTTCTACTGGTATTAAACTTGTTCATCACTACCCGACTTCTATATTCACTAGATTTATGTCCAAACTTATTGTAGACATAACAATGTCCACCAAATAATTCAACATTCTAATTCATTTTATTTTGGTTCATCATACTTCTACATTCTATTTCTCTATGTCTGAATTTATTGCATGAGTAACAAAATCCATTAAAAGATGGATACTTTTGAGCATTAGGTTGTTAAATGGGAATCCTTCTGATTGTAGTGTCGAAAAATGGGTCCTTTGACATTTTAACATTTTTTTAGGTCCTCCTTGTGGATTTTGGCTTAATGTTGCCTTGATTTAGTTTTGTACTATGGATAAAATTCACATTAGGTCTTGGGCCCTTGTGAACTAATGGATTTGATGATACCTTGCAAAGGTGTCATAAAGTGTTGTAACACACTTTCACACTTTTCTAGGGTTTTATCAATTAAATAAGCATAATAAGAATACTTTTAATCATAATTAACATGAATCTTTCATTATTTGGAGTGTTGTAAATTTTTGTAACACAATTTCACATTCCTCAAGGATTTTCTTGAATAATTGTGCTTTGTTATGCTTTAATTGGCCCTTTTTTCATCCACAAGCCTCATTTATTGCATCTTCTCAAGGATGATCCTCACACCAATAGGTAACCAATGATAATTCAACTTTTCCTAGCTTTTGTGGCCTTGATCTAGTGTCTGGGACTCATTCACCACCTTGGGTAAATGAATCCCACCTAGGTCTTTTTGGCCCCGATGTAGGTTTCACAAATTTCTAGTCACTTTTGATTTTTCATCCCATTATATGTGAAGTGACTCATTCACAACCTTGGGTGAATGAGTCCTATGTGATGAAAATTCAAATTTAAATCAAATTTCTAGTGGGATTTTATTCTCCTAGATCTGATGTCGACTTGTAGTGTTGTAATTTTTGGAATTCTTACATAATTGAGTATAAATACAAGGTTCTTTCTCTTATTTCTCCCTCGAAGAAATAAAGTACTCATCCTTATAGAAAATTTAGTTCACACTTGAGCATTTGAGCAAGAAAATTTAAAGAAATTAGGGGAAGATTATCGAGTATTCAAGAGCATTCTTCAAGCATCAATCATCATTTCAAAGATCAAATTCTTCATGTTTGTTATTGTGCTAACAATTGTGATGTACAATTCATGATTCAAGCAAGTATTACATTCAAGATCTATCAACATCAATAAAGAATCAAAGAAAACATCCATTGCAGATATTTGAAGCATAATTAAAACACCTTCTTGCTAGGATTTGGTGAATTGCAAAATTACCTTTTGTTCATTCATCATTCTCCCTTTACATTTTCTTTCATTTCAAGGTTTAACTACCAACAAGGGGTTTGACCAAGGAAAACCCCTATTCTCTAACCCCATAACATTTTTTCATCTTCTTGTGTGTGATTTGCATGTCTAGGTTGCATATTTGTCAAGGAAAAAAGTTGGAAAAATGTTTTCAAGTCTCTAAAGGTTTTCAAACTTTCCATTCAACCTTGGAGAATCTTGGAGAAGACCTACATGTGCTATTTTGTAGATTCAAATATGAAAACCAATTAGAAAGAGCGGAGTAGACCGAGAGGCACATAATCCACTTCAAAATTTCTAGAAAATTAGAAGTGGAATGATTGACCAATATTTGTGAATGAGGGCCACTGTATATGATTGAATAGGAATTTTGTAGATCTGGATACCCTTTTGGCTAGAACCCATTTCTCCAAATTTTCCCAAAAACTGGATTGATTCACCCAACTTGGTGAATGATACCTAGTCAACATAAATAGATGACTTTTTAGCGATCCAGATCTCCATTCTGCCTTCTTTATTCTCCCAAGTGCACACATTCCAATCTCATAGCTTCTTATTGCATTTTTATTATCTTTCTAGGTCATTTTTCATATTGCACCATGTTTTCAAACATCTTCTTTTCCAAGTTTACATTTGGTGGTGAACCCCTCATTTGACATCATTCAATTCCCTAGGACATTCCCTTTGCCAGATTCCAATTTTCTTTGCATTTAAATCTCAAGGGTTTTTTCTTGATTGAAAAGAGCTAGAAAATTGACCTCTTCCCTTTTAGGTCCAAAACCCTAGAAGCCAAAGAGAAAACACACACCCCAATTTTCACCTTTTCATTTTGGTGAAACTACATTTAGAGCATTATAATTATAATTTGGATAAAATTTACATCCTAGATTTATCTTGCATTAACATTGCATTATATTTTACATTAGTTAATTTGCATTCTAGGTTTTCAATTCTTGCATTACTGAAAAGCTCATTATTGCATTTAATTTCATTAAAAATCAATCAAATTTTGCAATTGCATCTCAAATTTGCACTAAAAACATAAAAAACATAAAATACAATTCAAAAATTCTAAATTTAAAAAAATAAAAATAGTACTTGAACTCATTCACCACCTTGGGTGAATTAGTCCCCTTGCATATTTTGCATTTAATTTTCTAGTATTGACACTTCAATATTTGAGTTTTTGTCTTTTTCTTCTGCATTTCAGTTTTAATTTCTAGAATTTTAGTTATAAGCATTGCATTCTTATTAGTTTTCATTGCATTTTCACTCACCACACATTTATTAGCCTTTTCATGAGTTTTTGGTGTCCTATTGCTAATACGATAGGGAAAATAAGTTCAAGACTCATGTCATCCCATGAGAGCACAATCATTGTGGATCGTAGGTTATCTAGAGCTTCCACTCCTAGTATTGACACTAGTACACTAGGCATGGATAACACCCTTACTAACTCTTCTCCTTCAAGTAGAATGCAAGTTGAACCCAAGAACAATAACATCCTGAAAGAAATCCTAATCCACATTCATGAGGACCTAGTAAACTGACAACATCAAATAAACCTTGAAAACATTTCAACTACTACAATTCCTAGAATAGAAAACATTCACCTTATTCTTGAAAGTGAAGATGGCCTTGACCTTGTGAAGAACATAGTGAAAATCCTTAGCAAGAATCTTCCCTCAACCACTAGTTTTCCCTTACCCACAAACAATGTTCCAAGCCAAGGAGGAACTCAAATTCCTCCTCCCACAACAATATCCTCAATCTCTACCTACACACCTCCTCATGTCACAATAACGAAACAAGTTAGTAATGTGATTCAATCCTGGGTATTCTAGCTAGAATCCTAGCTCTTATGTGGCATCACATTTTATATCTCCCACTACATTTCCACCTATAAAAATTCCATTCACTTGTCCCACAAACATATACACTCCATCACCACTATCACTTCCATCTCATAGAAAAAGAAATGACCCTCTCATAAATCAACTTTTCCAGACTATGTCACCCCTTCAAAAGCAAGTTTCTACCATCAACCAAAATCAAAATGGCCCACCCACATATTATGTCAAAAGCAGTCCATTATCCTTAGAGATATTATGAACACTAATGCCACAAGGTGTAGAGGTGCCTAGATTTCGGAAATATGGAGGGAAGGGAGATAATTCTAACCATGTTAATGTCTACACTACCTTATGTAGTGAATTTTTCCTTGATGATAAAATTTTGGCAAAGCTCTTTCCTAGGACCTTAAAAGACACCGCCTTGGATTGGTTCTCTTCTGTACCGAATAACTCGATTCGTTCATTTGATGAACTTTTTGAGGCACTTATTAACCATTTCCAAGTGCATATGACTCCCAAGATGACCTTTGCCAACTTGATGAGATGTAAGAAAAATGAGGATTAAAAGATAACTGACTTTATCTCATGATATCAATCACTTTATTTTCAAGCCAATGTCGAGATCCTTGACCCAAACCTTCAAAAGATGTTAATAGAAAATTGGCAAAGAAAAATCAAAGACAAGTTGACCTTGATGAAATTCCCATCCTACATGCACCTATGCACTATGCTCCATGATTATCAAAATTTAGTTTGTAGTCTAGATACAAAGTCCACTCCTAGTCGAATCGAGAGATCCAAGCCCACACACGAAAAAAATTACCAACCCTTTAGAAAAAAAAAGGGTTCCTTCAATTTAACCTCCCTCAACAACCAACTCAAAATATCAATAACCAAGTCACTGTTATAAAAGCCACATTTCCCTTTCGTTATGGATATCCAAAGAGACAATTAACTCCCTTACCTAACACCCTTCATAATACCATGTCTCAAATTTTAAACCAACAAATGATTACCCTACCTCCCATCAAAACACTTGACCCTAATAAGCCTTTACCTTTGAGATTTAAATCAAATTTTTATTGCCACTATCATCAAACAAATGGTCATGACACATAAAATTGCAAGTGTATTAAACATCTCATGTAAGACCTCATTGATTATGACCGTTTATCCATTTTAGGTACCAATGATCAAGGCAATAAGTCTGTTGCCCCTCTGATTTTTTTTTTTTCAAATTTTCACCAATCCCATGCCAAAACATAATATTTCATTTTTCAAAGCTAGAGAAACTCCAAAGAATGATGTGATGAATGTTGATACTGATGACGAAAAAATTGATTATGTTCTAACTAATGCTATCATTTTAAATCCTATAGATAAAATGATAGGGGTGAGAGATATCATCGCTCGTAAGGGCCAAACTAAGAGTCCTCTTGATATTTATTTCTTCTCTAAGGATATACTTAAAAAATTTCCTAATGGTCCTCTTTACATAGCTGACCATATCTATGCCAAGCCCACTAATGGGATATTAATAGATATTGCCTATGGAGAGAATGTGATCACCAAGGAATTTCTACTTTTACATGAGCTCTATCAAGATGAATATGATAAATTCAAAGCATGGATCAAGACACACAATGGTTTTGCGTGCCCTACGATCAGATTGATCACCTTACCATTACAAATAGGAACAAAAAAAATAGATTTTTCATTCTCTATCATCCCACAGTCAAAAAAATTTTGTGTGAATTTAGGCAACCCATGGCTTTGCTCCATAGAAGTTGTCCCTTTGGTTGTGCATAAATGCTTAAAATTTCTCTTTAACAATGAGATATTCATTGTTCACCATAGTGGCTTTAACCCCTTGTCATCTAAAGGAAAATTTTCCCTAGATTAATGTAGGCCTAAGCCCACAAAACCTATAAAGCCAAGAGAAGAATTCTTTTTCTTTTCCTATCAAAATTTCAAGATAAAGAAGATAGCAGAACTATCTCTCTGCAACATGTCCCTATCCACCTCTAAGCCTACCATCATTGACGAAACCATGATTGAACCTAAACAAGACTAGAATAATTTAGACCAACCTAAGACAAAAACCTCACCTACCTCTTACAAGAAACCAAGAAAAAATTAAACCAACCCCACCACACCTCTGAGAATAAAACAATTTTACAAATTCAAAGAGAAAGTGGTTGAACAACCTCCCATGGTTCCTTCTTTTCCTCCCCTTAGGGAAGAAAAGAAACCTATGGGTTATCAACCCACTCTAATGCAAATAAAAAATAGAACCAAATGAAATAGAAGTACCAGGGAGCATAGATGTAGATGTTATTCCCTTACTTACAAGTTAAATGATGAGTTAAAAAAAGAAAATCAAGACTCAAACTTGATTGAAGCAATGCATGATGACCCTCCTCCCCTGTCAAAGCAAGACAATTCAATGCATCCTCCACAACAAGAGTTGAACTCTTCAATGGAAATTATTCTTCTACCTCCTATTGTGATCAACTTAGATGAAAATGTTGAGGTTGCCAAAATAGACAAAGAGGTGCATGATGAACTCAATACGTTATTTTCCTCCTCCATGAGCTTAAACAAAAAATATTATATAAAAAATGTTGAACTTGGTGCTTCTCCTAGTTTGTCATAGTTTCTAGCTAGTTTCCTACCTATGGTATACACAAACTATGATTGGGAAGCAAATGACTTGCTCATAGGTTGTCTCACATTTTCCTTACTAGTATTTTTGCATCATTTATTTTTATTTTATTTGTGTGATTGCATGTGCATGATGTGATCCCCTGTGATGTTTTGTTTTATCTCTCTTTGTGACATTCCTCTATTTTTACATTCATTCTTCCCTATGTCTTGCACATCTTTCACTTTTCATCTTTGTCTTTTTATTTTTCTTGTGTTTTCCTTTATGGGATGGCCCAAGGTATCGATTCATTCATGTCTCCTTAATGTTGACTCAAAAGGCTTTGTTTTTCTCTTTCCTTTTCATTTCATCTTTATCTTTTTCTTATGTTTTCCTTTTGGGGATGACACAAGGAATCGAGACATTCACGTCTCCTTCATGTTGACCCAAAAGACTTTATTTTTCTCTTGCTTTCTCATTTCATCTTTATCTTTATATTTTTCTTGTGTTTTCCTTTTGGGGATGATGCAAGGCATCGATACATTCATGTATCCTTCATGTTGACCCAAAAGGCTTTCTTTTTCTCTTGCATTTTCATTTCATCTTTATCTTTTTCTCGTGTTTTCCTATTTGGGATGATGTAAGGCATCGAGACACCATATGTCTCTTCCATGTTGACCTGAAATTTTCTCTTTGTTCTTTTCTTTCTTTGAGTCATTCTTCTAGTTCTATATGTATTTGGGGGATGATGACAGTTCTGATCTCTCTAAAAACCATTCCAGCAAAGAACATACTAACCCCAAATGCATATATCCCTTATGTGTTTCATTTTTTCATTTTGGGGGTAACCCATCTCTTTTATTTTTCTCTTGCATGATGCAACTTTACTCAAAAAAATATGTCTTGGCATAGGGATTTCCAAGTTGGCTCTCATGTATTTCTTCTTGTTTTCATTTTTTATTGGCCACTTTAAAGTAATTTCTCATAGGATAGTGTTTAGCAATTTATTTAAAGTGGGGGCATACATTGGAATTATTCTTTTTCATTTATCCTTTTCATGGTTCTTGGTGTAGCCTTCTTGGTTCATACGATACATTTTTCTCTTTGTCGATCACATTAGGTGTGATATCATTCATGAGAATGATCTGTCTTAGCATATTAAATTCCTCTTAGTGGCTTGATGCGACACTGCATCCCCTAAGTTGCAAATTTTATATTATTTTATTGGTCCTCTCTTGGAGACATTAGGCACAAAGGTCCCTAAGTTGAAGACCTCACATGAACTTCAGTAAAAATCCTTTGAACATTTCCTATTTTTTTATTTTGCATTTGTTATATGGCCAACTTGCATAATATAGCTTGCATGCCTTTGGATCGATCCCTTTTATTCATAAGCTCCAAGCATATGAAGATTTTTTTGTCTCATGAAGCTCAAAAATAATTTTTATGTGGTGCCTTATTAAAGTTAGCAGGAGGTATAACTATGGAATGGTTGAGTAGGAAGCCCAATTTGAGGCATGAATTTGCATATATCCACTTGCATGTGTGTGTGAGTACATACCAGCAATGAGTGTATGTTTCTCACCTTTTAGGACTTCTCACTCGACGAACAACCATGAGTTATGTCACCTCAGAGTGAGTATGCATTTTTTGGACAAAGAGCCTAGATTTTATCCACATCATGATAAACAAACGATCGAAGATTGATCTGATTCTTTTTTATTTATTTTCTCTTTCTCATATTTGGCAATGTATGATTGGCCTTGTCGATGTTCTTTATATCATTTTCATGTGTGTTCCTTGGTGCTTATGTTTGTTTCTCATGGTATCTTGATAATGGGGGCTTGATAATACCTCTTGATCGTTTGTCATCTCATCTTGCTAGCATTGTTACATAGGAACCCCTCTTGATGTGTGTTTGTCTACTTTAGTGTTAGTTTGAAGCACGTTCATCCTCTCACTAAAGTGAGGGATAAATGTAGTTTCAAAAATGGGTCCTTTGACATTTTCACAATTGTTTGGGTCCTCCTTGTCGATTTTCACTTAATGTTGCCTTGATTTAGTGTTGTAATGTGGATAACACATTCATAGTAGGTCTTGGGCCCTTGCAAACTAATTGATTTAATGGTAACTTGCAAAGGTGTTGTAACACACTTTCACACTTTTCTAGGGTTTTATCAATTAACTAAGCATAATAAGAATATTATTGATCATAATTAACATTAAAAGTGTCTTATTTGGTGTGTTGTAAAGTATTGTAACACACTTTCAATCTCCTTTAGGATTTTCATTAATAATTGGGCTTTCTTATGCTTTAATTGACCCTATTTTGCATCCACAAGCCTCATTTATTACATCTTTTCAAGGATAATCTTAACACCAATCAATAACCAATCATAATTCATGTGTTCCTAGCCTATGTGGTTCAAATTTAGTGTCTAGGACTCATTTACCACCTTGGGTGACTGAGTCCCTCCTAGGTCTTTTTCACCCCGATGCAAGTTTCACACATTTCTAGAAATTTTTTATGTTTCGTCCCATAAATTATGTGTGATGGGACTCATTCATCACCTTAGATGAATGACTCCCATGTGAGAAAAATTCAAATTTAAATCAAATTTTTGACAGGATTTTATTCTCCTAGATCTGATGTTGGCTTTTAGTGCTATAAATTTTGGAATTCTTGCATAATTGAGTATAAACACAAGGTTCTTCCTCTCATTTCCCCCCAAATCAATCAAGTACTCATCCTTATAGAAAATTGAGTTCACAAGAGAATTTGAGTAAGAGAATTGAATGCATTCAAGGGTATATTATCAAGTATTCAAGAGCATTATTCAAGCATCAATCATCATGTCAATGATGAATTCATCATGTTTGTTATTGTGCTAACAATTGTGATGTAGAGTTCATGATTCGAGCAAGTATTACATTGAAGAACTATCAACATCAAGCAAGAGTCAAAGACCACATCAATTGAAGCCATTTCAAGCATAATTTCAGCACCGTATTGCTAGGGTTTAGTGAGTTGTAACATTACCTTTTGGTTCATTCATCATTCTCCCTTTACATTTTATTTCATTTCAAGGTTTAATTACCAACAAGGGGTTTGACCAAGGCAAACCCCAATTCTCTAACCCCATAAAATTTTTCCCTCTTCTTTTGTGTGATTTACAGGTCTAGGTTGTAGATTTGTCAAGGAGGAAAGTTCGAGAAAAGTGTTTAAGTCTGTAAAATTCGTCAAAGTTTCCATTCAACCTTGGAAAATATTGAGGAATACCTGTACGTGTTATTTTGTAGATTTGGATCCAGAAACCTATCAGAAAGAGCAGAGTAAACCATGAGGAACATAATCCACTTCAAAATTTCCATAAATCTAGAAGTGGACTAATTCTCCACTATTGGTGAATGAGTCCCAGGCCTAAACAAGATTTTTGTAGATCTGGATACCCTTTTGGTTGAATTCTATTTCTTCACATTTTCCTTAAAATTGGACTGATTCACCTAGCTTGGTGAATGAGCCCCAATCAACATGAATATAATATTTTTCAGTGATCTAGATCTCCATTCTACCTTCTTCAGTCTCCCAGGTGCACACATTCTGGACAGTCTCATAGCTTCTTATTGCATTTTTCTTATCTTTCTAGGTCATTTTGCATAGTACACTATATTTTCAAACATCTTCTTTTCCAAGTTTACACTTGCTGGTGAACCCCTCATTTGGCATCATTCAATTCCCTAGGACATTCACTTTGCTAGATTCCAATCTCCTTTGCATTGAAATATCAAGGGTTTTTTTTGAGTGAAAAGAGAAAGAAAATTGGCCTCTTTTCTTTTAGGTCCAAAGCCCTAGAAGCCAATAAGAAAGCAGACACCCTAATTTTCACCTTTTCACTAGTATTGATCCTTCGTTCCTTGGTTTGATAACCATTCCTTTGGGATTTCCATTAATTTGCCACTTTGTTGTAGATCGGTTTGGTTTTTGAGCTTTGTCCTTCTTCGAGTCCTAAACCACCTTTATCCTTTGTAGGCTTTATTGATGAAATTACTTCATCACACATTGTAGAAATTTCCTTGAATCTTTGTTCATGTACTTTCACTTTTTCTAGATCAGTCGTTAAGGTTACTTCTTCTTGTTCAAGCTTCATGCATTCATTAGTTTTAGTCTGGATCTCAACTTTTTGGCATTCATCAATTCGCTTCCTTTCTTCTATTTCTACTTTTAGTCTAGTAATATCCTCATTTTTCTTCTTTAGTTGATCATTGACTTATCTATCTCTATATTTTAATGTTTTAATCTATTCTCTCAACTTTTTGATACACTCATTGTCTTCTTTCATATTTCCTTTTAGATTTTCTTTCTCATCCTCACTTTTCTTCAATTCCTTGAGGACAACATTGATCTCTTCAGATATGGAGTTTTTTTTTGGAGGACCAAAATGATAATTCCTAGCCATGTATTCAATTTTAAGGACCTTCCTTACTTGGAGTAAGACTTCTTCTGAGGAACCAAAATCTAATACCAATTGTTAAATATCTATAATATTGAGAGGCGGGTGAATTAGTATTCAACTAACCAAATTAATTAGTAACCATCCAATTATCAATCTAGTTTAACAACAATGGTGAACCAAAACATAAAGCAAATCATAACACATTGACACCAAGATTTTTACGTGGAAAACACAAAATGGGAAAAACCACAGTGAGGATTAGCTCACAATATATTATAACCAGTTATAAGATATTACAAGGCTCATTTCAGTGACTCTCTATCCTTAGAAAGGCTCACAACCTGAATAAAAAATGTGGCTTAATGCCAAGGTACAAAAGATGTGGCTCACTGCCAAGAATGAATTGTAGAAGTGCACCTACATAGTGCTAAATGTAGTCTTGGTTAAGCTCTAGAGTTTATCTCTAGTTTTCGGTACATAAAACACTTATTAGTAGCTTTGCAATATTTTCCTTGTCGTATAGCTTTCCCTATCACCTTTTTTTTCTTTCATCACTTAGGCCATCATAGATATATGCAAACACAACACCCATTATTAATTAGTTCCGTCTTAATAGGGAAATACATAAAATACAAAAGATCTTCTTGGCTTAGTAAAAAAATTCAAAACATGTTGTCAGAAGGTTAGGTTGGCCTGAACCTAAGGAAAAAAACACGTAGAAGATACACCCTTTCGGCCAAAAGAATACCAAATTCCTCTCATCAGGTTAGAGCAACTAGATCACAAAAATATGTTGAGAACACATGTATACCTATAGCAAACACACCTGATCAATATATCAAATAATCATTGAATTTCCTCTTACTCTGAAGACTTCTAGATCAACGTATAGATGGGTAATAGCACAAAGCTATGTCACACTTTCAGCCAACTTATCAACACAACTGAATTTAAGTATTTCTAACAAAAGTCAATTTTGGTCAAATATATGACCTAGTAAGATTCATTCTAGCTAAGTTAGATACTTCCACAACTTTTTCAACTAAAATTGTTGGCTAAAAATATCTGGAGCACCACTTTAAGTCCAATTTACCAAAAAGATAAAATTATATGAAAAACTTGAAGTTTCAATAACTCCTACTAATGTCAATAACATTTAAAAATATATATAAAAATACCCTTTTATAGATCCACAAGTGTAGTTTTCAAAAATATATTTGTTTTAATAGTTTAATTATTACTTATATTTTATTTTTTATTTTTACTAATGGCAGGTTATCAACACAAAATATTAGGTTCATTACCATGCTAAGGAAAAATATTAAAACTTATTAAAAAAAATTGAAAAAAATATGATGCACTAGATAAAAGAATCTATTTCAAGATGGTATAATTTTTTTTCCATTTTAGATCAATATTTAATATGAAAGTTGACATCCCATGAAAAAAAACATTTTTTTAATTCACACAAAATTTAATATTTATTTTAAAATATATATATTTATCAAAATTGGAAAAAATAAAATCCATGCACTAAAGTTTCAAGTTATAAATACACACAAAAAATTTGAAAGAAAAAAAAAATACTATAAAAATGTTGACGTCCCATGCAACTTCTTTTTTCAGCATTGTATCAACAACTAAATTACAGTGTTAATTTATTAAAAACTCATTTAAAATATTTTTTTAATTTTTTAAAAAATGTAAACATAAAATATAAGAAAAAAATATATGTTTTACTAGTTTACATCATTTCAAAATTCAAAACATATATGCCACTTTTTAGTGGTTCAAGTTTAAAATATGGATTAGTATTGGTTGTTTCCTTCATAAAGTGTGACACAACTTTATGCTTTTACCCAGATTGGACCATAAATAGTTAGCAACCAATGTTGGCATCAATGAAAACCAAAACGAAGGGTACCTTCTTCATTCTTCTAAAAAAACTATGTTTCTAAATTTTGCAATTTTGCCTCTTTGAATCTTTCATCACCTTTATGCACCCTTTCCAAAGCGTCCCAAGCCTCCTTAGTAGTCTTCAAATTTTGAACCCTAATCAACTTGGAATGTAAAAGACTATTCTTCAAAATGTACTTCACCTTATTGTTCACTTCATGTGCTTTGATCTCATTAGTTGTACTTGGACCATTAGCAGGAGGACTGTAAGGATTCCTGTAAGCTTTATCCACATCATATCCACAATACGCAAGATATTATTCCATCAGTATTTTCTAGATAGCTAATTAGTTCCATCAGACCACAAATAATCATAAGTAACTTTGCTAGCCATACTCGACCTTCCTTAAATAATTAAGCTCTTCTCTAAGGAACCAAGATCTACTACCAATTGTTGAACAAGAAAACTAAGAGGAGGATGACTTAGTTGTCACAAATTTAAACCTTAATTTATTCATCGAAACTAATCCTTCACACTTCTTAAATGATTACACATTCAATCCAAGTGTAGATAATTAAAACCATCACACAAAGACATCAACACCAAATTGATGTGCAAAACCATAGTGAAGATTAAATAAAAATATAGAGAATATCAAAACTATTTAGAAAAGGATCATTTCCTAAGAAACAAGGCTCACTTCCAAAACAAGGTCTCACTATCAAGATTAGGAC
The DNA here is from genome assembly GCA_007115665.2 of Sequoiadendron giganteum. NCBI lineage: Eukaryota > Viridiplantae > Streptophyta > Pinopsida > Cupressales > Cupressaceae > Sequoiadendron > Sequoiadendron giganteum. The sequence goes on along the minus strand of CM021100.1, from coordinate 407,214,145 downwards.
TCGCTATCCAACATGGCTAACAAACTGAAGGGATCACTACCACAAAGAGAAAAATAAGATAGACAAGATATGTTACAAAGAGAAGACAATCTCAAGGCAGCAAAAAAATCCACCACAATTTTCTCTACCATTTGTCAAGATGCATGAATGATAAAGTACACCTTTAGCTCACTACATTTGGAAACTCATCATTTAGGCTTCAAACTAATCTAACACACTTATTGATTCACATTAATCTCACATATCTCTTCTCTATTTATTTGCACTTATCTCTTTGTCCATCTTTCACCATGAACTCATCATTTATTTATACCATCTTCAACTTTGAAACATATCCAAAGTCTTCCATCCAACATTAAATTCAAATTAGGTCAGCACCAAAAAATCCTAGGGTGGAACTATAATGAGGGAAACCCAACCAGATGCTTCATAAGGACCCAAATAGATCCAACATGCTTCATCAACTCTAATGATAATGTTCAACACAAGTTCAGACAAACCAGTGCAAAACAAAAAAAAAATTAAGCACAACCCTTCCAAATAGAAAAATTATCTTCAATACAATCATAAAAACTTAACTCTAGAACTACAATTCATAAGACTTTACCAAAAATAAATCTACACCAACAACATTTCTCTCAGACCTCAACCAGAAACACATAAAACCATAGTTCACAACTGGTGAACTTAACTCACACTATACAATGAATCAATAGAAAAAAATATTAATATAGTAGCTTCCAACAACCATGATCAACATATCTAAACCACACAAACATAGAATAAAATCCTAGAGAAAAACTTTTAGCAAGAACTAAACACCTGTAACCTTTCTTAATTACAATTTTCTCAATATCCTCAACATGAGCAAGTAATAACTAGCAACCATGAAATCAATGAAAACAACAACTATTTGATAACCAATTGACCAATTGACATCCATGACAACACCTTCATTCTTTTTATTCTTGCAATAAATATGATGAAATCTAGAAAAACTACATTTCTCCCAGACCATAGCTAGACACACCAAAATGCATAGTTCACATACTGGTGAAGATATCTTGCATTGTACAATGATATAGAAGCCCAAATTATAGATATAGAAAGTACCAACATCCATGAAAATTACCTTATATCTTCACAAGAACATCGGCAATACGAAGCACATCCTAGAGCATACACTGAATACATGTAGATCTTCTTTATTAATTTTTTCTCAATATCCTTGCATACACAATCAATAACAAACTTCCATGACATAGTTTACATCAATGAAAATATCAACTAGTTGACATCCATGACAACACCTTCATACTTGTAATAGTTTCCCCTATTTTGATTGATGGAAACACATGATGTGAAAACCCATCAAAGACAGCACAACAACTCTAAACACAACAACATCATACTTGCAACAATATTCCCTATGAAGATGGACATTTTCACATGATTCTTTCTCCCCCTTTGACATCAATGGAAAAGCAAAAATATATTGGACATTGTTCTCCCCTTTTGACATTAAGAACATTACCAGTATGAATACTCAACCTTAGGATTACACCCAATCAATTGAACAATGACAACACAAGACACTACCTACTCCACTTGAGATGTATCCACCAACATTAGTCTAGAAAGAATATAGATCCATGGATCCACTAGACTGGTGCATCTCCATATGCATCAAGTTCAAGATAGGAGGGGCAATAACCCCTAACTTCTTGTGAAGATACAAAAAAGTATCTTTAGGAATATCCTTAGTAAATATGTCAAAAATATGATCCTTTGTAGGTACATACTCCACCTTTACTTAATTTTCCATGACCTTTTCTCTCAAAAAGTGATACCTTAGTGATATATGATTTTTCCTTGCATGCATCACTAGATTCTTTGAAATGTTAATTGTAATTGTATTATCACAAAAAATACAGATGGGATCATCATACATTACTCTAATATCCTTCAATGTCTATAGCATCCACAAAATTTGTGTGCAACAGGATGCTACAACAATATACTCAACTTCTATAGTAGATAAGGAAATTGAATCTTGCTTTTTACTTAACCATGACACCAATCTACAACTAAGAAATAATGAACCACCACTTGTACATTTTATATCATCAACACAACCTACCCAATCTACATTTGTATAAGCACTTAGTGTAGAGTTAGTATCCCTAGGATACCATAAGCCATAATTCATAGTGCCATTTAGATATATCTAAATATTCTCTTAACCATTGTAATATGTGTTTCTTTAGGATCGTCTTGAAATCTACCCACAAGATAAACTGTATGAATGATATCTAGTCTGGTAGCAATTAAATAAAGCAGTCCTCCAATCATTGATTTGTATTTTCTCTGATCAACCTTAGGTGAATCACCATATTTACTCAATTTACAGCCAATCACCATTGGAGTGCATACCATTTTGGAACCATCCATCCCAAACTTCTTCAACATTTCTTTTACATACTTTGACTATGAAATAAAAATCCCTTTTTTTGTTTGATTGATTTGTATCCCAAGAAATAAATTCATCTCACCAAACATAGACATCTCAAACTCTTTTTGCATTTCTTCAACAAACATTTTGCACATTGTTTCATATCCTCCAAAGATAATATCATTAACATATACAACTACTATCAAGAGTTTTTCATTTTCAATTTTGAAATAAATATTTCTATATGTCGTACCTTTGCTAAAACCTTATTGAATCAAATGTTCATCCAACCTTTCATACCAAGTCTAAGATCTTGCTTCAACCCATATAAATCCTTCTTTCATCTACAAACTAGATCTAATTTATTTGACAACTTAAATCCTTCTGGTTGTTCCATGTGGAATTCTTCTTCCAACTCACCATTCAGAAATGCTCACTTCACATCCATCTAGTAAACTTTAAAGTCCTTATGAGAAAAAAATGCCAAAACAATCTAAAAGCTTCCATCTTAGCCACTAGAGCAAAGGTCTCCTGAAAATATATACCTTCTACTTATGAGTAACCCTTACACACAATCCTTGCTTTATTTTTGACCATTTCTCCATTTTCATTCAACTTATTTCTAAATACCCATTTTGCTCCAATTATGTTTTTATTTTTCGGTTTGGAAACCAATTCCTAGGTTTTATTTTTCTTAATCTACATAAGGTATTCTTCCATTACTCTCATCCAATTTTCATATTTAATTGCTTCATGTTGTCTTAGGTTCAACTATAGTGTGTAAAGACATATTTATTTCAGTAGTAGCAACAACTTTGCTTCTTGTCAATACTCCTTTTCTCTTGTCTCCAATGATTTATTCTTTGGAATGATAATTTTGTGCATATTTAGGTGTCTATGGGGACACCACAAAAGCTTCTTCTTCTTAATTTTTATTTTCTTATTCTTGAACAATTTCTTCTACTTCTTTTCAATCAAGTTCATCTAGTACTTATCCATCAACTTTAATTGAATTCTTCAATGCTTCATCAACCTCAAAAATTTTACTTTTTACAACCTTTGTCAACCTTTATTGAAACACTTGTAATCTTTTCTTCTATTAGAGTATCAAAGTAAAATACCCTTGTCACATATTGTATAGAACTTTCTTAGATTATTTTCATCTCTTCTGATATAAAATTTGCTTCAAAATACCTTGAAATAATTTATAGTAAGAATGTTTCTATACCACAAACCATAGGGAGTCTTAGTGTTGTTAGATTTTTATTGAACTTGATTAAACACATAAATGACAGTGCGAATTTCTTCTTCCCAATAAAATTCAGGTAGACGTGCCTTAGTGATCATCATTCTAGTAGCTTCTTGAATTTTTTTGTTCTTTCTTTGAATAACTCTATTCTATTGAGGAGTTTTATGAGAAAACAATTTCCATTTTATTCCATAAACTTCACAAAACATGTTAAACTCATTGGAGGTGAATTCACCACCTTTTTCAAACCTTAAGCATTTAATTTTCATGTCCATTTCATTTTAAACCATAGCTTTGAATTCTTTTAATTTGTCTAATGCACCATATTTTTCTCTAAGAAATTTAACCCATGTTATTCTAGAGTAATCATCAATCAAAAAAATAAAATACATGTTACCCTGTAGACTTCTCACCCTTGTAGGACCACAAAGATTTGCATGAATTATATCCAATAGTCTGGTAGTAGATTTTTTCTTTGACCTTAAGTTATTTATAGCTTTCTTTCCAAACATAAAATCCTTGCAAATAACATTAATAGGTTTTGTGATTTTTGGTAAATATCTTATATTTTGTATTGCACTAATTCTCACCATATTGTCAAAATTCATATGACACGTCCTCAAGTGCCATAACCAACTGTCATTAATCTGAGACATAAACAAATGTCCATCTGCAGCCTTAATTTGTTAAATATTTCCTTCAGAGTTCTTTCCAACAATAATCACAGTTTTGGATCCTTTCCTTATTTCACATTTCTCATCCTTGAACACAAGATTATATCCTTCACTATAAATTTTCCAACATTCAAAATATTATCCCTTAAACCCTTAACATAGTAGACACCATCATTATTGTGCTTGCCATAAAAACTGATTGAACCTGTCCCACAAATCTTAGCAGTAGTATCATCTCCAAACTTAGCTAAGCATTCATCATTTTTTTCAAGTTCAATAAACTTACTTTTATCACCAATCGTGTGTTGTGAACATCCTCTATCAACAACCCAGTAGTTCTTTTCTTGTATAGAATGAATAGTAGAGATAACATACCTTTAACTCTCTCTGGAGCACTTTCCTTCATTTGTATTTCAGTATTAGAAAAAGTAGATTCATCTTTTATATCCAAGAAGAAGTATTCATTATCATCAAAATATCCATAATCAAACTCATCAACAAAAATACAAGCATCTTTATTTACAAAATATGCTCTCTTGATCATATTTCCTTTTTTTCTTTGCTTTCTCTATGTTTATTCCTCTTAAATCTTTTAGGAGATCTTGAATCATAATGACCTATCCCACCACAACTAAAAAATTTGAAAGTTAAGTTACCTTGATACTTACTAGAGCCCATTTTCATTCTTGCAAATTAGCTTCAACTTCATCGATGTTTTCTCCATCCAGATCTTCAACTTTTGTATCCATGAAATCAATTTCTATCTTTGATCCATTTCTTAAGCTAGGCTTTCTGATTTCAAATTATGTTAGAGTACCCAAAAACTGATCTTTAGTATAGGTCTTACAATTTATAAAATCATTAATAGTAGATACCTTTTAACGATATGCATTAGCGAGAGTTTTGAGAATCTTCTTTACTATCCTGGATTCCTTCATTTTTGCACCAAGTCCTTATATTCCACGTACCAGCTCATCCACTCTCTATGCATAGGAATTAATCTTCTCATCTTCAGTCATTTGTAGGATCTCGAATTGTGCTTCCAAGTTCTGCAACTTTTCTTCTTTAACCTTTTCATCTCCTTCATGGATCTTTTCTAATGCATCCCAAACCTCTTTAGCAATATTTAGATTCATAAATTTAAGTAATTTTGAATGTGAAAGATTATTCTTCTAAATAAATTATTCCTTATTCTTTGCTGCATGTGCCATGATCTCATTAGCAGTACTTGGACCATTAGTAGGAGTAGAGTATGGAGTATTATTAACTCTGTCAACATCATATCCATAGTATTCCAAATATCCTTCCATCTTTGTCTTCTAGAAAGTGTAGTTGGTTCGATCAAACTTAAGGAGCTTAATAACTATCTTTTTTTCCATGTCGGACCTTCCTTTAATGGTTCAGCTCTTCCAAGGAAACTGAATCTGATACCAGTTGTTAAAAAACATTCACTGAAAGTTACAACAGTAAGAATTTAAAAAACCTTTACTTTGTTAATGTGTTGAATCATTAAGTGTAGAAAAATAAACTGAAAGTAATAGCACCATGCACACAATAAAACTAGCTTTACGTCGAAAACCAAATAATGGAAAAAACATGGTGAGGATTAGCTCACAATATAAAGAATTCCAAAATTGAATACAAAAGATCACTGCTAGAAAGGCTCAGTAACAAGACAAGACACACTATCTAACAAGAGCTTACTACCAAAGGGCTCACTCCCATATAATTATAGAGAATATAGAAGAGGATTGTCACAAAGAGAAAAAATTATCTCAATGGGTATGTGCAGGCTGATGATGGGCCAAAAAGTTGAGATATGTAAGTGATATGATGACCCATGTGGCTGACAACCTTTTTTTTACATAAAATTGATGAAACGAAAATGGTTTTTAAATGAGATTCTCAAATTTCCACCAATATAAATTATGCTTTACTTTTAATTCAATTAATAATTATTATTCATTTTCTCTTTGAATTACGACTAAAGTCCTGATTGATAGGATGATTGAAAAACATCTATAGCTTTCAAATGGTATCACATTTTTTGAATCCGAAAGATGTGTCACATTCTATGTTTTACATACTATAGGATTAAAAAATTTAAAAAATGAATTTCATGAAGTTTTGACCAAGTTAAGGTGGTCAGATATACAAGTTTTTATATTTTCTAAAATTTGTAATAAAAAATCATAATTAATTATCTACTTGGAAAAAAATTACAAAAAAATATGCATCACATCGGGACATGAGTCATCTACTTATATCTAAAATATTATAGGAAAATATTATCATTTTATTGTGGTTAGGGTGGTCAGATAGACACCTACTTCCTATTTTTTCCCTGAAACTTAAGTACTATTGCATTGAAATTTAAAATTTTCACCAAATAGATTTTTTTTTATTTAAATAAACCTAGTGGTCAAGAAAATACTTTCAATTTTCTACATATTCTATTGTTACATTATTTTGAAATAATATAGATAACTTATTCAAATTTTTATGTCAAGTTGCCTAACTTTGATTTTCTGAATTTTCATCACCACTTAAGGGCCTATTTTTTCCATGATGGTCCTGCACATACCCCAATACAACAAAAAATTCAATGAAAATTCATTCAAACACTTTCAATCTCACATGAAAGATGTCGGATGCCATATTCTCACTACTTTGGAAACTCTAACTTGAAATTTGCACTACACTGCTCAAATTCGCATCTCACATACATATCTCACATCTATCTTTCATCTATTTTTTCTATCTTGTCTTTCATCTACATATCAACTTGTACTTATACCATCTTCAAAGTGGAAACTCATCCAAGGTTGGAAATACACCATTCATATTTACAAATTCAAATCAGGTTAGTGCCAAAACATTCTATGGTGGAATTAGAATTAGGGCGACCCAAACACATACTTAGTGAGTACCTAAATTAGTCCCAAAACACCCCAAAATTCTTCCATGAAATTCATGAGTAGTGTTTAACACAAGGTTGACCAAATCTAGTGTAAAACAAAAAAAAAATTAAGCCCATGCATCCGTAACACGATCCAATCTTTCTGCACAATAGATTTCACTTGAACACGATCTCATCAAATTACTCTTAGAACCTCATTTCATGAAACAAAAATATGAGAAAATATAGAGCAACTACATTTGTCTTGGACCATAGCCAAACACACCAAAATGCATAGTTCACATATTGGTGAAGATATCTCACACTATACAATGATCCAGAAGCTCAAATTCTGGATATAGAAACTACCAACATTCATGAACAATACCTCAAATTTGTACAAAAACAACAACAATATGGAGCACATCCCAAAGAATACATTGAATACTTGTAGACCTTCTTTATTTTTTGTCAATATCCTTGACATACATAATCAATAACCAACTTCTATGACAGAGTTGACATGAATTCTAGCACCTTCATACTTGCAACACTATTATTATGATATGTTCTTGTGTGGTAATTTCCTTGTTAGAACATGGAGGGATTTCAATTACATTTCTATCATCCTACAAAAAATAGAGTTTTCATCCTTATAGATTTTTAAATATTTTTTAAATATTTTTTTTTGTTAATGATCCATTCAATGGATTCATAACTATAATCTTTTGTTATACATTATGGCTCTCATTTTCAATGTGGTCTAATGGTATATTTTAAATTTAAATGGCTTTAAATTTTCCATTTTTGTGCAGTTCTTCAAGTGTTATTTTCCTTTCCTAGGGTTTAATTAAGTGTTTTATTTTCCATACTTAAACCATAGAAGAACCCTAATTCTAGATGGTACAAATATCACTTTTTTTCTATACTCGAATTGATCACTTGCCTCTGTAGCCAAATATTTAAGATACAACTTATGCGTTGCTATTTCATTCTTTTACTGATCCTCTCTACTAGGTTACCAATTGAACTCATGATTTTTTAAAATATTTTTTCAAAATGCTAAATGCCTAATTTTATGTCTCTCATGTAATTAGTTCACAATCCCATTTTCCTAGCACATCCTTAAGAATAACCTTTTTTCATATTTATTAATTCACAAATTAAGTGCTAAGAATGTGTGCCCACATGAGACATGTGTTTAGTTCTAAATATAGATAAAACCTTCTTTACAACATGTCTTCATATCCATAGTGCATAGGAATATTCTATTGAGTAGTGTTTGTAAGGTTTTGACACATGGCATAATCAAATAAAAATTATCATCCTCTTCAAAGAACATATTTTTTCATAGAGGACATGACAAGAATGTCATATGCTTATTATATTGAGATAAGGACAAGTGTCATGATATGATTATCACTAAGGATTTCATCACAACATACTTTTAGTTTCCCCTTGTATTAGTAATATGTGCTGGGAAGGTTTTAATAAACACACAACACTATTCAAGTTGTGATAGTAGCTCTTCATTCCTTCACAACTTAGTTTAATAAAATAAGTATATAAGGAAACTACATTGGGTAGGGTTAAATAAAAGGAGGACAAGTAACAACTTCTTAATTTAGTGCTAGAGCTCTTCAAAGTACGCTTTAGTGCTCCTAATGAATAAGGAAGATGCATCGAGAGGTAATTTATAAGTTAGGGACATGTGTTTGTCCTAGATCAAAGTGCTCACTTCCTTCACAATTCATTCTTGTTTCATGTAACTAAAATGTGTTGGTTAGATGATGTCACCAATGGACACTTGGTGTTCATTTAGTTCAACACTTAAGTCCTTTGAGGTGTAGTTTTTGATTATTATCCAATTAAGGAAATATGCTCAGTGATAAATGTAGAGTTTCATACATGATAGGTTTAGCACAAAACCAAAACGTTCTTAGAGATGATAAAAGATAAAAGTAAACCTATCAATTTTAGAAGTTAATGCATAGGTTGTTTGTAAGGTATTTCCTTAGAAGGTAATTCAAATGGAATATATGGTTACCTATGAAATTACATTAAATATTGATCTTATTTTAAGGAACTTTGATTGACAATTAGAATTCAAATAAGAATGACTAATTGCTAGTGATCAGTTTAATCTACGTGAACCGTTATTTTGGTAATTACAACTTAGATACTAGTTTTTTGGTGATAATAAAACTAATTTGTGTGTTGTTTATTATCATTATTAAAGATTCATTTGTGAATTTTAAATATTGGACCTCTCTGAGAAAAATGAAAGAGAAAAAGAGCTAAGATTTTTAGGATCTTTTATGGGTAAGTACTCTAATCATTTTCATTGGTAAAATTATCTCAGAAATCTCATATGGATTGTAGAATTAAAAGATTTTAAAGTTATCAAATTGAATCTTTGAATAGAAATTAGAACCCTAGGAATTTCAATGATTCTATAAAAACCCCTAAAAATGATTTAGTCAAGTGTTAAGTCAAAGGGTACTAAAATTTTTATGGACGAAGATTTAATGAGTGAATTTTCTAGGTCTATAAATAAAAAAAAGCATGCTCATGGGATGAGTGATTCAAAAGAAAAATTACAAGATTTTGCATCTCAAATTATGGAGACTATCATCACTCAACATGGTTGGACTCTATTCAATTATCGATATAAAAGGAGGTGATTCAACAAGCTAGTGTGAAACATGTGGAGCCAAGATTTGGGTAAATTTGTCATGCCAAATGTGTTCATCAATGTTGAGTTGATTGGATCCCTAGCTCATGTCTGTGATGAGAAACATGGGATCATTAAAATTCAAAAGGGAACAACCATATTAGAAATTTCTAGGTAGTAGTTTGTTGAGACTTTTGATCTAAATATCTAAATTATTGCAAGCATTGACTTTGGTTGTCTTAGAAGATAATGTGATAAGGAAAATCATAGTTTCAGAGTGTTATTGATTTTATAGCACAAGATAAGAGTTCTAGATATGAAAATATTCAAATTTACAATGGATGTTTAGTCAAAGATTCTGACTTTGACATATTTGAAGACTATTTCACCAATACCTACTTTTCTCTATCTTAGGTCCTCATACTACTTTTCTCTATCTTAGGTCCTCATAGAGTATTGCAAAGTTAAAATACCAATTTATATGATTATATTAGCTATAAATATCCAATGTAGAGATATCAACAAAATATTTGACTATGTTGCATACATTGCAAGAGAAATTCAGAAGTAGTTGACAAACTTAAAAGACCCCAAGGCTGGTCTATATTTCAAATGGTATTCTTTATTAATGTACAATATTATTTAAAGTGGGTTAAATATATGGATTGGGCCACTAAATTTTAAAACATGTGATGAGGGAAATCGATTTTCAATCCAAATGTGGAATTATATCTACGATTCCTATTGCTCCTTAGCTAATTATATGGTATTTGAGAATGTTTTTGTGCATGATTTTTTGAAAACACTAGGCCTTCAAACCAAAGATAGAATTTTAGAGAAGTTTCTCAAGGTCTTTCAATTCATAATCCAACCAATTTTTTGGTATACACTTGTTCATAACTCAACCATCACCTATAGTGGAACTTTCCTCCACCTCCATTTTCTTTCTCTTGACCACTACATGTCATCCCTAGAATTTCTTGGATAAACAAGCATAGGCCACTGAAACCACAAATAAAGCTCATGAAATTGATATCAACAATACATTACCACCTATCTAACACTCAACTATTTCCAACATACAATTTATATTTTTCAAATAAAAATGGTAATTTTCAATATGAATAGGTCTTTTAATAATATTTTAGGCTATATTCTAAACATTATATTAACATTTTATTATTATGTCATACTCTAACATCTATATATGATGTCAGCTAATGGAAACCTTCTTTCAAAATGGAGAATACTTCAACAATCAATAACACATTAAAACAGCCCAAAATTTATGACATCGACAATGTGATATTAGGTTATTGTTAGTGTTATACAATTTATCTACCACCCAAACACATATTTTTCACTAAAAAAGAGATTTTTTTACTCTCAATATAACTTGGTCATAAAGAGTTATATTTAGGGAAATGAGACATCATAAAATAATTGGTTCCATGCACTTATTAATGATGTAGGTCTTTTATTAGATTTTTATTAATTTTTTGTATGTATCTCCAACTTTATTGGTCCCTATGGTATTAAAAAAATATTTTAGAGCTATTCATATTTATCCATGCAAGTCTCCTAAAATCTAACCCAAATAAATTTTATTTAATTTATCGTTATTTTATATTTTTGTCATTTGCATGGATTTATTGGTAGATAGAAATGTTCCATTTACATGGGATGGCTTCATTTGATTTTTTTATATGGATGAGGGTAATAGGTCTCTATCTTTTAATTTATTTTTCATCATTCTATATTAATAACATAAAAGGATAATTATGAGTCCTAGATAAATTTAATCTTAAAACATATTATGTTCCTTAATATTTTGTATTATCTTTATGCAGTTAAACCTAAAATAGGTACACTAAGGAGTAGATCAACATTGGATAATATCATTAGTCTCATTGTGAGGTTTTTTTTTTTTAAGGACCAACCTTATGTGCATGACTTTTATAACTCCTTAGTGAGTGTATCATTGGTCAACCTATTTTTGGTATGTTATAGTATGGAGCAGATATGAAAATATTTGTCATTAATATTACTCTCTACCTCATTAAAAATATGTTAAAAATGTGTGTGCTGTTATAAAAAAATTAGATATAATCATTCTTATAAATTCTACATATGAAAAATCATGACATCGAAAATGTCAAAGGAAAATTCTAAAGAGAAAACTAGGCTAAGATAAAGAAAAAACATAGAAAAAAATATAATATGGAATAAAAGGGACATGATTATTGATGTATCATCAATAATATGTTGAGATATGAAGGATCTACATAAAACTAAAATTATTGAAAAAATTATGGTGGGGAATTTGACAACAGTGGAGATATAAAGTTGGATTGACTCATAATGGATAACTAACACATTCCTCATATTCCTTCCAAAAGGATTTTTTTGGAAATATACAAAATAGACAAATATAAAGAGGAAATTATAATGGTGGGTTTATATATGAATTTAAGATATCTACTCTATATACAAATATGGATGTTGAATTTCAATCCTTTACAGACAAATCTATCAAATTGTTGGTATAGATTCAACTCTATAATCTTCAATTTGAATATTAGTCAAGATAATGTAGTAAAACATTTGGTGACAATATTGGAAAGACCCTATGTTGGTTTGTAAAATGGAGAAAACATAATATATATTCATGAATTAAAATAATTTCAATCAAATAAATTTAGAAAATTATCAAGTTGGTATGATTATATTGGTATGGATTTAGTAATTAGAAATTAGAAACCCTAATTTTTTTCTTAATGTGCACAAATTGTTACTATCATAAATCTTCTTGATACATTCCACCATTTATAGAAATAAATGAATTGATGCATAAAAGGACCAATGAGAAGTATATACTAATAAAAACATTTATAAACCCATCAATCACCTTCCACCCAAACATAACACCACAAGAAAGACATGTTTATCTTCATCAAATCTACCTCTAGAAGAAATAAAAAAAATCAAAGCATAACAAGGGAAATTATTACTTACAAATAAAAGGGTGAAACAAGTGGAATTTAGATGGGTGAAAGCATGAAAACAAAGTAGGAGGATATTTGGGATGAAATTAAGGAATCTTGAGAGTAACTTCAACCCAAACATAATCCCATATGAAATATGTGTCTCTCTCCATGGAAGCTACCTCTAGATGAAATATGAAAAAATCAAAACCCAACAATGGAAATTGTTCCTTATATATAAATGGGTGAGACAATTGGAAGTTATATAGGTGAAGTAATAGATACAAAGGAGGAGGATATTTGGTATGCAACTATTTTTATTGACCCAATAAGGATTAGCCAATCCACCACTAAGTTATTGAATAATGTATAAAGAAAAAAGCATTCAACGAGGAGTTGAAAATAAAATAAGGAGAAGAGAGAAGATGATGATATCATTGAGAATAAAAAATTCATCAAAACTTAATATTTTTAGGTTCAAGTTAGGATTTCTCTCCCTTGGAAACTAATGAAGATCTTTACACAGACTATTAGGGGTGTTAATGACCCTAACAAGAGGCACATAATCAAGTGTCATTTTAAAAACCAATTGGTTGAATGTGTGTTATTATAAGGAAAAAATAAATAAAATAAAATTTGAATCATTATTCATACCTTAAAAAGATTAAATCCATCACTTTATAAAAGGAAATACTACCTTTCGAGGCCTCTTCTTGTTAAGTTGAAGTGTAGGAGAGTAAGCATTATTGCTTCTTCTTGTTAAGTTCGCCAATCGTTTCCTAGGCTTTAATTATTGAACATGGAAAATTTATAGAAGCTTTGAGCAATCCGCTTGGGTTTTAAAAAACACCAACATATCCTTCCTTGCTAGCCCATGGAAGTATTGTTGATGGCAGCAAGTGCTCATGGGGAAGCGAGTATTTGTAGGAAGGATATGGTGGGCCCTCCAAAATATTTTTAAAAGGAAAAAATAAATAAAGAACAAAGTGTGAAGGGTTAAGTGTATGGTGAATAGATTAAGGCTTTCCATTTTCTTACAAAAAATGCAAGACTTTAAATGTAAAAAATTAAAGTGGTAAATCCGACAATGCACGTGTAAGATAATTCTTTGCCCGAGTTATTGATTTAAAATAACCATTTATAATGGTGAGTGAAGGCATAAAAATAGGTGAATATAAAGGTATGGGTAAAATATTTTACACAAAGAAAGTTGAAATTTCTTCACCATTTTTTAAGTATGCAAATGTGATGGACATTTAAAAAATATTATTAAGGGGATCCTTTTACAAAAGTTTGACTACTTCATTTGAACATGAGAAGGGAAATTATTAAGTACAACATGGTAAAAGTAATGAAAACTTTATTTTGTTGGGAGGTAAAGTGTAAAGTGCTACAACAAAGTAAAAGTGCAGAATAAATAGAGCAAAGGAGGAGAAAGAGAGTTTCCATGGAGAAATAAAATAGATTTCCTTGCAGAGGAAAATGGTTTTCATGGGAGCAAATATTTTCTCATTGCAAAGGAAAAAATGGGAAAAGAGGAAAATGGCTTTTCTGTTGCAGATATTTTTCAACTGTAGAATAAAGGAGAATGCTTACTCTTCATGATGGGAATATTTTTTTGTTTGAGGGAAACAAGTGCAAGATGCATGAACCAAGGAGTAGATGGAAGAGTCTTCAAAGAGAAAAGATATTTGCATATCAATGGAGGATGATGCTGCCAGATGTCAACAACAAGTGGATTTTAGGGTAGCCTTTGTTTCTTCTTATTCTCTTTCTCTCTCATTTTCAAGGGTTACAATTTTCTGAGATTTTTACAAGGCAAACAAGAGCTGTGTAAAAGGTTGTAAAGTGTCAAGTTAGGATGGATTATATAACTATCAGTCATTAATCTAAGATTTTTTATGTGTTCTAAATTGAGTTTCATGAATATATTTTATTCTATTATTATATCCATGGTTGATATGTAATACTCTTTTGAATTCAATAATCAAGGATTACTTGGGTTATTTCATGCACATTTGTTACATTTGAGTTGTATTTTTTATTGCTTTATGTTCAAAGAATACTGTAATTGCTTTAATGAATTTCAATTTCATTTTTATTGCCTATTATTCAAAGAATGGTGTAATTGCTTCAATGAGTGTAACATGAGTATTGTGTTTCTAGATGGATTTATAAGAATGTCATTTGATAGAGCTTCAGTGGTCTTTGTAATACCCCTCCGTTTTGCTTCTTGTTCAAGTTGCTTTATGCTATGTTTGGTTGCAATTAATTTGATACTGGATACATTTTGTTATGATGTTTTGGTCGTTACTGTTGAGCGACAACTATTATTGTGGGATGTAGTTATCTGATTATTGTTTCACATGCATTATGGATTAATGATGCTGTAGAGTTAACATGAGATATTATTATGAGATTATTGGAATTATGATGGAAGTACCAGTTTTGATGAGTGTATGGGTGAAGAGGATGAGTTCGCATCACTCGCTTGCGATGTGAATCTGTGATTTCTTCTTCACGGTGTGTATTATATGCTGGATATATTATATGATGTTGTTTACTTGGTTGAAGGATTGCAGGTACATGACATCGACTCCACCTGGTTTCACAGGTTTGAGCGTGTCAATCCAACGGTTAAGTTGAACGGGAGATAGTAGCTAGGTAACATGTGTCAAGTTTACACCCTAGTCTTAGTGTGTTGTCAGTTGTGTGGGTCGAGTCATTGTCTATCTTGCTTTGATGTTATTTAATTTTGAAGCATTCTTGATTTGGAAATAGATATTTAGAATAATTGCATTTAAATCAGGTTGATGATTATTTAATTTAAATAATGCAATGTGGATAAAAGTTTATATTTAAATTAATTAATTATATTTAGTTTATTTAATTAATTAAATTTAATCCAAGGGGGTTGAATTTAGTTATTAAATAATTTAATAAATTAATTAAACGTGATGCAAGAGAATGAAAGGAAATAAAAGAGTTAAAATTAAATTTGGAATTTAATTTCAACGTGTGGGAATTAAATTAGAAATTGTAATTAAATGTTTATTTGGGAAATTGGTTGCAATTTTGGAAATTACTTTATTATTTGAAATTGCATTTTAAATTGAAAGTGGGTTTTTGAAAAGTGAAATTGAAATTGAAATATCTAATTTGCATGTAATGTGAATTAGGGTTGTAAAAATTAAAAGTGAAATTGAAATTGAAATATCTAATTTGAATGTAATGTGAATTAGGGTTGTATTAGGTATTTCTGATTTATAAAGAATACATGTTTTAGTTTTAGGGGAGAAAGTTTTTAGAAAAATACATTTTTACAGCAGGGAAGAAATTTTGGAAAATTTGCATAAGGGTTTGAACAAAGTTTGATTGTAGAATTGATTGAAGGAAAGATTGTTTGCATTTGTTGGATTTTGGATTGGATTCTTTGGAGGATTGAAGAAAATTTAGGAAATCTTTGGAGGAGGCTTGCATTAGAAATTCATCTCTTCCTGTAGCTTCTTGTACCAGGTTTTCCTTTTGTGTTTTATTATTCTTGATTGTTTTTTTTTAATAGTAATGATTAAAGATTTGTTGTTAAATCTGTTTTAGAAAACAAATTTGATATTAGCAAAAAAGAATTAAACAAATTTACAGCCTTTGCTTGTGAAAATTCTTGAGTGAAAATTGTGAAAACCTTAGTTGAATTTAAATTATTTGTGGAAATCAATTTTGTTGTTATTGGAAATCAAACATAGAGATTGAACAATGCATTTAGAATGTTTTTAGAAAATAAAACCCTCTGTTATTATTAGAAAACGGATTTTAAAATCTATAGTATAGTTATATTTTTCATGGTAAAATGGTCTGATTGCGTCGCCTATAATTTCACTTTCACAAACTAGGTTTTCAGGAAATTTAAAGGGTTTTTGCATTTTGAAATTTTCTTATCCCTATCAAAAAATAGTAAATACTCAGATCGTATCTTTTGAGTTATGCTTGAAAAATGAGACTGCTGTTAAGTTATTTTCCCATGGCTGTTCTGAAAATAAAATAATAATAAATTGATATTTATAAATATTAATATTTTATATATTGTTATTATAATATTAAAATATTATTTAATAATATTTTATATTATAATATATAATATTAAAGTATTATATTTATTTATATTATTTTAAATAAAATTTGTATATTAGATTAGTAGAATTAAAATTATAAACTTATGCGAAATTATTGTTATTTTAAAATGGCATGTTAAAGTTTAATTGAAGGAGTTAAATATTTGATTTAAAGAATGCAATATATTATTGAATAGAGATTTAAAAATGGATTGATTAGTGTATATGGAAAATGGATAGAGAAACAATATGCTATTATATTAAAATGATTGAATGTTTTAAATAGAAAATTGAATGAGATGTAAGATTTGGTTAGGAAATGGAAAGAGTTTATTTGCATGGATTTGTGTCAATTTAAAAGTAAATTAAGAAATTGTTTTATTGATGAAGCAATCAATTATGTTAATTTCTATTTAGATTAATTTAATCATTGTGATTTGATTATGAAAGAGATATGGATTTAGTATATCCAAAAGTAGTATCTTCCTCATGATTATCTTAAAAGATTTAATTCTCTATATTCAGTAAAGGGAAGTAAGTTTAATTGTTTTAGATTTCCAATAATGAAAAGGGAAATAGGGGTTATGATTATTTTAGATGATCTAGTTATCGTGTCTTTAACTTTGTCAACACTACCTATTGAATGAGTATGGATTTAGGAAATCCAAATATTAGAATTGATTAATGACTTGAATGCTTTTGTTGCTATGTCGTCAAGTTGCATTGTTGGTTTTGGGATTTAGTATTGGTCCTAAATTATAAGTCTTATAAAACATCTTAGAGGATAAGGGTTGTTGAATATTTATGCCATCCAGTTGTTTTCCCTTGGGTAGTGCATGGCATCTTTTCATTTTTACCCGATTTTCACGAACGGGGATGTTTGCACCTCCTTGATTTAGGAGCGGATTATGGGATCCGTGTCTCCTTGTATGGAGTGACCTTGTTATGTGGTTTCATCTTGTTGCCTCCTATGAAAGGAGTGGACTATGTGATTATTGCCTCCAAGATGTTTGGAGTGAGTTTCTATTATTTGTATCCTCCTTGTGTTGGAGTGGTTATGATGCCTAGTTTGTATGCACTTGTGTTTCCCTTGGTGATTGGTTGTGAGTGTGTTGTCCATTAGAAGAGTGGCTTATGTTAGGTGCCAGAGCCCAAAGAGGTAAACTGGATAACCTTAAGGAGTGATTTAAACAAGTGATAATTAAAATAATGTACTTAGAAGATTAGGACTAACTTCTCACTAATCAAGATAATTTTACCTCACTCATAGACACAAGGGTTTGTTTAGAATTGGGATGAGTGGGAAGGCTTGGAATGGCAAGATCAACTATCTTATCCATACGAGAGATAGTTGATTCCACTTGAGTGAGTATGAGTGCCGGGATTCGGTTGAGGCCACCAGGATTACTTGTGCCGAAGCCTATGAAGAATGCCTAGAGGAGATCTCATGACAAACCTTGCGATGACACTCTATCTAGGACAACTGTTGTTAATTGTTTTATATGTATGGTTTTGTGAACATACTTGATCTATTTTATGCCTAGAAGCAATGTGACCTATGTCGGTGATGTGAATGTTGTACTTAATTTGTACTTGTATTGTATTTGAGATGTACTTGTTAGCTCATTTATTTGGTTATATTAGTATGAGTCAGTATGAGTCTGCCTTTGGTTAGTGGTTGTAAATCTTTGTCCATGATACTTTGTTACTATCTCCTAGCATGGGGGGTGGGCCTTCGGGTACCACATTGGTAGGGTGGAACATGCACCAAAACTGTTGGGTCCCCATCTATCTTCAGTACTTGGTGGTGAGACATCCAGATGGACAGCTCGCGGTTCTTGTTGTATTACCTTGCATTGTAATATTTTAACTTGTATAAGTTATTTTATCCCTCTTATGTTTATGAGCTGGAATTCTGTAATTGTAACCTTATGTACTATTGCCTCATTCTGGGAATGAGTGATGTAACTATTGGATTAAGATAATGTTTATGAGATTGTATCTTGGTTGATTATCTTATTATGTTATGTGGTATTCTTATGATGTATGATGGTTATTTCATAAAGTTCATAAGGCTATGGTTTATGTAATATGTATGTGTGGGTTTAAGTAATCCTAACCTTGTAGCCTTAGAGGTTGTTGTTAACTAGTAAGTAAATGTGTATGTTAAATGCACTTTATAAAAAAAAAATTAGTTCGCTTAAGACGTTAATTGCAACTTCCTTTAAGGTTACTTGGTGGGGCTTTACAGTCTTGTTATCATAATGTGATAACATTTTCAAAGATATTCAAAATATTTTTAACATTGTAGGATGAAATGTTGGTTGTATGACTCTGTAGCCCTTCTCTTGGTACTGGTCAGGCCTTGTGCATCTTTTGTTTTTAGTTTGGTCCCAAATCTTAAAATCTAAACAAACCTTCAATTATGTTTTATGAATTATTTGTATCTACAATCTTCTCCATGTTGGTCAATGAAGTTTTCCCAATATCTTAGCCAATGTTGAGTGATATTTCATGTTTCTTGGCATATTCTTGTGAGATAATTATCTGTTAAGCAATACCTTGTTGAATATGTGTATGAATCTTTAGGGGTTATTAAAGGGTCACCTCCCTAGGTCCTACACAACCTAAAGTGTAGAGGAAATGTGTTATAATATCATTTTCTATTAGTTGGACAAATCTGACACTAGGTCTAAGCATGAAGTGTGGCTCACTTCTAGGATTTAGTAAATCTGTCAATTTGGGGAACCAACAGGCCCTTATGAGGAATGATGTATATCACTCCCACCATATCATACATAGTATCATTATATATAGAATCATTTTGAATAGTATCATTATTATCATCATTTGCATTAGCATTCATCACATCATTCTTTATAGTTTTTCTAGCTTTGAAAAATTAAATCTTATGATTAGGCATAGGTTTGGTAAAATTTACAAGTTTTGGTTCAGAGGGACAAGGGATTTATCTCCTTGATCACTAACAAATCCAATAGAAAGATGACCAGAATCAATGAGGGCTTACACAAGATTTTTAAGACACTTACAATGTTATGTTTCATGTGAATTTTGTTAGTGATAATGGTAGTAAGAATTTGGTCTATGGTTGGCAGGCAATGGTTTATTAGGATCCGGTTTTTTAACAAGAGGTAAGGTAATCATTTATTGTTCTAAAAGTTGTGTCATTGTGTTATGAAGGGTATTGGGTAAGGGAGTGAATTGTCTTTTTGGGTCCTCATAGCTAAAGGGTATCACAGCTTTGATAGAAGCTACTTGGTTATTAATATTTTGAGTTTTTTTTTAGGGGGATTGAATTGAAGGAAACCTTTGTTCTATTTTCTAAAAGGTTGAGAATTTTTTTTTTTTTTGGACTCAGATTAGTTAGTATGACTAGAGGTGGATTTTGTATCTCAACTACTAACCAAATTTTGATAATCATGGAGGGTTGTACAAAAGTGCATGAAGGAGGGAAATTTCATCATGGTAAGCTTTTCTTGTATATTACTTTGCAAGTTTTCTAGGAACATCTTTTGAAGATGGGGATCGGGAATGTTGACATCGATTTAGGAATAAAGTTATTGGTAGCATGAGATAAGGTCAACAATATTTTCTTCTTCTTTTTTCTTACATCTCAACAAATTAGACAAGGTCATGAATATTAGGAGTCATATGCACCTAGAAATGGTTGAAAAATGCCTCAACAAGTTCATTGAATGAACAAATTGAGTTTTTGGCAAAGAAGAGATCCATTCCAAGGAAATATCTTGCAAGGACCTAGGGAAAATCTTAGCCAAGAGTTTATCATCAAGGAAAATTCACTACATAAGGTAGTATAAGCATTAAAATGGTTAGAAGGATCTCCATTTCCTCCATATTTCTTGAATCTAGTCACCTCTACACCTAGTGTTATCGGTGTCTGAAGTATCTCAAAGGAAAATGAACTTCTTTTGACATAATATCTAGGTGGGCCATTTTGATTTTGGTTGATGTGGAAATTTGGTTTTGAAGGGATGAAACAGTTTGGAAGAGTTCATTTATGAGAGGGTCATTCCTTGTGTTATGAGATGGAGGTGAGAAAGGTGAAGGGGTGTAAGTGTTTGAGGGACAAGTGAATGGAATTCTTATAGGTGGTAAAATAGTAGGAGATATAACATGTGATGCCACAAAGGTACTAGGGATGCTAGTAGAAATTACCAAGGAAGGAATCATATTACTAGTTGGTTGTATTGGTATAGATAGGAATTGAGGCAACTATTGGAGGAGGAGAAATTTGAGTTCCTCCTTCACTTGTGACATTTATTGTAGGTAAATGACAACTAGTGGTTGAGGTGAGGTGTTTTCCAAAGATTCCAACTATGTTTTTCACAAGGTCAAGTCCATCTTCACTTTCAAGCATGCGGTGAATTTTATCTATAGTAGGGATGGCAGTAGTTGAAATATTGTCATTTTGTACTTGATGTTGTAGGTTTTCTAAATCTTAATGAATTTGAATTATGTTTTCTTGTGGAACACTAGCAAGGATTTTTTCAACATGTGTCACACTACTTGAAGGTAAAGAGTTGTTTAGGTTATGGTCCATACCTAGTGTACTAGTGTCAATACTAGGAGTGAAAGAGCTAGAAAACCCAAGATCCATGATGATTGTGCTATCGTGGAATGACATGAGTCTTAAACTTCTTCTCACCACAATATTAGCAATAGGATACAAAATACTCATACAAGGGCTACTAAATGCAAGATGAATGCAAATGCAATATAAGCTAAGAAAAATGATATGAATACAACAAAAATTATAGAAACTGAAATAGAAAGCTATAAACAACAAACAAAATCTCAGAAATAGTGCTTTAGATTTTAAAAAATTCAGTGCAAAATCTACACTAGGACTGATTTGCCCAAGGTTGCGAATGAGTCCCATATAGATTCTTTTTGAAAACTTTCAAAAAGAATTAGATGATTTTTATGTTTTATGATTTGTATCTTAAGTGAAAATGCTGATTTTGTTTGACTTTGAGATGCAAAAATGCAAGATATATTAAATTTCACTAATGAGAAATTAGAAACCCTAGAATACCAATTAACTAATGCAAACACTAATGCAATGTTAATGCTAGTGAGATCTAGGATGATGATGCACTCCATATCAGAATTATGATATTCTAAATGCAAGTTCACAAAATGAAATGAAATAAAAATGGTTTAGGTGATTTCATATGGTTTACGATATAGAGCACACCCACTTTCCAATTTCATTCAAGGATAACCCTAGAGATCTCAATGCAAAGGAGAAAGAGATCTTGCTATAGGGTTGTCCTAGGGGATGACTATAGACTAATGAGGGGTTCACCACCAAGCTAGGGCTTGGAAAGACAAATGAAATGCAATATATAACACTAAACCCTAATTCAATGCAAGCTTGAACTAAATGAACTTGAAATGTCAATCAAATAGAAAAAAATGTAGATAAATTGTGTGCACCCAGGAAACTGAAGATGACTCGGAGGAGCACTAAATGCTAGAAATTTTGAATTTACTCTTGATTGGGACTCATTCAACAAGTTGGGTGAATTAGTCTAGAATCTAGGTTTCTGTGCAGGAACAATAATACGAAAAATGGGTATCTGAATTTGTAAAAAAATGAATTTTGACCAAAATTGGGACTCATTCACCAGAAGTGGAAAATCAATCCAGTTAGGGTTTTATAAAACTTCAAAGTTTAGATCTTCTCTTATTAGTATACTCAATCTACTTCTTTAGGTTTTCGGATCTGAATCTATGTAAATCAACCTATAGGTGATCTCCAATATTCTCCAAGGCAAGGGAACAACTTTGACAACCTTTAGGCACGTTGAAAAAATTCTCCAAGCTTACTCCTCAATGTTTCTTCAATCTAAACCTTTAAATCACACACTAAAGAGAGGGAAAAATATTGTTTTGTTACTTGATAGGGTTTTTCCTTGGTCAAACCCCTTGTTGGTAATCAAACCATGAAATAGAATAGAATAGGAATTGAGAATGATGAATGAACAAAATAGGATGTTGTAACTCACCAAACCCTAGAAATGCAGTGTTGCAAACATGTATGAGATTACTTGAATGGATGTAGATCTTGAGTGAAGTGCTAACTTGAATCATAAAACCCTACATCACAATTGTTAGCTCAAAAACAAACCTAATGCATGCAATCTTTGATATGATGCTTGATGCTTGAATAATGCTCTAAAATATTTGATAATGTACCCTTGAAGACTCTTGAATTCTCTTCAATCCTCTTGTGAACTCAACTTTTCTATAAGGATTCTCATTCAACTTGCTACGTCAAATGAGTGAAATAAACTCGTATTTATAATTAAATATGCAAGAATTCCCAAAATTACAACACTACAAGCCAACATCAGATCTAGGAGGATAAAATCTCGCCAAAAATTCGAATTAATTTAGATTTTGGGCCACAGGGGAATCATTCACCCAAGGTGGTGAATGAGTCCCAATAGGCATAATTTATGGGACCATTTTAAAAAATTCTTGGAATTGTGTAAAACCATGATCAAGACCCAAAAATCTAGGTGGGATTCCTTTGCCCAACCTAGATCACTAGATCTAGGCCATTCAAGCTGAAAAAATTGAATTATGATTCATTATTGATTTATGTTGAGATCATCCTCAAAAGGTGCATTAAATGAGGCTTGTGGATGTAAAATAAGACCAATCAAAGCATAAGAAAGCCCAATTATTAATGGAAACCTTAGAAAAGTGTGAAAGTGTATTACAACACTTTACAACACTCCAAATAAGGCATCAATAAGCTCATTTAGTTAACAATGGCCCAAGACCTAATATGAATATGTTAGAAATATTACAAAATGAAATCAAGGCCAAGTTAAGGGGGACCTTTTTCCATCATCATAGTGGATTATTTTTATTAGGCTATATTAGTTAGAGGTAACAATTTTTTACGACATTTTTTATATATTTTTTGACCATGGGATATGGTAAGCATGAGAACGAAAATGGACTATACAAGGTTTGGAGATACAATGTTGGTTTTATATCTCAAGAGAAAAATTAATCTTAGTGACTAGATTAATTATATGTTGGCAAATAGATGTGGCAATTGTTCTAGCTAGGCCAAAGTACATGCTGTATACCAAAAAAATTGTTTGATGAGAATAATCATTTTGGTAATTTTGTGGTAACAAGTTGAGACTATATAGATTGGTGTCTCTATGATAAATTTCATGTGTCATATTGGTTTAGATTTCTTGCATTTAATAATTGGATATTATGGATGATGAAATAGATGTTGGTAAGATGATCTTGGCTTGAAGCATGGTGGTAACCTTTCTAGTTTATAGATATTGTGGAGTTTCCCTTTTCCTCTTACAAGGTATAAAAGAAGCTAAAGAATGTTGGGATTGCATATGTCATAAATATTGCATGTGTTATTGTTGGATTGGTTACTCTATTATATCTATTCAATATTTTTATTCTATTTTGGACATGAGTAATCCTATTTATGACATGGATATTATTTCATATGTATTCCTATGTCTAATATGTAGTAATTTGTATGAGCATATAATATCATTATGACATTGTAAGATGTTGGAGTTACTTATATTAGATTCTATGATGAATGTAAGATGGTTATATAGGGATTTACAAAATGCACCTAAAATATTGAAATTCTATATGATGTGTAAGAAGCATATATAACACTTTAAATGATATAATAAATTCTCTCCAATTATATATAACATTTTTTATATCGTTTATGGACATGCATATTTTTTATTTTATCTACTAGTGGGTTAATTTTCATCTCTAATGAAGTTGGTTTCCCAAGTTCATAAGAAAGCTTTTTGAAGGTTCTAGAAATGTTCTTCAATATTTTCCACATATATCATAAGGTCTCTTTTCATATTAAACACTTAGCTCACATTTTTAGCTAATAACTTTCTAGAAATCTCTTTATTGTTTCTTAGATTTATTTTAGTATATATGGGAGCTACAATATTTTTGTTGTAAACAAGGAGTAAGGAGTTTCCTTTATAAAGATATATTTTGATATTTCCTCTAGATAAAGATGCCATTCTCAATGTTAAGGCATAATCCTAGAAGTGTATTGTTACTAAATAAAAAAATTTCTTGGTGGTTTGGAGTTGGGTTGTTTACCCAGAACTTCTTTCATCATGTATAGCATTGTTTTTTCTGCTTTTTCTATCCCTCTTCTATTCTTCTATAATTTTGTTTTTATAAGTGATAATTTATATGTTATATTTATTAAAAACTAATAGATTTGAGACCTAGAAAACTTCCCTTTAAGGGGTAATGTTCAATATAAATAGTCATCCTTCTTCTACTTTATCAAAAATAGTTTTTTTTTACTTGTATCGAACAATTTTTAGTAAATATTATGTTGTTGGAAGTGCATATTGAGAATTATTCCTTACAATGGTGAACGATATTTTTCATGTAGAGTACTTGGCTCAAGAAGCCTAGTACATTGTATTGTATTGGCTTTGGTTATAAACTAAAGTCCTTGGGCAATGAGTTTGTAAGAAAGCTAATTTATATGAGTAGTTTTAGGCTTGCAAGCATTGAAATGGGGAAATATTTTGAATATTCTATTATTTTTCGTGAATATTAATACATATGTTGTTCTATATTTGTTGGTGGAGCATTTTTCTAAAAGGATTTTTCTACATGAATTTGGGGTTGTGGTATAATAATATGTTTTGTTGATTTTATTTTCTTTCTATTTTGATTCACATTTTATCTTAAGTGGATTAATTAGATTGTATATAATGTTTATTTTAATACTATTATAGTAGTTTAATTTACTTTTTAACAAAATCACACCTCAAAATTTGACATTAGACATGAAGACTCTAATTAGACGCAACATAATTTGGAGTCAACTTGACCATTAAGCTTCTACAAATTTCATACTAAGATTTCTCCAATAAACTGCATTGCATTAATATTTTGAGAGTACCAATTCTTCCCAACTTAAAATGTGAAAAATAGTAGACATGAGACCATAGCTAGGTTTTACTGAAAATATTCTTGGGTTTTTTGCTTCAAACCTCTATAAAGAATTATAGATTGCATTGGACATTGGAGCCTTAAAAAGCTAAAAAAATTAATTTAATTCAAGTGTAGAGTAAATATAAATTAAAGAAGAATATAACCTATGGTCTACCACACAACCAAAATCAATGATCTTAATACAATATGACATGGAGAGATATTGAAATTGGGATAATATTTTCAAGAACAAGAAATAAAGCCTACAAAAGAACATGTTATAAAAGCAATATGCAAGTGTAAAACATCTAAAACAAATAGACTAAAATAATGAGACTTTCTCTAAGAATATTAATATAAGAATCAGTATATAAGTCTAAAAATATGTACTTTGAAACCTAATAATTTTTTTGAATAATATTTCTTAAAAAATAAATCTATAATCAATTCTTATGAAAAACCACAAAACAATACCCAAAATATTAAAAATTATTAAAAATATATCAACTAATATCGTCCTATTACTACATTGACATTTAGTAGATCACAATTGCCCCATTCAATAAAGGTAAGTCTAATAAAGATCGGATAGCAGAGATTAAAATTCTCGGCAAAAACACTCGCGTTTAGTACATATTTGATGCAGGTAATTGCATGTCAGTGGGATTCTTCAGAGAGAAAATTGACAATGTACGAAGATAAGATTCGGTGTACGTGCATGCTTGAAAAGATGTGATCTTGGCCACATCTAGAAAGAAAAATCAGATCAGAATTGCAAAAGGTGGGTTAAATTTGTTCTATGGTCCTTTGAATATATCGTTTAAGTCTACATTCATTTCACTGTTTTCGGATGTTGCACGTTAAAACTTCACTTCATAAATCTTTATCAATCCCAGAAAATAATTGATCAATCTTGAAAAATGGAACACATACATCATTGTATTGTTAAGTCTCATCTTATCAAATACGACTGCTCAATAGTAATCTCATGTTTCTGTACAACAAAATATGTCATTTTTCCTTCTGCCGTTCAATAATCGACTCTGACTGTTTATTTGTAATCTTATGTTATTTTGTAATGAAAAACAAATGTGAGAAAGCACGCCCCACAATCAGAGCATACGAAGAGATGCCGATTGTGCCTTAAAGGATTTGGATTATAAGAAGAGATGGCGACATAAATCTTCACGTTTTAAAGTTTTATTCTATGTACGTTTGACCTATTTCACCTGTTTGAATCGAAATGAGATCATCATAAATGGCTTAGCATTTGTTGTACTCATTCCCACTGAAAGTATAATAGTGAAAGTAATTAAATTATGAGGATTTTCAAAAAGTAATTTTTTATTGATAAATGGTATATTTTTATTGTTCAATTTAATTCATAGTCTAAATCTTATTTATATCTTATTTTAAATATTTGTATTCATTCTTTATTTATTATATTTTTATTTTATAATTTTACCTATACAATTATCACATAAATCATTTATTGCATACATATTTGTATTTACTTTTATGCATTCATTGTTTGCCATTATTTTATTTCAAGATTAAAAGTTTATTAAAAGTCAATCAAGACAAAGCTTTAAAATTGAACAGATATTCAATTGAATTTCTACACCTTCTATCAAACCTCTATTGCTCAATTTACTTCATGCTTTGATCTTAAGGAAAAGAACTAAAGGTCTAGCATAGATAGAACGACAACAATTTATTTCAAATAGAAAAATAAAAATTATCTAGAAGAGAACCACTACCAATATATAAAGAAGTTGAATGGAGTTGGAGTGGATAATTTAATTTTCAAATTTGGGAAGGGGTTGTGGGGGCAAAGACTACATAGTATTTAAAACCCACTTTAAATTATCTAGATCAAAATGTACGTTAATTGCCTACAATTGGACTATTGCAATGAAGAGAAATCCCATATACCACTAAACTACTGAGTCTCTTTTTTAAATAATTGATAAGTTGGTTAGAAAAAGTTGATGGCCAAAGGTTTCCACATAGATGTGATTGTGGTTATTTTCTTAGAATAAAGAAAGAAGAAAAGATATGACCATGGCCCAAAGAAGAACCATTCCAATCTAACAATTGATGCATTTCATACCAATAATTTAAATAGGGAAGGAGATTTCAATCTAAACGTATGTGCAATAAAAATCTATACTATTTCCATTTAAGAAAATCAATAAAAATTCTATATTTTTCTATTAAATTTCACATTTCACCACTTTTGATAATCTATTAAAAAATAAAATACATTTTAAGATTTTCGATTCTATAATTTTAACACATAATTTGATAAAATATTGTTTCATAATGTTTTTGGGTCAAGATTGAGAAGATCTTTGGTTTATGATCCACCAAGAATCCCAAAGGAAATTCATGATTTATTAAGGCCAATGGGGAGGAGGCCTGAATTGAATTTTACACACAATTGGGGAGATGTCATTCCTTACTATAATACATCCATCTTTAGGGTATATGGCACCAATGCCAACCCATATGCTTTGCCTAGGGATGTGCCTCTAAGAATTGGATTCTTAGAAATCATGAGACAGTTGGGACGAGCCCAGATGGTATATTTGCAAACAACGTAGAAGAAGGGATATTTCTTTCCTGGGTATACAACATTTATAGATTTTGTCATGGGAAAAGGAGGATGGACAGATTTGGGGACATTTATAGCACCTTATGGGTTGAATAATGTGCACCCAATGAACCATGATCGTGAGGATTTCATTTCTCAATTGTAGGCAAATCACATAACATGCATATTCGTTCACAATTTCTATTTCCCATGCCAAATATCAAGGGTTACTTCAATAGAGCCACATATGTTCTTGACAATTTTGAGAGCGTGGTGGGAGTTTTGAAAGGTGAAAGGATTGTTAAAGACAAAGGAAGGTCACAGGCTATTGAGGAGTATCCTGAAGTAGGATTGGAGGAAAGACCTTCTTATTAGCCCTATCAAAGATTAGATTTTATAAAAGGAAGAAGGGAGTTGTGATTGAAAAGGAAACCATACCCCCTCCTATTATTTCAAAGAAGTCCAAAGTGGTATCTCATAAGAAAATAGTCACCATTAATTTGGACTCCCCCTTGGGAGCCCCTTCTCCAACAAAACCACCATCACCCAAGAGACAGAGGATTGAAGATGCAAAAGTGGTCGATTATCCTAAATCAGATGATGAGGAGATCATGGTGACCCCTGATGACATGCATCAAGCAATACCATCTTTTCCACAAGATGTTACAACAAGTTCTGGAGTAGTTTCTCTAAGACTAGGAAAAGATGAGATAAGAGGAATAACCAATACTGATGATTTAAGGATGGATACCTATAGAGAATTCATAAGTGATGATTCTTTTGTTAAAACAAATGCATTCATAGATTTTGCATGGAGAGTGTAGGCTCCATGATATGCTAAGAAAGTGGATCAAGAAAGGAGTTTGCATCTGGAGCTTCCTAAAAAGGTTATCAAGTCCAATGTTGTGCAAGAAATGAGAAAAACCTTCAAGGAAATGACACCAGAGCAAGGTAGAGAATTGGTGCAAAAGAGTGGATTATTATTACTCACTGAATGGGATATTGTTGATGTTGTGGTATTTGATACAATAAGAAGGGCCAATAGGCCACTTCTTGAGACTGAGGAGGAAGCCACATTGTCACTCAAAGGCTCGACTTTTAGTGAATAATGGGAAGACTTAGCAATTTGGTCATTGTCTACTGGACCCATGAAGCCAATAGTTGCAGAGTTGGTTGATTTCAAGGGTCACCTGGTTGTAAGGAGAATGGTTGATACTCTAGCATTAGAAGCAACATATATGGCAGTAAATGTTGCCAAGTTCACGAGGGAAACTATTGAGGATTTGACCAAGGAAAAATATACTATGAGGGGTCAGTATAATGATCTTATTGTTGAATACAACAAGAGTCAACAAAGGGTTGCAAAACTAGAAAATGAGTTGGCATTATTGAAGCAAAAAATGGAGATGTTGAAGTCTCAAGGACAAGCTAGTTCTAGTCATAATGTGCTTGATCCACCAATTGGAGCAACCTCAAACTCCTCCATAGGGACAATCCTGAGCAATCATTCCATATAATATTGGACAAGAACCCATGACAATTGAGGATGCAAGTACTTTTGGTGCAAGGCTCTCAAAGGAAAAATTAATCCACCAGGTTGAGGAGTATAATGAATTGCTACAACAATCCTAGATATCAATGTTCATAAATAAATTTAATAATTGTGGACATTGTATTGGGACACTTAAATAGAAAAGTCCAGGGAAAATTGAATAGTGTCCATGCAAATTATGCTTTAATGTTGCAAGAAATTATGTTTTTCTCCAAAAATAAGGAATTAGCCACCCCATTGTTGGATAAGTGGAGTCCCATAGTTGAGCAACTAAATTTTATGGCAGTAGGAGCAAAGAATCAGAAAGATAAGTATCCTAGGGTTCTCCCAACTTATCAATTTTTTAACGATATTGTTGGACAAAAGGTCCAAGAATATGTTGCTCCTATGGAAATGAAGATCAAAGAATTAAAGGCCAAATATGATGAAGTAGACCTGACACCATTACCAGATATCCAACATAATTATGATGAGGTAAAGTCGTTGCAGGCTTGGAAAGACTAGATCAATGACATTGTGTCAACCCAAATGAATGAAGTATGCAAGAACACTGATATTGGTATGTCGAATAATACACCTGGGAAACTATCATTTGTTATTAGTTTCTTAGAAGATTTTGATAAGGAATCTACTTCAGTGATGGTGAAATATGCACCATATAGAGAAAAGATAGAGGAGGTTATCACTTTCAATTGGCCATCTGAAGCAGAGTTTGAATTATGGAGGAGTGTCTTCACTAAGGATTTCGAGATGTGAGCACTAGGGTGGAGAGTATGACTTGGTCAGGTATAGTACAGGTCTTTCCTTAGAAGTTACAATTGAATATACCCATATTTCTCCAAGCTTGAATTGCAGATTGTTGATCTGGATCATTGGTGAGGTGGATAAATTTTTGCAACGGTTAAAGATGATTTTCCTTTTAATGGGTTGCTTTTTGGAAGGCGAGCTTCTCCTCTACACCAATTAAAAATAGCTTTAGTCTCATGTGCTTTTCCCTCTAATTGTAAAATACAAATATAATTGTAAAAGGGAATGTGTCACATATCAGTCCAATCAAGTGTGGACTTGTGTACACTCCGGTCTAAATATTTTTTAGACCCTTATTCTATAAAAAGGAATTTAGGGCCAATGTACAAGGTCTTTTGTTGAATCTGATATGTGAGATGCAAAAATTATAATATAGAAAGTGTAAACATTGAGTCCATGTTTTAAAAGTTTAGAGTTAGATAGGAAATTTTTGTCAATTATGGGGTTCTCGAGCATGTTTGTGTTGAATATGACTACCGTTTGAGTCTATTTTCTCTCCAATTGTGATACCTGGCATGAATTATTAATGAAATACTGGTCAAATACTGGTTTCATTGATTTTTATTGTTCTTTAATATGAATTATGCTATAATTGTGGCTCTAGTTCAAAGGATCAGTTAAATGCTTTAGTTATTGTGTAATTTCATGCTGGTTGGAAGCTGGATTCATAAGTAGTAATAGATTTCTGGTATAGATACTGAGTTGTAATGTAATTCACATAGATCTTGACTGTTTAGGATGAAATTTTCCTTATAGTTGAGTTCATTATCACTTGACTTTGTGCTTCTGAATATGGCACTAATAAAGAAGTAGTGGTCGTATTTCTCATGTCTTTGGTTTTGATTTTGGAACATTTACTCAAAATGACTTTCAAATCAACCTGTCTTTGTTGTATTTGAAAGTCTCCACTAATAGGAGTTGGATCTTTGAAGGAATTTCCAATTTCTTGAAGGATTTCATCTATTCAATGTTGATGGGGAACTTATCTATTGTTATACTATGTGTAGTTGGAATTGTTTAGTTATTTGTAAGAAGCACATTGTGGGATCACCATCTCGGGTCTTACAGAGCCTGAAGTGTAGGAGAGTAAGCATTATTTCTTCTTCTTGTTAAGTTGGCCAATCATTTCCTAGGCTTTAATTATTGAACATGGAAAATTCATAGAAGCTTTGAGGAATCCGCTTGGGTTTTAAAAAACACCAACATATGCTTCCCCGCTAGCCCATGGGAAGTATTGCTGAGGATAGCAGGTGCTCATGGGGAAGTGAGTATTTTTAGGAAGGATATGGTTGGCCCTCCAAAATATTTTTAAAAGGAAAAAATAAATAAAGAAAAAAGTGTGAAGGGTTAAGTGTTGGGTGAATACATTAAGGCTTTCCATTTTTTTACAAAAAATGCAAAAATTTAAATGTGAAATATTTAAGTGGTAAATCTGACAATGCACGTGTAAGATAATTCTTTGCCTGAGTTATTGATTTAAAATAACCATTTATAATGGTGAGTGAAGGCATAAAAATAAGTGAATATAAAGGTATGTGTAAAATATTTTGAATGCTACATGTGGACCATAGACTTAATGAGCTAAATCAACTCAACTGAAATGCATCAATTTCATACTTGCAAGTTTTAAATACTGTCATATTAATTAAATTTTGTTGCCTTATAGCTGCTCACTTTATTTTATGTTGTTTCATGTTATTATATTTTGGAGTAGAAGTGTTCTATCTCATAAACAATGATAGTGAATATGCATACATAATGCCTTATCAATGAAGCACTAATGAATAAAAAATGGACAGAAGTATTTCTCTATCTCATGAGTTTTTGAGCTGAAAGTACATGTTGTTTTCTGGAAGCATTCAAGTTGTGACTGGAAGATGAAAAGCGCAAAAGTGATCATACAGGCAGGGTTGTTGCTACAAGAATGATACAACAACTAGCATGACAATAGTGTGTACACAATGCAATCGAAAGGATACATAAAGGTCGAAAAGATATTTCTTGTCAATTCTGGAGATAGTATCAAGCAAGATAGATTCTATGTTGTTATGTATGGAAGCATAATCATTTTGGAACAATTGCAGATGTCATAGCAGCAATGGTGTGACATGAGTATTCTATCATATTATGACAATAAAAAATCTGAAAGAGCCCTCAATACGCATGACAGATCTTCAATACATGAATAGTAATAAGAGGTAAAAGAAATAAAGGATATAAAATGCTTTAACCTCTGTAAAGCATTTAAATTTAAAGAATATAGCTGCAAGCGGAGTGAGAAAATAGTGAAGAGGAAGATCGTTTTAGTTCCAGAAGTGCAATTATAACTTGCTGCAATGATAATACAAAAGATTTTTTTCATTTTCCAGCATACCCATATGAAGAATTTTTATATAAATGCAGATTTATTCAAACATGTTGAATACCCATGAAGCGATTTTTACAAAAATGTAGATTTCTCACCATTTCAAGCTCACCCATGTGAGGGTTTCATAAGAAATGAAAAATATATACAATGCTATTATGGGTCTAGCCCATTTATGAAATAAGTTTTAGGAAAAATGGAGCAAGAGTTTTCCCCAAGGGTTTTGCTTTTATCCTTCGGAGTAAGTGTAGATTCAAAGAAATGACAAGCCCATTTTAAGTTTACTGTATAGTTTTCAAAATATGAAATCAAAGAATAGGAAATGCAGAGAGATTTCTTCATAAAATCCAAGAACCAAGCGTATTCATGGCGCGACTTGTAATGGGTCCATTCTTTTTTAAGAGAAAACAACAATCATTATTCCTCATTGAAGCTTTTATGAAGCTTTTGTTTGACAGGAAAAATACAATAGAACAATGGAGGAGTAGCTTACCAAGCTGCGGCCAGTAGAGGAAAAGAAGTGGCACAACTATCTCTAAAGAGGAGCATCAAACAAGGCTCGAGCTCTCTCATCAATGGCGGCCAGATGAGATAGAACAAGCATAGAGAAAGAATGACGAAAAAAATTTAGAACATATATGGCATGGCCAAGATATTTCAAGAATGGAATAAAGGAAGCAATGAAATGACTTAAGGGAACAACTTACCATGCATTCTGATGGACTTTCGACCATTTTGAGCTAAAGAATTTGAACTCTCATTCTGAAAACCTAGCTCTATGGTGGCAGCGCCTCTTCATTAACATAGGTTCTTCAAACAAAAAAGTGTAAAATGAAATGCGATTAGGGTTTTCCGTTGGCTTTGTCCATGTTTTCCCTAATTCGAATTTAGGGTTTTTGGTTGCATATTGAATTAAGTCTTAAGATCAATACTTAAGTGGCCATTTCCTCATGACTATGTCAACCTTGGAGTTAATAAAGTTGTATGACTATAGACTTAAGTAAGGCATGTTTTATTTTTCAAAATATCAAATACCTTGTGGTTTTATCTAATATTCATGCCTTAGATTAAAATTCAGACATTGGGAATTTAGTTTTAAATTATTTTTTAAAGAAAAACAATTAAGTATGTAATAGAGGGCTTATTATTTTTATGATTTTTTTTATTAGAAAAAATCAAGTATTGTATTGGAGAAATAAGGTTAATATTTTGCAAAAGCTTTTATCTTCAAATTGCAAAATAAAATAATTGTAAAAAGTCTACAAACCTTGTCAAGTAGGAATAAAACAATTTTTTATAAATTGTTTTATTTCTTTGCTATTTTTAGTAGATTGATATTGACTTTTTCCTCTTGGTCAGATTTAAGCTTCTTTGTCGAGAGATTGGGTGGTTTTTTTTTGCTTTTAAAGCAAAGCAAACCTATTTTTAGGATCTTGTCAATATGTACACGCAAAGAGTGAGACTTTTCCATTTCAGTTACTCTTTTGGAGCAGTTTTATGTGCCTTTCTTGGATCTTTTTCTTTGAGCTCGGATTAGGGTTTGAGGTATATCTTAGAGAAAAACTTAGTGTTTTTTTTAGTTCATATTTTTTGCTTCTTCCTCTCTTGTTCATGCAGAGAGTCTTGTAAGTAGTTTTGTACTCAGATTTTAGACAAAAAATACTCCTTTAGTTTCAATAAATCAACAGAGTTCTTCTTCTCATTTTTTAGCCTCATTTCATAATAAGAAATTTTATGTCTTTGTGATTCAATTTGAATCCTTTTATATCTTGCTTTTGTGAGATTGTGTTCAAAATTTCATAGTTTCAGGTTGTGTGTTGTATTTAGTTTATAGATATTCATTCAAATTATTGATGAAATTATGTGCCAAATGAGATTGTGAGAATTATTGTGATAGAGAGATTGTTGTGAGTGGTGTTCTTAGAATCTCATAGGTTCTGATATAACTTCCATTAGATATAAGTTATCTTTTTAGTCATCTTTCTATCCCTTTTCCTAGAAAATCACTTAGAATAGGATTCATCATTTGAAAAACCAACTCACTCTAGAGATTCCATTTTTGCATAGATCACCCACATCTAAAACGGTTTCCATGTTTCAACAAATAGTTTGATTTTTTGCAAATCTAACCAAGGTGTGTATATTATTGACAATAATTTTTGGCATGCCCGATGGGACTTTGAAAATCAATTTCAAAGAAATTTTAATATTTAAGGGTATGTGCAGGATCATGATGGGCCAAAAAGTGGCGATATGTAAATGATATGATGGCCCATGTGGCTGACGACTTTTCTTTTACCCAAAATTGATGACAAGAAAAGGGTTTTTAAAGGAGATTCTTAGCTTTCCACCAATATAAATTATGCTTTAATTTGAATTTAATAAATAATAATAATTATTTTTCTATTTGAATTATGACTAAAGTCCTGGTTGATAGGCTGATTGAAAAACATCTATAGCCTTCAAAGGGTATCCAATTTTTTGAATCTAAAACATGTGTCACATTCTATGCTTCACATACTATAGGATTAAAAAGAATTATTGAATTTCATCAAGTTTGACCAAGTTAAGGTGGTCAGACATACAAGTTTTTATATTTTCTAAAAGTTGTAATAAAAAAATCGTAATTAATTATTTACTTCAAAAAAAATTACAAAAAAATATGCATCACATCAGGACATGAGTCTTCTACTTATATCTAAAATATTATAAAAAAATATTATCATTTTATTATGGTTAGGGTGGTAAGACAAACTCCTACTTATTATTTTTCCCTGAAATTTAACTACTATTACATTGAAATTTCAAATTTTCACCAAATAGATTTTTCAAATATAAAACTAAACCTAGTAGTTTAGAAACTACATCTAGTAGTTTAGAAACTACATTCAATTTGCAACAGATTCTATTCTTACATATTTTTGAAATAATATAGTTAACTTATTAAAATTTTTGCGTCAAGTTGCCTAACTCTGATTTTTCTGAATTTTATTGCCACTTAAGGGCCTTTATTTTCCATGATGATCCTGCACATGCCCTTAAACTTTTTGTTTAGTGTATCCAACAATTTTTTTTCAACCTTAAGGAGGCCCTTTTCAATATACCTACAGACTCCAATCCTCATTTTACATGTAGACTTAGTGCAGTCGATGCATGAAAAGAATACAAACTAGATCTAGTTCAATACCTTTTGAGTACCTGCACCTATCCCCACCATGAAGGAGAGGAAAAACAATAAGAAGGTTGTTTGGTACACCAGGGAGATCAACATCAACACCTCCAGTTCTGAATTCTATAGTCTTATCACTAGGAAGTCCTATTCATGTATCACAAATACCACTG
The DNA here is from genome assembly GCA_007115665.2 of Sequoiadendron giganteum. Lineage (NCBI taxonomy): Eukaryota > Viridiplantae > Streptophyta > Pinopsida > Cupressales > Cupressaceae > Sequoiadendron > Sequoiadendron giganteum. The sequence goes on along the minus strand of CM021100.1, from coordinate 407,177,409 downwards.
ATGGCAAGAAAGCATGCCTTCGCACCATTTAATGGGGGAAACCCATTAAATATTGTAGAATATGATGATATTCCAGTAGCAACTTTTAGAAGCTTACCTTTCTTTACTAGAGAAGAACAAGCTTCAACCATCTAACACATTCATGATGTGTCCACTCTGTATTCAATTCATAACATTACTCAAGAGAACGTAGCACTGAGAATCTTGGTTGTGTCACTCAAGGGGAAAGCATTCCAATGGTTTAGAGGCCTCACAACAAATTATATCACAACATGGGATGCATTAGGTGATGGCCTATATCAATATTTTTTGATAAATCAGATCATGCATCTTTGTTGGAGCTGATGAGAGTGATCAAAAGAGCCCCAAACGAGCACTTGGTTAATTTCAACTATCGGTTTCAGAGAACTTGGGACAAAATCCCTGCAATGGTAAAACCTTAACTAGCTCATGCCTTTCTTTATTTCTTGAAAGCCTTATATAGTAAAATTTTAGTTATGACCCAATCTATGGGTGGGCACATGCTCCCTAACACTTTTGATATTGCCATTATAGCTGAGAACTTTCTTATTCAAACTGGTTAAATTGCCCTAGGCCTCCGATGTATTTTTCTCCAGATATTCAAGTGCCTATAGCTGCGTTTTTTCCTCCCTTAGTTGTTGTTCTCTTTGTTCCAGCAATAAGTTATCAGACCGTAGCCCAGTCAATTTTTGCCCCAACCCTAAACCAAGAGTTTCAAGAGATAAAAAGCATTTTGAAAACCTTTGGGAATGATCTCGTTAGCCTTAAGAAGCAAGTTGGCCAGGAGCATAAGCCATATCAAACCCCATACTAGAAAAACTAGTATAATAGGCCAACTTTTTAGAATGATCATCAAAGTCAAAGGAATTGTTTTAATCCTAGACCTTTCCATCCCTACAACCCAATAGCTACCAGTTTGTCAAAGGAACTTATATCACAAAATAACCTTGCCCAAGATTGTGACTAGTGCTATCCATGGAATTGGCCCCATAACTAGTCAGCATGTGCTAATGACATGAGAAATTAGGCCTTAATGGTCCAAACTAGTTATTCAGGTTCAGAAAGTGCTCTCAGTCCAAATCCAGAACAATAAGAAGGTTTCAAGGTTGCTTTTCCAAACTAGCAGAGTTCTGAGTTCTATGGTGTGAATGGTCAGGATTAGCAAGATTCTCCTGTTTCAGCCAACACAAGATCAAAAAAGAGAGCAATGGATTTGGGGCAACAAGTTGAAAATTCATAGTAGCAGTCTTCAAAAGACAAACAACCTATTTCTGCATCAAATACTAATGCTGCAACGCAACCTAAAGTGCAGTTTCTGCAAAGAGGCCAATAAATACTTGGCAAGAAACATGTAAAGACACAATCACAACCTTTCCAGAAATGAAGTGATGTTGTTGTCATAAAAAACTAGCAAAAGGTAACTCCTATTTATTTCAATGTGGTTGAAAATCTTAAGAAAGCTACTGCCAATATGTTATTTATAGATGCATTGTCTATTCTAGGTCAAAAGGGTTTGTTGTAGGATACTTTAGTAGAGCTCTCCATTTCTTATAATAATCAAAGGAATGCTAAGGTTGTGCTCACAAATATCTCAGATGCCAAGAGTGAGAAAAAAACTAAAGAGGTAAAACCTCCTCCATTTTATTTAAGTCTGATTATTAGAGATAAAATAGTGCATAACTATATAATCGATTATGGTGCAAGTAGCTTCATTATGCCTAAAAGCTTAGCATATGCATTAGGTCTTATTTATGAACCCAATTCTCAGAAGGGTGTAGTTTAGTTGGATGGGTCTATTGTTAAAACTGCTGGTATAGTAAAAAAAAATAGCTCTTACTTTGCATGCATCCCCTAGTTTTGCGATCCATCAGGATATACATGTTATTGATTTGCCACTTCACTTTGCCATTTTCCTTTCAAGGGATTTTATAGCCAAGCTAGGTGGGTTTTTTTCCTTTGATTGGTGTCACCTATCATTTAGAACAAGGTATGTTATGAAAGTGACCATAAAATTTGAAGCTCTAGCTAAAGACCATATCAAACCATATGTCCCAAGCCCTATAAATGCTAACCTCTACATCACCCCTATACTAGAGGAGAAAACCATGACCTTAGACAACAAAACCCATATAGAAAATATGAATCTAGATGAATGGACCACCGAAGATCATGAGCTTGATCCTTTCCAACACACAGATGAGATAGGATTAGGGGTTTATATGATTAATGAACCTGATTTTGATATGCCTAATCTATTTAAAAAAGGACAACCTGTAGAGAAGGACAATGAACTTTGGAAGCTCTATTTTGATGGCTCAAGGAGTAGTGTAGGTGCTAGTGGTGGAGCCATGCTGATTTCAACCATAAGGAAATAAATATTATTCAGCTTTTAGGTTTGCATTCAGCTGTATGAATAATATAGCTGAATATGAAGCATTGGTGCATGGCGTAGAATGGGCCCAAAAGAGGGTTATTAAATGCTTACATGTTCCTGGTGATTCAGGATTGATAGTGAATCAAGTTAGAAATATAAATGCTGCAAAAAAAAATTACTTAAAAAGTACAAGCATTGTGTATGAGATTTGATTGAATATTTTCATGCTTTCAAGATATGTTGAGTTCCTAGAAATGAAAACAAGCATGTAGATAGGATCATTGCCATAGGAGCCCAGTTTGATATTTCAAATGAGATTCACAATGTAGAGGAATGTTAATATGTTAAGATTATAGTTAGACCTTATGTACCTAACGATAATGTGAGTTGGTAGGTTTTTGACAGTGATGAGCACATTGTAAGCTTCTTAATTGCTGAAGCAAAATTTGCAGATGGAAATCAACAAAAGTGATAGCAGTAGTATCATAACTAAACTATTCAATTAAAGATAAACAAGCTGCCAAAGGGGTTGGTGACCCTGGAATATATTTTCAACTCAGATGACTAGGTACGAAAAGAAAAATGCAACCTGACTGCTAAGGAATAACACTATGAGGCAATTGAGATTTTCAAGGGTAAACTTCTCAATCTCGGAAAGGTATGTCATAAAGAGGGACAACAATATTTTATTGTGTTATGTCAAGATTTTAGTGATATCTTTTCTTGGGAATACAAAGATCTAAAGGGTTTTGATCCAAAATAATCCCAACATACTATTGAACTAGAACCTAATGCTAAACATGTAAGGCAAAAACATAGACCTCTTAACCCCAAACTAGAGCATCTTATGAAGGCTGAGCTGATTAAGTTAGTTGAAAGTGGTATCATTTTTCCTATCAAGCATACTTCGTGGGTGTCTAACTTAGTTTTAGTTAGGAATAAAAGTGGGGAAATTAGATTGTGTCTTGATTTCTAAGATTTAAATAAAGCATCATTGAAGGATCACTATCCACTCCCTTTCATGGAGCAAATTTTACAGGTAGTTTCTAGTTTTGATAGATTTTCTTTGTTGGATGGGTATTCAGGTTGTAACTAGATTTTGGTCAAATAGGAGGATCAGTTCAAAACAACATTCACAACTAAATGGGGCACCATGGCCTATAAAAATATTCCTTTCGACTTATCCAACATTGGAGCAAATTTTCATTGTGCAATGGAAATGGCCTTTCATGGCCTTGATGGAACTTCAATTTTTATTCTTTGTGTTCCATTCTTATCTTGCTTTTGTTCTGGTCTTTCATATTGTTTGGGAAAGCCTAAGGTTGGGGTATTTCTTTTATCTTCATGAAAAAACCTAATGTTTTATCTTATTCCTTGGCTAGGATCTATTTGGCCGTTACTTTTTGGGAGGGTTTTAAAACAACTTATGTCCTATCGCTTCATCTAGGTCGGGCCCCTTTTGATTTATCATTTTATTTCCTTTGCCTAAATTTATTATTTCCTAAGTCTAGGTTGGGCCCATGCTCCCACATTTAAAGAACAACTTAAGTCATTGTTTGTTGTCAGCCTAGGGATAAAATTTGCATGACTATCGATCAATTATCATTTGATCTCATATGTTCCCCACAATCCCATGATGAACCCACCACACTATTTCGACTGATTGCAATATCACGGGTGAGCACCATGTGTCTCATCTAGAGACGCCGAAGAGATGATAGCACTACTTTATTATATGTATTTGGATTTAATACATTATGTACTGGGTTACTAAAGCATTGATGGGATGCACATGCTTCAAATCAACGGAGATGTTATAATCTTGGTAGGAAAGGTGCTCGATGGTTAATGGCAACATTGGTGACTATGTTGAATGAGAAGGATTGTCGATGGTTGAGATCTACAATTGCCCATGATCACGTGATCAAAAGTTGTGAGGTCTTTATTGATCATAATATCACGTGTGAGCACCAAGTGGATTTCCTTGGAAACACATATTATGGTGGGCCCTTATTTCCATGACATTGTGTTAGTTTGTTTTGAAGGAAGTTGTTCGATGATCTGACCAAAGTAAGGGATCGACAGTTGGTTTTTGAATTTACATCAAATGCGATTGGAGCCATTGGTTTAGCACGTGAGTAAGCTTTAATGGAGGATGAGATGTCTACTGGCATAATCACAAAGCCATGAGTTGATTTCTGTATTTCCTGATTATTTTAAATTTGAATTTGGGGTAAATTTTTTGTGTGCTTGTTGATGGGCTTATTGATAAATGTTTGAAGAGATATAGGTTAGTTGAATTATGGGAAATTGTAGGGTTCTATTATGCAATATTGTATTCTTGTTTAGCCTTAGTTTGTGTGAAGTTTGAAATAGCAAGGAAGCCCTAGTTTACCTAAGATGGCACCGTCAAAGCAACATTCTAGCTAGATTGATTATTTACATAGAAATTTATATGACAACTTCTTGGATCAATTGTGATTGTCAAATAATCATAGGAAGAAGGGGTTGTTCTTGATGCGAGGAAAAATCCTAGTGGAGGGATTGGTATATAATTGTTCCAACATTGTCGATGCTAGGGTAACCATTACAGGTCCAGAGATGTTCAGGTTGTTGTATGGACAGAGGAATTTTCCTAATCTTTTCTTGAATGGTTGGGAGTATGATATGGGGAAGCTGGTGGTCCCAAATGTGTTCCCTAATGTAGATTTTCTTAGGGCAGTAGCTGTACGATATGACCCTATTACACAGGTGATTAGAGGCAATGATGGAGGGCTTATGCTGAGCATTAACAAAGAAGAGTTTCAATAGGTTTTTGATCTAAGTGAGTCCAGTACTTTCCTCATTCCTATTGATATTAAGGAGATGAAACATGAGTATGGGAAGTTAAAGTCACTTTTCAGAGTTAAGTTACTTCCACCTCATTTGGCTAGGGTAGGAGGTTCGAATTTCTATATCAACTCTAGTGACCAAGAACCTTTCAGACTGAACTATTTTGCAAATAATTTCTTGGCTACATTTTACTCATTGTGCCATATTTTGGGTTTTAGCCCCAACATGGTGATGCCAATTGCTTGCATGTTCATGGGGGTGCAAATATAACACCCTAATTTCTCAGTGATTTATGATTTTGCCTCCTTTTTGGCCGCAAAGATACATGAAGGGCTATTGAAGTTGCAAAAAAATGATGCAGGCACTCCATTCTTCTAGTATTTAATGCTAATGTATATGTTTTTGTATAAGAATGTTGAATTCTTCTCTGAGAAGATGGAGTTAAAACAATTGGTAAATGTTGAAAGATTTCTAGTGCAAGCATGGACTACAGATTTATCATACAACAAGGAGAGTTCCTGTTATGTGGAATTTGACAACTGTTTTGCTTCTATATTGAGGGCTAGGTTGATGGTGAATGTGCCTATAATTCCTGAGGAGTTACATGATTTCCTCATACCAAAGGGGAGGAAGCCTGAATTGAAGGTTTGCCTCAGCTAGTGTGATATTATTCTATACCTAGTCAACATAGTCTTGAGGGTGTATGGTTTTCAAGGGGCCTCTCATATATTTCCATACAATGTGCACCAAGAGTGGGATTTACAAAATTTATGTGGCAAATTGGTTTTATCCATGAGGAAAACCTTACTGGAAAAAGGTAAAGGAACCTTTTTCCCTGAATTTACTGTGGTGTCAGATTTTTTCTTTTCTAAAGGAGGCTAGGTCCATTTTGAAAAATTCTTTAAAGAATATCATTTGAGGTGTGGTCCGAAGTGGTACCATGATCCTGAGGGTTTCTTTTCCCTTTCTAGACAATGGATAAAAGGTGGTAAATTTTTGCATGAGTTCAACTTTCCCGAGGACTTGATTAGAAATGAGTTTGATCTAAATAAATAGGAATTGAGCAAGGAGAAATGGATAGCTTATGACAAGCTATTGGCCATTGTGGACAAAATGGATTCTAAGTATGATCCATTGTTGGATTTTAGTCAATATCATCAGAAAATTATTTCTTTGATGGACAACTTCAAGGAGATCATGGGAATCTTAATGACCAAGAAGATAAACTTGGAGTTAGATAAAGGTATATAGGAGCAAGATGCTAGGACAATTGAAACAAGACCAACCTATCAACCTAAAGAGTAGTGGCCTATTTATAGAAGGAAAATAAATGATAGCAGTGATGAGGAAGAAGAGGATAAAAAAGGAAAACAAATAATGAAATTTCTAGCATAGCTAGGTCCAAAGTTCAAAACACCTAGGGCAATCAAGATTATTGATTTGGAATCATCACCCAAGGATAGTCCTTCACCACCACCATCACAGCCAAGCCCTAAGAGGAAAAGTATTGAGAAATTGCAAGACAATCTAGTGGATGAAATTGTTGTTACTGACTAGGACATGTAGGTGGGTATGCCTTCTCCTCCCAGGCCAGTTGAGTTGGTCCTGTAAGATTTGGTTATGAAAGGTAAAATGTGTGCAAGATGCAAGGATGGAGGCTTGAAAGGAGTTTCTAGATGATGATGCATTCGTTAAAACTCCAATCTTCTTGCAACTAGTATGGAGAATGAAATTGGAAGAGTATCAAGATAAGTGCAAGAGGAGAAGAGAATTGAGACCTGACAGATCAGACCAGGAGAATGATGATGAGGTGAAATTTGAATTGATGGAAGAATTCAAGAGAATCACTCCTGAGGAGGGGAGAAAACTAGTAAATCAAGTTTGTGTCTTGATTTTTCCTAAGTGGGATATTGCAAATGCAATAGATTTTAATGCTATTTTGAAGTCCAAGCACCCCCTGCAAGATTCTAAAGAAGAGGTCAAGGCAGCATTGCAGGATTCTTCCTTCAGTGAAGAATACAAGACCTTAGCAATTTGGGCCTTGGCCCCTCAAGGGAGAAAGCCCAATGTGACTGATATTAACCCAAACCTAAGAGGAGGGTTGATAATAAAGAGAGCCTGAGAGACCTCTACCACAAAGGCTACTAGTTTGACTATGAATGTGGCCAAATTGGCCCAAAAGATTGCTTAAAGAGAGGAGGCTGAAAAGAAGAGCCTAATGGAGAAGTACAATTTTATAATTGGAGAGTATAGAAAGGTGCAGCAAAGGAATGTTGAGTTGTAGACTGAGGTGGACAGGTTGAAGAACAGGAAAATTGGGGTGAAATCAAGTGCTCCAGGGACTAGAACATTGCCTTCCACATTAGGATCAGTGCCTACTTCTTATCCTATTATTTCTACACTAGGGTCCCCCAGCCAAACTCCTTCCCTTAGTCCTACTTTAGAGCTAATTGAGGAAGAAATGGAATAATCTATTGATCCTACAAATAAGCAACTAATGCACAAGATTGCAGAGTTACATGCATCCTTAAAGGTAAGTGAGGAGGGAGCATTTTTGAAGCAGGGGGAGGTTGTTAATATTGTTTTGAGACATTTAAATGAGAAGGTTGATGATAGATTGTCATCTTGTTTATTATTTATATTCTTTATTATTGGATGAAATAAAGAATATTAACAGGGATCGGGAGGTAGTAATATCATTAATTGAAAATGGATCCCTAGGGCCAATGATTTAGACATAATGTATAAACCCTCAAGGTTTGATACAAATAATAGGCCCCAATCATTAAGGCCTAATCAAGTGTTAGTTAAGTCATTGCAAGGTTTTCAGGCCTTACCTGATGACTTGAGTAGGAAGATTAGAGAGTTGGTGAAGAACTTTTATGATTAGAGTCATATGTTGTTACCTGACATAATTGATGACCAAGGGAGTATCAGGTGATTGCAACAGTGGCAGGATTGAGCGAATGAGGTCATCAGTGCACAAATTAAATTGATTTGTGATGACTCAGACTATGACTTGTTGGTGAGCTATATGGACAAGAGTATTAGTACCAGCTCATTTTTGGAATCTTTTGAGAGAGAAGCAAATCAGGTGGCGGTTAAGTACACACCTTATAGTGTCAAGGTGAATGAGGTAGTCAGTTTTGATTGGCCAATCGATGAAGAATACTAGAGATGGGTAAATGCATACTTAACTAAGGAAGAGTGAAATAGAGTATGATGCTAAGGGTTAACAAATCAGCTGCTGCAGTTACAACAGATTCCAATTTTTTTGTTGGTGGTAGTCTTGGCATGGAATTCTTGAAGTTTTGTTTTTGCATCAACCATCCTTAGCAAGCAAGATGAACAAGAAGATTCTCCGAGGATCAGCTGTTGTAACAAATTTTTGAAATATCACAAGGTGATCCAAGTGGTTAGTGACATGTGTGCTTTCTGGCTCGATGCTTGTTTGCTCCTTCATTTTCTATAAGAAAGATTTCAAGGCCAGAAGTATGGGTTAGCAAGTTAGATATTTTTTGGTCGAGTCTAGGTGAAATTGCAAAGCAAATTGTAAAGTCTTATGGTTTTAGAGAAAATGCAATTTAGGATTTGAGTCATTCTGTAGTAGGTTTTGAACTTAGGTGGATTTGATGTTTTATGATAGCACTAGCATTTGAATTGAAAATATTTATTCAAGCTCGTGTCTCTCCATTTTATAAGCATATTTGAATTTTGAATAAAATGATCAAGGGTTGTTTCATTCATCTCACTGTTGTGGTGTGTACAATTCTTGTTTTAGCTTTAATTCAAGGAATTAATTAAAATGCTTGAATGGGATTGTTGGTGGATATGTTTTGTATAAGAATTTGATAAGTACTATTGGGTTAAAATACATATTGATGAGGTTATAAAGCAATGTTATCAAGGATATTATGTGTTATATATTAAATATGTCATAAACTCTTACATGCTTATGAATTTGACTCCTCCAATGGATGTATGGCACTAATCTGAATTGTAGTCATTTGTTAGGTTCAATATTTTGTTTGTCTTTACCTAGAGCTTGCTACAAATTGCAAATTAATGACTATCTTGTAATGTGAAATGTTGTTGTAGTTCTCTCATGCTCCAAATAGTCGATATTATTGATGAACAACCAATTCTCTTTGATATTATCCTATTGTGTTGAGCTACTAAATGAGATTATCTGTTGTTGTTATTGTTGTTTATAATAATGATGCAAAGGTTGTAAACACATTAAGGGATCACCCTCCCAGGTCTTGTGGATCCCAAAGTGTAGCAGGTTTGTTAAAATCCTTGTCAGTTGGTCCAGGTCCTTTGAGCTGCCCTTGATTGGAATTGGCAATTCCATAGGTAGAATAGAAGATCAACTTGGTTGCAGTAAAAAAAACCAAAAGGTCTCATGAACAAGTTTTTTCTTATTTATTTAGATGATATTACTATTTTTTCTAGAAATTCTAATGAACATTTGTAGCATTTGAAATAGAATTTTCAAAGGTGTAGAGAGGTTGGAGTATTTCTCAATCTGAAAAAATATATTTTTGATGTGCACGAAGGTAAACTCCTTGGAGACATGGTTTCAAAACAAGGTATTTCTATAGAATTTGAGCAGGTTTCTGCTATTCTTGAATTATCCTTACCAACTCACAAGAAAGGCTTACAAACATTTCATGGAAGAATAAATTGTGTAAGGAGATTCATACCTAACATTGCATCTTTGCTGCAACCTCTCACTACTATGCTTAAGAAAAATGTGCCTTTCAGTTGGACCAAGGAAATTAAGAGGAGATTTGAGAAAATAAAAGAAGCCCAAGTGCAATTGCTCCTACTCTCATTAATCCAAATTATGACATATATTTTATTCTTTATGCCTTTGGATGGGTAGATACTATTTTAGCCATGTTGTGCCAACAAAATGATGAAGGCTTGGAACAACTCGTGTCTTTTTTCAGCCAGGTATTGCATGATTATGAGGTGAAGTACATTTTCATTGAAAAACATGTTTTTTCTATTGTAAGAAGCCTCAAAACGTTCAGGCATATGTTGTCAAATAACATAATTTATTTATTAGTTGCACATTCAACTATTAAAGACTTATTGCCAAGCCGTGAAATTAATGATAAGTGTGTTGGTTGGATAACCAAGATTATGGAGTTTGATATTGATATTAAAATAAAAAATCTTGTCAGAGGCAAGGGTTTGTGTGAATAGATTGCAGAAAACACAGAAGGCAATAGCTTAAATGAAGCTGAAAATGTTGGTGCAGTGCTAAACAATGATGATGTTGTTGCTATTCTAGATCTTGTTGCTACTTGGTTGTAGCAAATGATGCATTATTTTTAAACTGGTGAGTGCCCCAAAGGCTTAGAAAATTTTTAAAAAGGGTATTACATATTAGGGTATGTGCAGGATCATCGTGGAAAAAACAGGCGCTTAAGTGGCAATAAAATTCAAAAAATCAGAGTTAGGAAACTTGATGTAAAAATTTGAATACGTTATCTATATTATTTCAAAAATATGTAAGAATAGAATCTATAGAAAATTGAATGTATTTTCTAAACTACTAGGTGTAATTTTGAAAAAATAGAATCTATTTGGTGAAAATTTGAAATTTCAATGCAGTAGTACTTAAATTTCAGGCAAAAAATAAGAAGTAGGTGTCTGTCTGACCACCCTAACCACAATAAAATGATAATATTTTTTTATAATATTTTAGATATAAGTAGGAGACTCATGTCCCAATGTGATGCATATTTTTTTGTAATTTTTTTCCAAGAAAATAATCAATTATGACTTTTTATTACAACTTTTTAAAAATATAAAAACTCGTATGTCTGACCACCTTAACTTGGTCAAAACTTCATGAAATTGAATTCTTTTTTTTCTAATCCTATAGTATGTGAAGCATAGAATGTGATGCATGTTTTGGATTCAAAAAATGTGATACTATTTGAAAGCTATAGATTTTTTTCAATCAACCTATCAATTAGGTTTTTAGTCGTAATTCAAATAGAAAATGAATAATAATTATTTATTAAATTCAAAGTAAAGAATAATTTATATTGGTGGAAAGATGAGAATCTCCTTTAAAAACCCTTTTCATTTCATCAATTTTGGGTAAAAAAAAATCCATCAACCACATCGGCCATCATATCACTTAGATATCACCACTTTTTGGCCCATCATGATCCTGCACATACCCATTACAATCCATTCCTTTTGCAATTATTGATGGAATTCTTTATAGAAGATATTTTCAAGGTGTTTTGTTAAGATGCATTAAGCCTAATCAAATTGACAAGCTGCTAGGAGAATTTTAGAATGGCCCTTCAAGAGGCCATTTTTTTGCAAGAACAACAACCCTAAAAATTATCGGGCTAGTTATTATTGGCCAGATCTATTTAAGGATGCTATTGATTGGGTCTTATAATTTGAAAAGTGTGATTTGTTTTCTAGAAAACAAAGGCTTGCAGCGTTGCCACTACATCCTATTCAGGTGGAGCAGTCATTTGCCAAGTGGGGTTTAGACTTCATTGGACCTATCAATCCACCTTCAAGTGTTGGTCATAAGTGGATCCTTACTGCAACATATTACTCTACTAAGTGGATCGTAGTTGTTGCTTTGAAAGAAGCGAATGAGACTTATGTGCTTAATTTCTATCAAGACTTAGTGTCAAGATTTGGTACTCCAGATTCAATAATTTCTAACAATGGTTTGGCCTTTATTGGTTTAAGGATTTTTGATTGGTCAGTTAGAAATAAAATTTACTTGAATACATCTTCTAACTATTATCCACAACGCAATGGATAGGAAGAGTCTACAAATAAGAATCTGATCCGAATAATCAAGAAGATAGTTGAAGACAACCAACAGACATGGAATGAAAAGCTTAAGTTAGCTCTTTGGGTTAACAGGGTGACTCCTAAAAGGGCTATTGGTTGTTCACCTTATGTACTTTCTTATGGAAAATAAGCTAAGTTACCTATTTCTATTGAATTACCTACTTTGAGTTTTGTTAAGGAGCTAGAATTGCTAAATGAAAAACCTCTTTAGGTGAGATTTGCACAGCTGGTAGAACTGAAAGAAACTAGAAGGGAAGCATTGAGACAACTTGAGATACATCAAGCTCAAATGAAGAGCTCTTTTGATAAAAGGGAAAGACCATGTGAGTTCATCATTGGTGATCTGGTCTTTAAGTGGAATGAATATAAGAATAAACCTGGACGACATTCCAAATTTGATGCAATTTGGGATGGGCCTTATGTGATCATGGAATGCAAAGAGCATAACTCTTTCCAACTTTCTAAGTTGACTGGAGAGGTGTTGTCTATCCCAGTAAATGGGATCCACCTCAAGAATTTCATTTGAGATAAGCTCTATTTTGTAAATAAGTAGAGTAGTTTCTGCAATAAGCGCTTTCACACATTTATTTTCAGTTTTCCTACTTTCCCTAAGCGTTGTTGTGCATCTTTAGCTGGCCTTCAAGGCTTATTATTTTTTCTTTCAGAATTGTTTTGTTTTGTTTTGCTGCTATTCAAAGTGTTGCTATTCAGATTTATGAGTTTCATGGAGGAGTAGATTTGACTCCATGCCCAATGGAGTGTTACAGACAACTAGTGTAATGCTTAGCTGGAGAGCATCTAGCAAAAAGCACCTAAATGTTACCAATTTTTTACTATAGCTCGATTGCTAGAGCTGGTTAATTTTTTTTATATCTTGAAGTAAAGATTCAATTAATCACTACGTGGTTTTAAGTTGTTGATTGCATCTATATCAGGTATACATTATTGAGATAGCAGAGTTTAAGAAGTATTCCTTGATTCTTATTGAACAAATGAAGTAAAAGTTGATTATACAAATGATTAAGCATCCATTTCTTTCATTTATTTCATGACATGATTACATTATAGATTTCATTTGATCACAAGAATACAAATGATGGTACAAATTTTCATATTGATGCATTTTCTTTTTAGAATGAAAAGTAGAAGGATAATTTAAATAATCCACATGAGCCATGGTTTTAGTTAGTTCTATTCATTACAAGAAAGGAGATATACAACTAAAATAAAGTGAAAAATAACATAGTACATATCTGTCATTGCCTGAGTTGATCTTCGGTTGATGCCTTGAAGCTTGCTCCATCTTGCTTCTGCTCTTGACTATATCTGCAAAAGATTAAGAAAGGTGACAATTAAGAGATCGGGATATGAACTATGCTATATACCCTACTAATAGAAATATAATTCAATCCTTGGGATGCATAGAATCAACTAAAAGAAAATTGCAGAAACATGAGTTGAAAGAGGGAAACATCATCATCATATATTGCTTTTGCTAACATCGTTTGTTTCCTGTGCAGGCATAGGAAAAGTCATGAAGCTGATCATATATGAAGACATAAATCATGTGGAGTAAAACAGGCTCCCACAAGGATAGATCCCAACATGCTGCCCCTTAAACTTACAAGTGGGTTGAGAAAGGAAGTAGAATCATCATGCTCATCTGAGCTATTCAACATGAAGGAGTGAAACATGTTTTCAGTCATTGACTAATTAAGCCTATTGTTCACTCATAACAACCAAGTAACATGTTTTTCTAAAAGCTACAAGTGGACCATATAATTAATGAGCTTAATCAATTCAACTGAAATGCATCAATTTCATACTTGCCAGTTTTAAATACTATCATATTAATTACATCATTCTACCTTATGTCTGCTCATTTTATTTAATGTTCTTTCATATTATTCTATTTTGGAGCAACAATGTTCTATCTCATAGACAGTGATAGTGAACAGACATACATAAGGCCTTATCAATGAAGCACTAATGAATAAAAACATGGACAAAAGTATTGCTCTATCTCATGATTTTCTGAGCTAATAGTACATGTTATTTTCTAGAAGCATTCAAGTTGTGATTGGAAGGTGACAAGCACAAAAGTGATCATAGAGGCATGATTGTTGCTACAAGAATGATACAATAGCTTGCATGATATTAGTGTGTACACAATGCAATCAAAAGGATTTATATAAAGGTGGAAAAGATATTGCTTGTCAATTCTGGAGATAGTATCAAGCAAGATAGATTCTAAGGTGTTGTGTATGTGTTAGGTCTCAAAAACATTGGTTTGAATGAACCATGATAGGTTGCCAAGCTTGCACAATGTTATTGGCCAACTAAAAAGTCCAATCAATATAGTTGAACCTTATGCTCTTAAGGCTCTACTAAACCTAGGCAGGTGCACCTATATGAATGACGCGGATCTTGAATTGTGCTTCCTACTTGACTAAATTGTTCACAATGGAAATTTGATGGTGGATAGATATGGTCTAAATTTGGTATAACTTGTATATGCAATATGTGATAGGATCTAAATTTGGTATGTTCAGTTAATAGATGTCAAGTGAAATAAATAAAACTAAGTAATGAGAGTAAGGGAGACCAATGCCTTGTTGGGTAAATGGAGTCAAATGAAAGTCTCTGATGAGTGGACTTTATCAAGTGAAATCTCTAATTGTTTGGCATATGTGCTTTTATAACTATTATAAACATGCAAGAATGTGATTAATAAACCCTACTGGAGGAAGAATATCAATCCTAATTATCTGATTATTCTTATGGATCCAAATAACATTCCTAGATTACTATAATTGACTGAAAGCAATTTAATTCTTATTTAAAGAACCCAATTAATCATATTACACAGAGACAACAAATTTGCACTGATAAATTGAACATATAATTCATATTTCAACTTAAATAATCAAGAAACATCAGGTTGGAGACAATCAAATAATTGCATAAAATTTAACAAACAACTGATACGAGAATAGAGCTACCAAATCGTAATTTTTTCATTATATTCTTCAAATATTATACATGAAACATGGTTCCTTCAAACATTCTGAAAATATTGTATCTCCTACTAACTATCTTCTATCTTTGTCTTACTCATCCTTTTTGGTTACAAAAACGAACATTTATATACCTCAACCACTTGAAAAGATGTGTCCCTTTAGAGATGTCTTAAAATGAAATACGAACAAAACTAATATAGACTAAGCTCTATTAAGCCATAAATGGACCCTTGACATATGATCTATGTAGTCTCGGTGCTCATGTGTATCCACATCTCCTAATGCATTGTGGATCACAATCTCCCTCACCACCATCTGTTCATTTCCCTCACACGCTTCATCCAATGTTGTATCTTTCACACTGTTTGTCTTTAAAATCTCCTAGAGTATTAATTCACTCTTTCTCTTCCATGTGGAAATTTCTTTCAACTTACCTCCATCATCAAAGAACATATTAAATCCATTCTCAATGGCCTCCATCAATTCTTGCGCATCCTCTTGTAGCTCCTCAAAGAAACCTCTATGCTTTTCCATAACATGATTACCATCCTCAATTGCTGCATTATTAGGAGCATCCCATTGTTTTATCTCATCAAGTTTCTCTTGGATTCGACCATCCACTCTTTTATGTTCTTTTATTGCATCAAAGTACTTTGAGCATTTTCCCCAAAGTTTATTTACCCAAGTGGTTAAAATGGCTTGCCTCTTTTTGATTACTGTCGTAAGTGTATACATTTTCCCTTGAGAATAAGCACTTGATCCTTCCCAATGGTCCTTCACTTGTGCACTTTCACCTTGAGTGAGTAGTTTAGTTGGCCCTACTATGACACCTACAAAGTATTTTAGACGCTCATTTTTCCTCAGCATTCTTTCATTATTTGTTTTGTACATTTCCTTTTCTCTGATCAATGCCTGCATTTGGGCTTTATTAATTTTTTTCCCATTGATCCCTATTTCTGCAGTTGCTACTGGATCAGCTTCCCCAGCTTTCCAGGTCATGACATGCCCAAATTCTTTCTCAGTATCAGTAACAACTGATTTCTTGTGAGGGGGATATAGTGCCCAAACCATCAATGTACCATCATCAAGATTATATCTTGATCCTGTGTAAACCTCTATCATCTTTTATATGATGAGCTTGTGTGTAGTGTTATTGTCCTTTAGGAAACTATCGAAAACTAGTGCAGAATTGAGGTCTAATCCTAGGAAAATCATGACACCGGCTCTTTCCAACATCTCTCTCCCCTTCTCGAGGGTCATATTTTCAATTTATTTCTCAACATCATCTTTCAAACCTTTTAACAACTGCTCTTAATTTCTAGGTGTGACATTGTCAACCAGTTCTCTTATTTCTTTTCCCTTTTGTTTGTATAAAAATGATTTAAATTATGAGGACTTTATGAACTCATCATCTACTACAAAATATTTGTATTCATCATGTCTTGTATCAACATCTGTACTTTCCTCGACACTTAATTCTCTAGTAGGGTAGGTGTATTCCCGAGTTCTTGTCTTTGATACCTTACCAAGAGGATTTTGTGACCTAGTAGCCTTTGATGCCTCTTCAACTGAGGACAACATCTCTGCATCCAACAATTCTTGATTATGTTTCTCAATTATCATTTATGCCTCCTCTATTTCCAATTTTTTTATCATATCATCAAACTAGTAGGGCACATGGTGACACCCTCCAAAGTTTATCCTTTGTTTGGAAAAATGAATATATCCTTCTAGATCAAAATTGTTCCTCAATGGTCCTCTTCTCATGTTATACTATAGTAATCTATCAAGAATCAGATTGTATCCCTCTTTTTCCAACACATTAAAATCACCAAAACATATTATACTCGGCATAAAAGCTTGCTTTCCAGAAGGGCTTAAGTTCATGACACTGGAGAAATCCATTTGCCTAACAATCTCTAAATATGCAATCCTATCTAGAATTGTTTTAGGAAAAATAAATTTGGTATCCTCGAATCCATACACCCTAATCATGGTGGTGTTTTGAAAACAATACCAATCCCCCCAATTGTGGCCGATTGGTCCATTAAAATCCTTAGGTCTAAGGATGCTCTTTATTTCATTAGACAAAGAATAGTCACAAAGATGACTATAAAACTTGTAAAATGGCTTTACAAAGTATTCTTCAAAATGAACAAAACTAGAATTAGAAAACCTAATATCCCAAGCAATGGCCCACCTTCTTTATCAAATTGTGAAATTCTAAGCTCTTGGGCCCATAATCCTAATTCTTGTCCAAAATATAGCACCAAGTGCATCAACAATGAATAATTTCTGAGGTGCAGGACAAAGGCTCCATTTTTTATTGCCATCAACATTGCATCAAGCTCTTTAAACACATATGAAGCATAATCCCAAGTCTTGGAGTTATGATATTGAATATATGTTGTAATCACCATGGGCACAATTTCCATATACTGTGGAACCTCCATTCTGAATACCTGTCTCGCCGAAACATAGGCGTAGTTTACATACGGTTCGAAAAGATCCACATGAAAAGGTGGTCCCTCATTTTCCTCCATTGGAATTGGTTTTCCACCACCCCTAATTTTGTGTAGGGGTAGTCTCCAATGCTTATAAATGGTGTCCATCCTTCTGAATTCATTCTCGAGCTCCTCACTTACAATTTTTTTATTGCACATTCCTTCTAATTTGAAAACCTCACTTATTGCATTTTCTGAGAGATGTATCAATGCGTTCCCAGACATAACACATATGGGCTTATGTTTTGGATTAGAATTCCTGGCCAACAAATTTACCAATTCTACATAGAAAAAACCATTAGGGAGAACCAGTTTGCCTAAATTGAGCTTCCAAGGATTACATACTCACTCAAAATGATTCCTCTGATAGTAATGGAAGTTGAATAATTCATAACCTTTAATTGGGGTCCAAAAATCTCCAATGAATTTGTATTTATCATCTAATTTATCTATTTTCACCCTAATTTGTGCAGAGCGTCTGGGTTTAGGTCCAGAACTGGGTAGCTGGTCTATGAGATCCTAGTTTAATTTTTGTTCAATGCCCTTTGGCTGAGTTTCACTTTTCTGCCTTTTCCCTTTTGATTGACTACTCTCCCCATGTTTTCTACCTTTTGATTTCTTTGAACTAGTGATTTCCATTTTCTGAAAATTAAAATATTCAAGGGATATGGAACTTACTGTATTTCACCCGAAATTTCAAGTTGAACGAACACCCCAATCCTTTGTTCGTTCTTCTCTTCTCCTTTTATGCTAATTCCCTAAACAAATACTTTTAATTGCATTCACCTAGATTCCCAAAATATTGTATGTTCTCATGGTGCCATTAATGTCTTGGTTGTGACACAAATGAAGCAAGCTCTTCAAAATTCTCATTGTCGAATCACGTAGCATATTGGCAAGATATTTCAAATCTCTGGCTGATCCTTCTATTCGGACTTTCACCAATGTTCACATACCTGCTGAGACATCTTGTAGTTCTCGTGATACCTCAAGTCTCCCCGATAGTTATTCTTTATGTCGCCAAAACTCTTACCAATTAAGACTATCACCATGAATTAAGGGATCAGACAGACAATCTTCTGTATTATCCCAAAGGTATGTGTCTCACCAAGATGTTCCTTTGTTAATTGAATTCGATGAGATAAAATAATTGTCCTGTCAATGGAATAGTATTCACTGTGACCTTCATAGATCTCCTCGCTGAGGTTTATCTTATTGATACATCTTTTCTTCGATGAGACCATGCATATTGTCCCTCTGACCATTTTATCTCTAGACATGTTATCATGTCAATCCAGTTAGTATAACATGGGAGGTCGGTAAGGCTCTCGGAGCTCTTCTCACAATCATCGTCTCGTCGACCAAATTTTACTTTGCTTTGTCGGTGAGACCGTTGAATGCTTTAGGCAGTCTTTCGAAATCTCATCCCGATGACTCTGGTCTAGCCGATACATTTTATTGTACTCCAAGCGGTGAAAGGAAAATTAGCTCTATATGACCTCACACGGTCATGCTGATATATTTTTTCCTACCAATATAAAATGTGAACCCGCATTCCCTTGACATATATACTCATCGGTATGACACTGCTGATGTCCTATTGATGTACTAAAAGAGATTAGTATTAGTGAGACCTGCACCATCTTATGCCGATATGTTTCATATTTTAAATTTTCATGGTTAGATAAATTCTATGGGGCTATAATACAAAATTTGATGTGGACCTTGGTGAGTATGTTGTGTGAGTAAAAAATTATGCTCGTAATATTGATTCTTCGGGAAACTAATAAGCATGAAGGTTCAATTGGGTTGTCAAAACTTTATAGTTCCAACAGTGGCTCCATCTAGGGATGAATGGTTGTGAGATCATTGCAAGGATCCAGACCTTGGGGTGAGAAGACCAATCTTTATGGATGAAAGCAAGTGGAGATGAACATGATCCTAAACTACTGCACATGTAGAAAAATAAAATAAGGGATCCCAGGATTGTCCATGTACTAGCAATTTCCTGTACCTTTTATTTCCTATACTACTATCCATGAAAAATTTATGAATGGTTTTCTTAAGAGTTGTCCATGCAATTGCAACCCTTGATCCTCTATAATTTTCAAGAGAAAAATTTCTTTAGAAATTGCACATGTATAGGCAACTCCTCCTCTTCACCACTTGTATTTTGAAAATAATATGAATCCTCTCCTCGTTTACCAACAACAACAAAAGGTCCCAACCACAAAGATTCAAATTTTCCATGTTTTCCATTCTCCTAGCACCTAGCATTCCACATTAATACCAGGTCATCTTTTTAAAATTTTCTATTGTTTGCCGTCTTGTCAAACAAATACTTCATTTGTGTTTGCAACTTCATGTTCTTGTTTTGAGCTAGTCTTCTCATTTCATCAAGCTCTGCTAATTGTTCCATTCTCTCTTCCATCGGTTCAGGAACCTCCATGTCTTCTTGAAGGATAAATTTGTAAACTGGTAACAAATTTTGTAAAGGAATTCTAGCTTCTGTTCCATTTACTAGTTCATATGGGGATTTTCCAATTGCTTTTTGATAGTGATACTATCAGCCCACACAACCAATTTTAATTTTGAATCCCATATCTTTTTGTTTCCACCTACCATTCTCCTTATGATTTTTAGAAGACTTTTGTTACTGGACTCTGCTTGGCCATTATCTTGTGGGTGGTAAGGGGAAGAATAAGAGATAGAAATACCATGCATACTGTAAAAGGTTTTAAACTCATCCCATATGAAACACATCCCCTTGTCTATGATTAATCTCAATGGTGTAGCAAACCTAGTGATGATATTATCCATCAAAAAAATTATCACAACTTTACTTGTCGCCTATTTGGTTGGGATTGATTCTACCCATTTGGTGAAGTAATTAGTGGCTACCAGTATCCATCTCTGTCCTCCACTTGATCTCTCTTATATCTCCCCAATAAAATCAATCCCCCATTGATGAAAAGGGGCTTCAATCTGCATAGGTCTAAGTGGTAAAGCTCCCTGATATTTCATTTTGACTGAATTTTTTTGACATGCTTCACATTTTCTTACATATGAAAAAGAATCATTAAAAAATTTCGGCCAGTAATAACCTACCCTGAGAATTTTATGTCCAGTTGTCTTTTCCGAATAATGGCCTCCACAGACCCCTTCATGCATTTCTTTCAAAACATGATTAGCTTGTGACTCATCTAAACATAACAACAACATTCCATCTCTGTTCTTCCAAAATAATCACCTTCTATGAATACATATTTAGGGGCCTATAGTTTCAAAGTTCTTTTCTGGTTATCATTAAATCCTTCAGGGCACTTCGTGTTTCTGAGGTAATACATGATTTTTGTATACTAAGGTGTATGCTCAATACTTGCAATTGTGTTTCTTTCATCTTCCACATTGCAAATTTGATTTGCCTCAATATTTGCTTCTGCCATTAACTTGGCCAATCCTTGGCCTCTTATCAATTTAGTAATTTGTATTTCCATATCAAATTTCTGGATTTTATTAATCCACTTGCATCTCTTCCCTGTTACTTCTAACTGTGTTAAAATGTCTTTGACAGCTGCATGAGGGACATAAGCAATCACTTTGGCTCCAACAAGATACGGTCTAAAGGATTTTGTGGCTTTTACTAGTGCAAAGGCTTGTTTTTCCATTATGTCATATTTCAATTCTGATCCCTGCAAAGATTTACTAAAAAAGGACATAGGTTGCTCATGACCATCCTCATTTTTTTGTAACATAACAACAGCTATAGTGTGCAAGGAAGTGAATGAAAATATTTGAAAAGGTTTTATGAAATCAGGAGATTTGAGGATAGGGGCTTCCTTGATGGCTCTTTTACTGGATACGATTGCTTCTAATGCTTCTAGAGTTCACTCAATTTTTTGTCCTTTCCTTAGCATTTTTGATATGGGCTTAACGATTTCAGCAAAGTTAGACACAAACCTCCTAACAAAGTTAATCTGTCCAAAGAACGATTGGATGGCTTTGACAGTTTTAGGAATAGGAACCTTATCTATAGCCTCAACTATCTCAAGATCTATTCTAACTCCTTCCTTCGACACAATATGTCCTAAGAGTTTTCCCTTTGTAACAACAAAATGACACTTTTTAGGGTTCAAACTAATGCCATATTCTAAGTATTTTATGAATATTTTTTCCAGATATTCTACATGATCTTCACCCATTTTTGAGTAAGCAGTAAGGTCATCTTGATATACTACCATTATAGTATTGATCAAGTCTACAAATGCTAAGTCCATAGCTCTTTGAAAGTTCACTCCTACCTTTGTGAGACCAAAGGGCATTCTCACATAAACATATGTTCCCCATGGAGTTGTGAAAGATGTCTTGTATTGTTCAGATTCCCTAAATTAAACATGATTATAATCAAAGAAACCATCCATCATAGATAACAACTCACACCATATTACTTTTTGTAGTATAGCCTCCATATTAGGTAGAGGGTAATTATCCTTGAGGGCTGCCACATTTAAATTTCTAAATCCCACACACATTCTGATATCTCTGTTCTTCTTTCTCACATGGACTAGGTTTGACACCCATATTGAATGTTTGACCGGTTTAATGATACCCCCATCTCTAAGCTTTGCCAATTCATCCTGCATCTTTGGTTCTAATGTAGGATTAATATGACTTTGTTTCTGTCTGAAGGACTTTGCATATGGTTTCAATGGGATTTCATGTTGAAATAGGTCTCCCCTATATGCCTTGAGATCTTCATAAGACCATGCAAATACATGTTTATATTTCCTTAGTAATGAGATCAACATTCTTCGAACTATCAGGATTATTTTCTTTCCAATATATACTTTTATTGGTGCTAGTTCAGTCCCTAAATTTATCTCTTCAATATCTTCCTTCTTAACTGGTGTTGGTTTCATAAGAGATTGACCATTTCCATCATATAATCTCTCCAATGCTACTAGATCTTTGGGGAGTTTATTAGTTCTAAGTTGTAAGACCTTCTTCCCAAATACTGTTTTCTCTCCATTTATTTCTTCTACAAATGCATTAATTTCAATTTCTTGGGCCTCATATTGGTCTATAGAGTGAAGAAACTTTAGGAGGTTAGTGTCCTCATTAAAAACTTGCCAACTGTATATATTGTCAGGAACAATGGGTCTTGTCTTTAACTCAATTTGAGACACTCCTACCAAGGTGATGTCATCCCTTTTTAGTGCTACATTGGCTAAGAAGTCTGCCATTATATTTTTTGACCGATCCACCCAATCTATGGAGAAAGCATCACATAGCTTGATTGTATCCCATATAGCATTCATGTATTTTTTCAGCCTTTTGTTATTTGTAACATATTTGGATCCAACCTATGACTCAAATAGCTCTAAATCTCCAAAAATAGTTACCAGTTTAATTTTGTGTTTGACTGCAATGTTCAAACCAATTAACAAGGCTTCATATTCCACCACATTGTTTGTACATTCAAATGCCAAAAAAATGAATATTTAAATGTAGTAGCTTCAAGAGATATGAAGACTACCATGGCTCAATTACCTTCTTGGCTACATGCCCCATCAAAGTACATTTTCCATACCCCTTGCTGATTTTCAGAAATATGCTTATCAATTGGTTCTTTGTTTACTAATTCAGGCTATGATAATTCCACTCTAAAATTCCCCAAATCTACATCACAGAAGCAATTAAGTTGTTCCTAAGGAACACACTCAACAATTTGATTCATTCTTAGCTCCCTATATAACTTGACCTCTTCACCATTTACTGGTATAGTGGCATATGATAAGTCGAACTGTACATTACCCCCTACTGTTGCAATCCATTATCTTGATAGGAGCATCCCAAACTGGGGAGGTGTGCCAATTACAGTTATATCAATTTTGTAAGTAGCTTGTGGGTAAGTTGCTAATCTTACTTCCATATTCTTCGTTATTCCCACAACCGGGACAGCCCTACTATCCATGGTGTAGAATCTACCTCCTTCCATATCTATCCACATACCGAGCTATTTCATTACCCCTACTGGCATAATATTCATGGAAGCTCTTGAATCTATCATGCAATTTCTCAGTAACTTGCCACTTATGAGTAGGGTGGTAAAAAATGGGTCAATCTGTGGTGTATTCATTAAGCATGCTTCTAGGATTTTTATTTCCTTCTTCTTGTTGGTGGTTCCTGGGATCTCTTTATTTTCAAAGTTTATATTGTGATTCCCCCAAGACATCAATTGAATTGAGCCTTCCCTATATTCCTTAATTTTCATCATTTCATGTAATGAGGCAGATATTTTTAGTTGAGATAAGGTTTGTATGAAATCAAAAGATGTACCTTCGGTCCTGATCACCTTCTTTGATTCTATCAGTTCTCCTTTGCTTTCTTCCTTTTCCTCTTTGCATGTTTGACTTGGCTTTTGCTTCTTAATGGGGATCTCCTTACTTTCCTCTTTAGGGGCCCCCTTTTGTTCCTTTTTGTCAGGTTGCTTATCATCTGTCCTTTTTGATCTCTCATTTGGTACCTTTTTGTTTTTTACAAATATTCCTCTTGGGACGCCCTCATCTCTACTCACTATTTTGTTCCTCAATCAATATTTGTTTCTAGCTTCCTCCACTGCTGCAATAGTCAACCTCTCGATCTCTTCTTCACTTGGTCTCCTTATACTATACCTATTAGTTTGACATGATGCAATAGGGGGATTTCACTCATTATCACTTTCTTCATGATCCAAGAAAACTTGTTGTTCTGCCATATGAATATTGTATTTTTGATGGTCAACATCATACTCATATCCCTCCTCCTCTGAAGATGAATATTCCTGCTTCAAGGAAACAAGGGTGTGGGAAGTTAAATAGACATTCTAGTCTTCACCACCATCATTTTCCAATGTATCTTCTTCAGGTATTGACTGAGCTATAACACAATGCTCTAGGGAATGTGGTGCGTAACACATTAGGCACTAGGGAATATTATCTACCATATATGCTCCTTTCATTTTCAATGGATCCGGTGTTTCTTTATTCCTTGGTCTATCATTCACTGGCTTCCCATCCTTCCAGTTTTTATTATAAGGCATGTCATGTAACCTTGGTCTTTCATTCTTATATGTATTTTCTTATCTATTTGGGGGAGCATATGGGGGAGCCCTAGGGTTTTCCATTTTAGAAAACATCCCTGCAACTTTCCTCTTATTTTCAATAGTTAGTGCTATCTTTTGAGCTTCGGCCAGATTCCTAGGATCTTTGTTTCTCAATTCATATCCTGTCTTGGGATCAAAGGCTCTCATATAGATACTCAATGCAATAGGATCAGACAACTTGGATCCCTAAGGTATTTTATTATGTAATTTAACAAACCTTTGGTTAAAATCATAGGCTGACTTGTTTTGATGTATTTGGATAGTCACTAACTGGTGCAAAGCAAAATCTAACGCACACTGATTCCCATACTGCTGAAGAAACTATTCATTAAAAATATGAATAGAATAAATGGATGATGTTGGTAGACTGTTAAACTAGTCCCTAATATCTTCAATCAGTGACATCATAAATAATCTCATCTGTACATCCTCATATTGCATATCCAGGTCTTGAATAACTACATTAAAATTTCACAGATGCTCCTCGGCTGTGACTGCATTACTTCCTGTGAACTTTAGGACCAAGTTCCTCCAGTTGTTGTCCAGAGGGTAAGGGTATATCTAAAATCTAGCAAGATCAAATTGTATAATCATGGTTGTCTATTGTGGAGGGGGATTTTGGTAATGTTGATGCTGGTACAGTGGGTTAGTATTTTCCACATATTGCTAACCTTGTGTGGGTACATACTATTGATAAGGAGGTGGCTGAGTATTTCAGTGTTGTGGTGGAGCATTTGTGTTTCTATATTGATTCCTTGGCTGATTTCGGTGGGCCTATGGGGAATTTGATGGCTTCATATTGTTGTTCTTATGAGGGGGCATATATTTGGGTGAATCAGCCATTGACGTTTTAACCTAAGCCTTCTGTAACTTCAATCTCTGAAATTCTTTCATTTCTTGAAGCCTTTGCTGATATTCTACCCTTGACCTTTTGTTTCTTGTCTCATACATTCCCAATGTGCATCTATCTCATTTTGGGTCATAGGTTCATGATTTTCTTCAGATGCTGCTTCATATTCGAGTCCCTCCTCAAAAAGTGCTGCTCTCTGATCACATTCAAATTCTCTCCTTTTTCCAGCTTCAAATTCAGCCATGAACTCTTCATCTTTATCATGGCTTATTCGATGGAAGGGATTTATCTTCTCTTCAGGAGTGTGAAGTTATTTAGATGGTCTATTTTCATTTGTTAATGCATCGTATGAGTTGTGTGTTTCCATCGGTGGTTGTGATATTCTATTTTTTGTGGTTGGATCTAGGTCATTGAATACCTTCTTGCCCTAATCATTTTTATAGGTTTTGTTACCTTTTTCATTAGGACCATCCCCCTCCTTGTACAAATATCTCCTTCCTTGCATGTTGTGATAAACTGTGATGGTCTGAACTCTAGGTCGATTCCTTTCTAATTTGTATCTTATTGTATTAGTCTCAATGCTTTTGTTCATTTAGAGTCGCCACCAACTTTTTCTAAAAGTGAGAAAATATTTTACTATCTCACCCAGTGGAGTCAATTTTCAAATTTCTTTAATTATGATTTTCTTTTAATGACTCTATATGGAAAGGCTACTTGCCACCACACTTCTCCCAAGTTTCCCTAGTAGAGTCACCAATTTTTTAGGTCTCAAAAATTCTGGTTCCAATGAACCACGAGAGGTTACCAAGCTCTCACAACATTATTGGCCAACTAACAAGGTCAACCAATATAGTTGAACCTTATACTCTTAAGGATTTTCTAAACCTACGTGGGTGCACCTATATGAATGATGAAAATCTTGAATTGTGCTTCCTACTTGACTAAACTATCCACAATGGCAATTTGATGGTGGAGAGATATGGTCTAAATTCGGTATAAATTGTATATGCAATATCTAATAGGATCTAAATTTGGTATGTTCATTTAACAGATGTCAAGTGAAATAAATAAAACTAAGTAATGAGAGTAAGGGAGACCAATGCCTTGTTGGGTAAATGGAGTCAAATGAAAGTCTCTGATGAGTGGCTTTTATCAAGAAAAATCTCTAATTTTTTGGGATATGTGAGTTTATAACTATTATAAACATGCAAGAATGTGATTAATAAACCCTACTAGAGAAAAAATATCAATCCTAATTATCTGATTCTTCTTATGGATCCAAATACATTCTGAGATTACTGTAATTGACTGAAAGGAATTTAATTCTTATTTAAAGAACCCAATTAATCATATTACATAGAGACAACAAATTTGTACTAATAAATTGACCATATAATTGATATTTCAACTTAATTAATCAAGAAACATTAGGTTGGAGACAATCAAATAATTGCAAAAAAATTAACAAACAACTGATACGAGAATAGAGCTACCAAATCGTAATTTTTTCATTATCTTCTTCAAATCTTATACATGAAACATGGTTCCTTCAAACATTCTGAAAATATTGTATCTCCTACTAACTATCTTCTATCTATCTTCATCTTACTCATCCTTTTTGGTTACAAAAACAGACATTTATATACATCAACTGCTTGAAAAGATGTGTCCCTTCAGAAATGTCTTAAAATGAAATACTAACAAAACTAATATAGACTAAGCTTTGTTAAGCCATAAATGGACCCTTTACCTATGATCTATGCAGTCTTTGTGCACGTGTGTATCCACATTTCCTAATGCATTATGAATCAAAATCTCCCTCACCACCATCCATTCATTTTTCTCACACGCTTCATCCAGTGTTGTATCTTTCACACTGGCTATTTTCAAAATCTCTTGGAGTATTAATTCACTCTCACTGTTCCATGTGGCCATTTCTTTCAACTTACCTCCATCATCAAAGAATGTAGTAAATCCATTCTTAGCGGCCTCCATCAATTCTTTTGCATCCTCTTGTAACTCCTCAAAGAAACCTCTATGCTTGTCCATAACATGATTACCATCCTCAATTGCTGCATTATCAGGAGCATCCCATTGTTTTATCTCATCAAGTTTCTCTTGGATTCGACCATCCACTCTTTTATGTTCTTTTATTGCATCAAAGTACTCTTAGTGTTTTCCCCAAAGTTTATTTAACCAAGTGGTTAAAATGGCCCACCTCTTTTTGATTACTGTCGTAAGTGTATCCATTTTCCCTTGAGAATAAGCACTTGATCCTTCCCAATGGTCCCTCACCTGTGCACTTTCACCTTGAGTGAGCAATTTAGTTGGCCCTACTATGACACCTACTAAGTCTTTTAGATGCTCATTTTCTCTCAGCATTCTTTCATTATTTATTTTGTACATTTCCTTTTCTCTGATCAATGCCTGTATTTGGGCTTTATTAAATTTTTCCACATTGATCCCTATTTTTGCAGTTGTTACTCAATCAGCTTGCCCAAATTTTGAGGTCATGACATGCCGAAATGATTTCTCAATATCAATAACAATTGATTTCCTGTGAGGGGGATATAGGGCCCAAACCATCAATGTATCCTCATCAGGATTATATCTTGATCCTATGTAAACCTCTATCACCTTTTCTATGTTGAGCTTGTGTGTAGTGTTATTGTCCTTTAGGAAACTACTGAAAACTAGTGCAGAATTGAAGTCTAATCTTGGGAAAATCATGACACCGGCTCTTTCCAACATCTCTCTCCCCTTATCAGGGGTCATATTTTCCATTTCTTTCTCAACATCATCTTTCAAACCTTTTAACAACTGCTCTTGATTTCTCGGTGTGACATTGTCAACAAGTTCTCTTATTTCTTTTCCCTTTTGTTTATATAAAAATGATTTAAATTCTGAGGACTTTGTGAACTCATCATCTGCTGCAAAATATTTGTATTCCTCATGTCTCATATCAGCATCTATACTTTCCTCAACACTTAATTCTCTAGCAGGGTAGGTGTATTCTTGAGTTCTTGTCTTTGATACCTTACCAAGAGGATTTTGTGACCTAGTAGCCTCTGATGCCTCTTCACTAGAGGACAACATATCTACATCCAACAATTCTTGATTATGTTTCTCAATTATCATTTATTCCTCCTTTGCTTCCAAATTTTTTATCATATCATCAAACTGGTAGGGAAAATGGTGATAACCTCCAAAGTTTATCCTCTATTTGGAAAAATGAATATATCCTTCTGGATCAAAATTCTTCCTCAATGGTTCTCTTCTCATGTTATACTATAGTAATCTGTCAAGAATCAGATCGTATCCCTCTTTTGCCAACACAGTAAAATCACTAAAACATAGTGTACTGGGCATAAAATCTTGCTTTCCAAAAGAGCTTAAGTTCATGACACTGGAGAAATCCATTTTCCTAACAATCTCTAAATATGCAATCCTATCTGGAATTGGGTGCTACCACAATAATGGGTTACACTTTCTAGGACATTTTGATTTTTGCTGAAATCACATATTTTTAGCAATTATAATTATTTAAGCCTTAAAAAGGTTCCATTTTAAAGGTTTCAATTGAATAGGGTTTGATCAAACCCATTTATATCAAACCCCCTTGGATAAAAAACTGCTACTTTTAAACCATACCTATAATGGAGTCTCCTCTACACCTATCAAAATGTTGATAAAAAATCACTTTTGATTTACCTTTTAGGGGATCAAATTAGTTAATTTAAATTTTTTTTGTAAACATGTAGTCCTTATTATAAGCTTCCCAAAAAGTATAATTTTAAATATATTTAATTTTATTATTATTTTTATTTTTTATTTCTTGTGAATGTAGGTTCTTCAATGAACATCGAGGTCTTTATTTCACACATACAGAAAAATAGGAAAAGAGAGAATTTTTTTTCTTAAAAATGCATGTACACTATATATTGATGTCCTTATTCCAAGAAAAAAAGAATAAGTTAATTCAAATGAATACAAAAAAAGTTATGCAACTGAGAGTATAATATATCCAAATTATAATTACTATGTATTAGAAAATTAATTTAAAAATATACATCCACTAGATAATGGTGTGAAAACACTATATATAAAAAATTAGAATTGTATGCTTTCTATAAAAAAAGTTACGCAACTGAAAGTAAGCATCAGTTTTTGAAAATGATGTTTAGTAAAAAAAGTAAGTTAATAAAAACTACATAAAATAATTGACAATTTATTTTATAATTTAAAAAAAATATATAATTATATTTTGAACACAAAATATCACAAATCACTAGTTTTCTTCATCTTCAAATTCTTAATATTTTAGCTTCTATAGGCATACGAAAGTGAAGATCTGGTGAAAAATGTTAATTTCAATGTCAAGTTTGGCCAAAAAGTGTAACCCATTATTGTGGGATCAGCCAACTATTTTAGGAAAAATAAATGGGGTATCTTCAAATCCATACACCCTAATCATGGTGGCATTTTCTAAACAATACCAATCCCCCCAATTTTGGACGATTGGTCCATTAAAATCCTTAGGTCTGAGAAACCTCTTTATTTCATCAGACAAAGAACAGTCACAAGGATGATTATAAAACTTGTAAAATGGCTTTACAAAGTATTCTTCAAAATGCACAAAACTAGAATTAGTGAACCTACTATCCCAAACAACAGTCCATGACTAAATAGGCAATGGCCTGCCTTCTTTATCAAATTGTGAAATTCTCAGATCCAGGTGCCACAATCCTAATTCCTGTCCAAACTATAGCACCAAGTGCATCAACAATGAATAATTTCTGAGGTGCAGGATAGAGGCTCCATTTTTTACTACCATCAACCCTGCATCAAGCTCTTTAAACACATATGAAGAATAATCCCAAGGCCTAGAGTTATGATATTGAATATCTGTTGTAATCACCATGGGCACAATTGCCATATACTCTGGAACCTCCATTCCCAATACCTGTCCCACCGAAAAATAGGTGTACTTTACATAAGGTTCGAAAAGATCCACATGAAAAGGTGGTCCCTCATTTTCCTCCATTGGAATCGGTTTTCCACCATGCCTAATTCTATGTAGGGGTAATCTCCAACCCTTATAAATGGTTTCCATCTTTCTAAATTCATTCTCAAGCTCCTCACTTACAATTCTTTCATCACACATTCCTTCTAAATTGAAAACCTCACTTATTGAATTTTCTAACAGATGTATCAATGGGTTCCCAGACAGATCACATATGGCCTGATGTTTTGTCTTATAATGCCTGGCCAACAATTTTACCAATTTGACATTGACAAAAACATTAGGGAAAACTAGTTTGAATAAATTGACCTTCCAAGGATTACACACTAGCTCAAAATGATTCCTCTGATAGTAATGGAAGCTGAATAATTCATAACCTCTAATTGGGGTCCAAACATCTCCAATCAATTTGCATTTATCATCTAATTTATCTATTTCATCCCTAAGCTATGCAAAGTGTCTGGCTTTAGGTCTAGAACCGAGTAGCTGGTCTATAAGGTCCTGGTTTAGTTTTTGTTCGATGCCCTCTGGATGAGTTTTAGTTTTCTTCCTTATCCTTTTTGATTGACTACTCTCCTCATGTTTTCTACCTTTTGATTTCTCTAGACTAGTGCTTTCCATTTTCTAAAAATTAAAAGATTCAAGGGATACAGAACTTACTGTATTTCGCCCGAAATTCCAAGCTGAACGAACAACCCAATCCTTTGTTCGTTCTACTCTTCTCCTTTGTGCTAATTTTGCAAACAAATACTTTTAATTGCATTCACCTAGATTCTCAAAATATTTTATGTTCTCATGGCACCATTAATGTCTTGGCTATGACACAAATGAAGTAGGCTCTTCAAAATTCTCGCTGGCACATCACGTAGCATATCGGTAAGACATTTCAAATCTCTGGTTGATCCTTCTATTCGAACTTTCACCAAAGTTCACATACCTGCTGAGACATCTTGTAGTTCTTGTGATACCTCAAGTCTCCCCGATAGTTATTCTTTATGTCACCACAACTCTTACCAATCAAGCCTATCGCCATGAATTAAGGGATCAGGAAAAAAATCTTATGTATTATTCCAAAGGTATGTGTCGCACCGAGATGTTCCTTTGTTAATTCAATTTGCTAAGATAAAATAGTTGTCCTACCGATGGAATAGTATTCGATGTGACCTTCATAGATCTCCCTGCTGAGGTTTATCTTATCGATACATCTTTTCTTTAGCAAGACCATGTATATTGTCCCTTCGACCATTTTATCTCTATACATCTTATCATGTCAATCCATTCGGTATAACACAAGAGGTTGGTAAGACTCCCAGAGCTCTTCTCGCAATCATTGTCTTGTTGATCAAAATTTCCTTTTGTTTATCGGTGAGACCATTGAATGCTTTGGGAAGTCTTTTGAAATCTCACCCCGATGACTCTAGTCTGGCTGATACATTTTATTGTACTCCAAGCAGTGAAATGAAAATTAGCTCGATATGACCTCACACCATCATGCCGATACATTTTGTCCTGTCGATAGAAAATGTGAACCCCCGTTCCCTTGACATATATCCTCATCGGTATGACACTACTGATGTCCTGTCGATGTACTAAAAGAGATTAGTATCGGTGAGACCTACACCATCTTATGCCGATATGTTTCATATGTTAAATTTTCATGGTTAGATAAATTTTATGGGTCTATAATACAAAATTTGACTTGGAACTTGGTGAGTATGCTGTGTGAGGAAAAATTTATGCTCCTAATATGGATTCTTAGGGAAACTAATAAGCATGAAGGGTCAATTAGGTTGTCAAAACTTTACAGTTCCAATAGTATGGAAGGATAATAATTTTGGAACAATTGTAGATGTCAGAGAAGCAATGGTGTGAAGTGAGTATTCTATCATATTATGATAGTAAACAAACTGAAAGAGCCCTCAATAGGCATGACATATCTTCAATACGTGAATAGTAATAAGAGGTAAAAGAAATAAAGAATATAAAATGCTTTAACCTTTGTCAAGAATTCAAATGTAAAGCATATAGCTGCAAGTGGAGTGAGAAAATAGCGAAGAGGAAGATTATTTTAGTTCCAAAAGTTCAAGTATAACTTGCTGCAATGATAATACATAAGATTTTGTTCATTTTCTAGTGTACCCATATCAAGAATTTTTATTTAAATGCAAATTTATTCAAAGATGTTGAATACCCATGAAGGGAGTTTTACAAAAATGCAAATTTCAGATCATTTCTAGCTCAGCCATGTGAGGGTTTCATAAGAAATGAAAAACATATACAATGCTATAATGGGTCGATCCCATTTATGAAATAATTTTTAGGAAAAATGGAGCAAGAGTTTTCCCCAAGGGTTTCCCTTTTACCCTTTGGAGTAAGTGTAGATTCAGAGAAATGAAAAGCCCATTTTGAGTTTACTATATAGTTTTCAAAATCTGAAATTGAAGAATAGGAAATGCAAAGAGCTTTCTTCATAAAATCCAAGAACCAACCATATTCATGGCATGGCTTGTAATGGGTCCATTTTTTTTCTAAGAGAAAACAACAATCATTATTCCTCAGAGAAGATTTTATGAAGCTTTTGTTTGACAAGAAAAATACAATAGAACAATGGAGGAGTAGCTTACCAAGTGGCGGCCAGTAGAGGAAAAAAAGGGGTGCAGCTAGCTCTAAAGAGGAGCATCAAACAAAGCTCAAGCTCTCTCATCAATGGCAAGGAGAGGAGATAGAACAAGAATAAAGAAAGAATGAAGCAAAAAATTTAGAACATATATGCCATGGTCGCGAATTTTAAGCCAAGATATTTCAAAAATGGCATAAAGGAAGCCATGAAATGACTTAACAGAACAACTTAACATGAATTTTGATGGAGTTTCAAACATTTTGAGCTGAAGAATTTGAAGTCTTAGTTTGCAAACCTAGCTCTATGGTGGCGGTGCCTCCTCATCAACAGAGGTTCTTCAAAAGAAAAAGTGAAAAATGAAATGTGATTAGGGTTTTCCATTGGTTTTGTCCATTTTTACCCTAATTTGAATTTAGGGTTCTTGGTTGCATATTGAATTAAGTCTTGAGTTCAATACTCAAGTGGCCATTTCCCCATGCCTAGATCAACCTTGGAGTTAATAAAGTTTTATTAGTATAGACTTAGGTAAGGAATGTTTTGTTGTTCAAAATATCAAATGCCTTGTGGTTTTATCCAATATTCATTCCTTGGATCTAGTGGAGGAATAAGTATTAATGACTTAGGCTTTGTTTTAATTGATTTTATAAAAATCAATTAAATATGTCATGGAGATATGCCTTAGATTAAAATTCATACCTTGGGCATCTATTTTTAAATTGGTTTTTAAAGAAAAAAAATTAAGTATGTAATA
The DNA here is from genome assembly GCA_007115665.2 of Sequoiadendron giganteum. Classification (NCBI taxonomy): domain Eukaryota; kingdom Viridiplantae; phylum Streptophyta; class Pinopsida; order Cupressales; family Cupressaceae; genus Sequoiadendron; species Sequoiadendron giganteum. Next base: position 407,143,424 of record CM021100.1, on the reverse strand, counting down.
GAGGGCTTATTATTTTTATGATTTTTTTTATAAGAAAAAATCAAGTATTGTATTGGAGAAATAAGGTTAATATTTTGCAAAAGATTTTATCTTTAAATTGAAAAATAAAACAATTGTAAAGTAGGAATAAAATAATGTTTTATAAATTGTTTTATTTCTTTGCTAGTTTTAGCAGATTGATATTGACTTTTTCCTCTTGGTCGGATTTGAAGTTCTTGGTGGAGAGATTATGTGGTTTTTTTTTTTCTTTTAAAGCAAAGAAGACCTATTTTTAGGAGCTTTTCAATATGCACATGAAAAGAGTGAGACATTTCCATTTCAGTTACTCATTTTGGAACAGTTTTATGTGCCTTTCTTGTAGCTTTTTCTTTGAGCTTAGATTAGGGTTTTGAGGTATATCTTATAGAAAAACTTAGTTCTTTCTTTTAGTTCAGATTTTTTGCTTCTTACTCTCTTGTTCATGTAGAGAGTCTTGTAAGTAGTTTTGTACTCAGATTTCAGACAAGAAGTACTCCTTTAGTTTCAATAAAGCAGTAGAGTTCATCTTCTCATTTTTTGCCTCATTTCATAATAAGCAATTTGATGTCTTTGTGATTCAATTTGAATCCTTTTATGTCTTGTTTTTGTGAGATTGTGTTCAAAATTGTGTAGTTTCTAGTTGTGTGTTGTATTTAGTTTATAGATGTTCATGCAAATTACTTATGAAATTATGTGCCGAATGATATTGTGAGAATTATTGTGATAGAGAGATTGTTTTTTCCGTGATGATCCCACACATACCCATGGGTGCTTTTGTACTAATGCACTAAATGTTGTAATGATTATTATAAAATTTATTTTTAAGAAAAATTCTTGTACTCATTCTGGTGTTTTTATTTGTTATGGGTTGTTATGAGGACTTATCTCTTAGTTCATAAGAGCTCCCCAAGTGTGAGGTTTAGAGAGGGAGAACCTCCCATGGGAAAGAATCCATCCTTTGAGAATGTGTAGTTTAGGTATGAGTACATATATTATTATTGGACCATAGAACTTGGGTATTAGTACCCATTTGATTATTGGAGTATGATGTAGGGAATGTGGAGTTTGGATTCTATGAGGAATGGAATATTTGAACCAAAGTGCTGAAACTATTTATTATCTTTATACACTATTTCCCTCTAGGTAGAGATGTCACCTTGTCCAACCCCTTTGAATGTTGAGAAGATTCAATGTGTGTGTTAATCCCTTGGTTGTGTGTTCATATGTGAGTGTTTGTGTGTTAATATTATTATATTCTTTTTAATATAACCTAATTCCAATGAAGACATATCCTATTGGCCTTAAAAGAAAACTTGTTTCTTGTGTAGGTTTGTAGATTTGGAGAAACGTGTAGATTGTGAGTATCCATATTTATTTGTGAACAACATTTGATATGTCATATTTATGTGAGCTACCCTATTTGGTGTATTGTAAACGTTTTTTATTATAGGTATAAACATGCATGTGAAAATACTATAGGAAAGGATCACAAATTGGTTATATAAACTAACTTTTATGAAGTAAAAATGTGATGAAATTTAATATCAAAGTATGTTGATGTTGAAAGTAATGTTTTTGTTGAGAAAAGGGGTAAAATTTTATTCAATCAAAGAAGACCAAAGAATAGAAGGAAAAATATTAGAATTAAACAAGGATCGAAAGGAAACCAACCAAAACAAAAGAAAAACTTCTCAAAACCATGAGAACAAGAACCTATTCAAGGACCATGAATATCCTCAAGAATCAATATATTCATTTTTTAGGTACAATAACCTAGAATATGATCCCAATCATCAACCTTCTAACCTCTCCTAGACTCAGAATCTTGTTTAGATAAATAGTTAGCAACATTGTTCTACTCCATCAAGACATGAATAAAGGAAACCACCTCCAATGAAGTGTATAATTAATGAACCTATAGTGTAATTAAAATCAATTTCTAGCTCCCCCCATCAAAATATTGCATATTCAAAAGATCAATCAAGATTTGAGAATATTATTCACAAATCACCATGCACCAACCAAGAGAACATGGATTTTCTTAGAGCAATAAGAATTGAAAGGGAAAACATGATATTATTATTCTATTGGCCTTGATACATGGACAAGAAGAAGAGAAAATATCCTGCGCTTTTTGTTTGCACACCTCCTACACTAGTAGAACCTGAATTACCCCTAAAAGAACCATCAATGTTAATTTTCATGACCAAATCAAGAGGCAAAGACCACCTACCATTGTACACTAGATTTTATTGTTTTGATGTTTGCTCCCTTATGAACAAGTCCTTTTGTATCTCAATCCATTTAAACCAAAACCTTGCAACAACCCAACCTCACATTTAGCAAAAATAGTCTCCTAAAGAATACCATGAATCTACTACCACAATTCAACTTCGTAAAAATTTTATCTTGAAAAATCCTATGATTCCTCTCCAAATTTTTTTTCCAAAGGATGCAAGAAGGTCAAATTTAGTCCATAGCATTTGGAGAGGGAAATATTGAGTAGGGGACTTCCCAAATTTCTCCAAAAATAAATGAGGGAAAGATCATGCACACAAGAGTGTTTCCAAACCACCCACCAAAAATGTTAGATAGATCTAGAGAAGACACATTAGAGGAATAGATGTGATGATTAATTTTTTCTACTACCATAGAGAAAGACAAATGATGGGACTCAAAATACTCTCTTTAGAAGATTATCCCAAGAAACAAGAGACTAACTAAAGGAAAAATTTACACTTAGTCCAAGTGAACTTATTCTGAACATGTTTCCACCTGAGGGCTTCATACTCGCTATATTTCATTCTATCCAGTCCCTAATATTGAGCCACTACTGAGTAAACCCCTTTTGGATTAGGATCCCAAGCAAAGATATCTCTCCTTTACAAAAAATTGTAGTTCCTACTAGCTTAAATCTAAGAAAAATCACCACAATTAACTTTAGAGCCCCTAGAGGGTACATATGGTGCTCTTTCCACTCAAGCACCTCCACCTCACCCAAATACTTAGTAGCCTTAAAATCACTCACTTCAATAATATAGCCTCTTGAAACTTCAAGAGAAGATTCTACAAATGAGGGAAGGTGTTCATTATTGGGGGGTTACCATCGTAGGATTCAAGCCAAAAAATAGAATCATAACACTTGTGAAAAATTTAAAACAAGCATTGCTTGATTTAGGTAGCACCTCTTTTAAGAATTCCCCATATAATATACCCCTTACCATCTAGGGAACATCTAGGAAAATATTCACCTAAAACACCCTTCAAGTAATTGGTTTTGACGATTTTCGCCCAATATTCATCCTAGTTAATATATCATCTTCAATATAGCTTGGTAGCCAAAGTATGACCAGTAATAGCTGCCTAATGTAGACCCAACCCACCTTATTGAAAAGGCATAAAAAAAAATTCCCACTTAACAAGAATCCATTTTTAGAAATCTAGTCTACCTACCCATAAGAATTTCCTAGAGAAAGCATCAAGTTCTCTAATAAATCCTACATGGGAAATTTGAACCATAAACCTATAGATAGGAAGCACTTGAACGAGAAATTTTAATAAAAAATCCTCTGAGAAAAGGACAAACACCTTCAAGTCGAATGATAGAAACAAATATTGAACTTACCTAGAACACTTTATCAAGTTCCTCTTGAAAGAGAGCACACAAAGAGGGGAACTCCCGAATACACAAAGAAAAAATTACCTATCTAAAATCTCAAAATATGAGAAATATTAGATTGACTGAGACACAAGGTGTTCAAGAAGAAGATAGAGAAATTCCTTCACTAATCTATTGACCAAAATTTTCAAGACAAATATCAAGAATGTGTATGAAGATATTCACTTCCCTAATTCTAGAAACATCCAAGAGCATAGTATCATCCAAAAACTATATGTGAGACTGATAAGGCAAGCATTCACCCCAGCTCCAACATTGAATAAGTCCTTTACTCAAATGGGATTTATAAACTCTTCCCAAACCTTAAGCCATAATAATTAAAAAGATAAGCGAAACCTCTAGAATATCCCACTTGATAAGCTCCCAAAATTATTAAAAAACTTTAGTGGGGAACCCATCTAGACTAAGGGCCTTACCTTTCTTCATATTGAAAAAAATCACCTCCAACTCATCTAGTGAAAAAAGTCAAGTGAGTGAAACATTTTCTTTAAGGGGAATAACCAATGGAACATAGGCTAAAACTTGATTCACATCCCCCATGTCCTTGAGAGAGTCCCCAATGAATAAGGAAGATAAATAACAAGTAGCTTCCTAAGAGATGTCTAGGAAAGATGATAATTGATCACCTTAGGAGGAAAAAAATAAAGAAATTAAATTTCCATGTCTCTTAGATTTGACAAAGTTGTAGAAGAAGGTGGCATTCTTACCTCCTGCTTAAAGCCATTCAATTCTTGACTTCTATTTCCAAAAAAATTCCTCTCATGGTTAAGATAATACCTTTGAAGCATCTGCTTCATCTTTGAGGGGCTCTTGGGTAATCTAAAAATATATATTATGCCTAGAGATGAGATCCAAATGATTATGCACTACTAGTTTCTTCTTAAATAAATTCCAAAAATATTCTCAATTCCACTTCTTTAACTAAAATTTTATAAATTGAAGCCTCCTGTTGAAGATATAAATTATAGTCCCATGTGGAGGTAAACATGTAAACCAACATTCTTTCATGAGGTCCTCGAGAGTAGATTCACAGAACCACATTAGCTATAATTTGAAAAGGTCATTCTTAAAAATATCCCTCCCATGTGCTGAAAATTTTATAGGACAATGATCTAAACCCCACCAATCAAGAATATTTGTACTAGAGATCCACTAATTACCAATCCAAAAATTGGAAACCAAGAACTTGTCCAACCACTAAGAGATAGAATTCTCCCCACATCTCTTATTGCTCAATCTAAACATACCATTAAGTTTCTTTATATGAATCAAATTCAATAACGATATATTATATCTAAAATCTGATGATGAAGGCTCCAAGTGATCCAACTTGCCCCTATTTTCATGAAGACCGAGAATATCATGAAAGTATCTATATAGAACCTAGGGAACAAAAGGAGTAAAGGATCAAACATACGTTATAAGATCCCACAAGAAAACTCTAGCATCCAAATCATTTGGAGCATATATATTATAGAATAACATGATTTAACTTGAATAAAAACTTAAAGTATTCATGGACAAGGAGTACCTTCCCGGAATCCACTATAGAGGGGATTTTTATTTTTATTTTCATAAATACAAGCAATCCCACCAACACTACCTTCTGCCCCAATTCATCAACACTGACCTTGCAATCAAAGCTGGGAGGTGAGATTGACCATGTCCTCAACTAGAAAATTAGTTTCGTAAATTAAAAAACATCATGGGAATGATTCTTAATCAATTCTTTAATAGCTTTTTTTCCAGTGATTTTGTTGAACTGCCTCACATTCGAAGAGAGAACAGTCATTTTTTGGGGTTATAGAAATGAGAGTCAAGTCTTAATTGATCCTAAATCTATCAGATTCTCTCCCAATTCTTTAATCTTTTCTTGATCTTTATTTCTCCCCACCATAGAAAATTTATCTAAGTTTCTTTTTTTAAACTTTTTCTACTACAAACCGAAAGGGGTAACAATTTTGTTTCTCTTACCAAGTTCTAAAGTCATTGCCTCTATCATTGAGTCCTATAAAGCCAATACCAAACTTTCACCCTACTTCTTACCCCTAGGCGAACTCATCTCCTCAATCCCAATCTAAGTATGTTTATTATGCTCCTAAGATTCCAACCTAGATCCCTCCATATGTAGAGGTTTCCCTCTTAAAATTGGCCCTCACTTAAAATATCTGAACTAAACAATATACTCTCCTCAAGTGATTCTATGTCTTATAGAGCCTCAAAATGGTTGAAAGACGCATCCACCTGCATATCCTTTGAGGCTATCTTGAGGAATCTTCCCTTGTTATGAGGCTTAACTGGAATAAATCCCTCCTTATTAGTGTCACCCCAGATATATGGGATTTCCCATTATTCAAAGGAGGAGGTGGGTGAGAAGGCAATTTGGAAGAAAGCTACACCCATAAAGCCCCCCCCAAAGAGCTAAGTTTAGGATATTTCCTATGAAGGTTCCCATATTCATGACAAATTAGATAGTAGAATTAAAGAGCCTCATAGTCCAATTTTTGAATCAAAGAAGTGGACCGAACCTGAATCTACATTTAATATGGAAAAGGATTAGTAAGATCAATTTCAACATAGATGTGTGCATATAAAATTTCCTTTTTATCCGACACCTATTGAGTTGGTCCCACCAATTTTTTGAGAAGTAGGGAAATCATGTGTAGAATTTCATTTCTCCAAAACTCTAGAGGTAACCATGTGGGCATTAATCAAATTGAAATGTTTGACAAGATCTCTTGAGTAGGATTGAACCGTATATGCTAGGGTTTGAAAAATAACCCCGCCGAATTGAAGAAATAAGGTTCTCCTTCAAAATCATTATTTTGATCTTTCATTTAGGATAAAAAACCATGAAATAACTATTACCAACCCACATAACCTCCATATCCCCTTCAAGGTTCCATATCTTATGGGCCCATGACTCTAGAAATGGAAGAGAGGCACAAACACCCATAAAGTTCCATATCAAATAATGGTTGCTTAAGTAGTTAACCTCCTCAACCACCTAATCTACTTGGATTACAAAAATGTGACAAGATGAATTCCTCACAAGAAACCCATTTTCTTTTGATGTGTGAAATATCTACCCAAAAAACACCCTCCACCATTTATAGCCATATTTAATAAATTCAATGCATTGACATGACCCAAAGAATCAACCCCTGCTACCATTTCCAAAAAAGACAAACCAACATGCTTGCCCAAACTAGAACAAAAATTCATGTTAACACAACCTAAAAATAAGGGGAAAGAGATAAAAATCCTCCCAACTTGGTAGAGAACAAAACCCCATGGATCTTGCAAATCTCACACCCCTAGAATGTAGCACAACACCCACCCACGCACTAAGCATAGACCCCAACACATGCGCACAAGGTTTAACATACATGCAAGGAGGAGAGAGAGAATGCAGGTCATGACTTGTTACATGAGGTGAGCCCACACTAATTCCCATGCAAAACTCCTCATCGTTCCTTCTTGTTAGTTTTTCTCTTCCTAGATTGTATGCCAATGTTGAAATATATGTTTATTGTGAATAACTAAGAAAATTAAATTTTCATCCCTATTTTACTTCTTGTAATTTTAATGTATAAAATTGTATACTCTTGAAGAAAGATGAAATTTCACACTTAATTTGAACCCATTTTGGCCTTCTTGCACCAATCATCCCTTTAAAAAAACATTTATAGGCCCCTAAGACTCATTATTTTTGACCTTGAGGCTTATTCCACTAAAAAAACATACAAGCCCTGACAAAGAACCCACCTCCAAAACCATTGGTGGGACTAAGTTTCCCCACTAAGTCGCCGAAGGTGGCATCTTAGTCCCTATTTGGGGAATTTTCAATTTTGAGCAAGAAAATCACCGACTTAATCAAAATTTATAATGGATGGCAGCCTCTTAGGTCTAAATAATGGAAAATTAGTTATTGATTCCTATAAATATATGTTTTTAGGTCATTTTTCACAACATTTTAGTCATTTTTACAAGAAAATTCAAGAGTCAAGTGTTGAATATCTTTCACAAGAAGATTTATTAGTCTATCTACAACAAAGTTGAAGATTTAGGGCAGCAAGCTATGATTTTTACAAGTCTTCAAGCTCACCTTTTTTCCAATATCTCACATTACAAAGGGTTGATCATGGATGCCTGTGGAGGATCATGGAGAAATCTAGGTTGAGGAGATGCAACTAGCCATCAAATCAATCCTAAAGACTTGTTTTGAAAGTGATTCCATCTTTAATTTTTTGTCTATCTTCAGCCTAATGAAGGTTTTCATGTTATTAAGATTCATTTCTAATGTGATTTAGGGACTCTTGTAATGAGTCTTGTATTACTCTAGTTTCTTTTATGTATCTTATTCTTTCATGTTAGAATAGGGTTGCATCTTACTTCAGATTTCTTAGTCTTAGATACACTTAGGGCTAGGGTTTTATGCAGATTTCTTATCTCTTTAAAGGTTTAAATACCAAATAGTGGTTTGACCAAGTAAAACCCCAATTAGAAACCAAATTATATTATATTTTGTAGGTAATTTCATAGGTTTGGATCTAGATTTTAGTCAAAGAATAGAGTGCAGACTATAGGCTTTCATTTCCACTCTCAAATTTCTAGAAAAGCTAGAGTAGATTAAGTCACCAATAGTGGTGAATTATTCCCACTACATATGTTTTTCGAATATTTTAATGGATCTAGATACCCATTTGGCTAAAATGAGCTCTAAAGTAGTTGCCTAGATCTATAACTAAGTCACCCAGCTTAGCGTAAGTGTCCCAGTTGGCCATCATTATGTGTTTTCAAATAAAATGCATTTCATTAGTTTTTCATTGATCATTCATCTCTTTTAGAATTTAATTTCATTTAGGACATTCCATTTAGACACATTTCAATCACATTTTCATTAGTCTTGAATGAGCCCTTAGATTTCTTTGTGGAAGATCTCGCTCCTTTTAGGTGAAAAACCCTAGAAGTGCAAGATAGCACCTCTTCCCCAAAAATCTATAGTTCATTTTCATGAACCTTTATTTAGAACATCTTCTTTTTGATTTATCATGCATTTAAATCTTAGGCATAGCTTCTATTAACATTGCATTGCATGTTGCATGTTTTAAATTTACATCCTAGGGTTTCATACTTTGCATTAGTAAAAAGCTTGTTTTTGCACCTCATTCCCTTGAAAAATAGTGAAATTTTGCATATGCACTTTAGATTTGCATTATACACTACAAACAACATAAGTATCCATCTAAAAATTTAGAAAAACGGGTATGTGCAGGGTCATGATGGGCAAAAAAGTGGCGATATGTAAGTGATATGATGGTCCATGTGGCTGATGACTTTATTTTTACCCAAAATTGATGAAACAAAAAGGGTTTTCAAAGGATATTCTCAGCTTTCCACCAATACAAACTATGGTTTACTTTGAATTTAATAAATAATAATTATTCATTTTCTATTGGAATTCCAACTAAGGGCATATTTTTTCCATGATGATCCTACACATACCCAAACTTAAAAAAGTACCCCTACAAGGACTAATTCACCACCCTGGGTGACTTGGTCCTAGTACACATTTTGCATCAGTATTTTTTGCATTTAGTTTCCAGTTTATGAAGTTGTTGTTTGTTCGAGTCCTTTTCTGTTTTAGTTCGGTTATTTTTTGTAATCATTAGAACAAGAATCTTTTACTTTTATGGCATTTATAGATAGCATTAGATCTTTTCCATTTTCCTTTTCTACATTCGTTCCTAGTTCATTTACGTCACACTCATCAGAACATGAAAACAAAAAATTAGAAGCACCACATGAACCAATCCACACAATGCTCCACTTTAGGAAAACTATATCATTCAAACCCTTTATTAGTGATGGCTTGGATAAGTTAGATAAAGCTCTATAGGTCTTTCTCTCACTAAGTTCATCCTCTAAGGTTTGTGATGAAACACCCAAACAAACCAATGATAACTTATCTCCCAAACCTTTTAGGTGTGATGACTTGGACATGTAATATGAAGCTGTTCAGGACTTCATCTCACCAAGCTCATCCACTATGGTTTTTTTTTAGCACCCTAAAAAAAAATATGTCAATGTAATTCAACCTTAGCTAGTTCACTACCCACCTTACTGCAAACCTCAACCTCCATGTAAACCTAAGTTTACCCATTACCCACCAAAGCATGATGTTGTCGCACACACACATAACACTAGAAATAACCCGCAACCCCAACACCCTTACCTTTACCCAATCCCATATTACCTAGTGCCCCTCAGTTAAATTCACACTGTAGGGAGTATTATCTCATTGAGAAACTTAATAATACTCCCACCAAGATATCCATTTGGGATCTTCTTCAAAATTCACCAAACAATCACACTATGCTCCAAAAAACATTGCAATAAATAGTGGTTCCTCTTGGCACAATTGTAAATGATATGGATGGTCTAATTCAAGGAATGAATATAGTTAATGTAGACATTACCTTCCACCAACATGAGCTCCCTCCCTTAGAATTATGAAAGAAAAATGAAGCCTTTATGATAATAGCCCAATTCAATCGAATAGGCATCAAACATACTCTTGTTGACAATGACTCTTCCCTTAATGTGTGCAGTGTAAATATTTTTGATAGATTACATGTGGATAAATCACAAATAAAATATGATTCCCTATCTATTAGAGGATTTGACAATGTCACAAATAAACCGCTTGGTGTAATTACTTTACCTATTACAGTTATAATGGTTACTCTACAAACTCCTATACATGTTGTGTCCTATGATCTTTTGTATAATCTTCTTTTGGGTGGACCATGGATTCATGAGATGCATGTGGTGCCTGCAACCCTTCATCAAATAATGAAATATGTATATAACAACTAAATTTATCAATTTAAAATAGACCCCCAGCCTGAAAGTTGCTTACAACTTGAAAAAGGAAAAAGTCCTCTAAACACATTGATTCCAACCTCCAACATAGCACCTCTTGAAACCAAAAAACAAGAAGAAGAACTCATGTCTAAATTATTATATGATGATTGGGGGTCATTATAAGCCACACCTTAATTTATGGGTGAATACATAATCACACAAAAAGTGGATGAAAACCATGAATGACCAATAGTTATGTCTACTCAAAATTCAGAAGAACCTTCCCAAGCATCTACATCATCTACTTTGGAATAAAATACAACATACACAACAAATTTTGATAAGATATATTATCAACAACCACCCAACCCGAAGGAAATGGAAAGACTATATGGACAAGGTTAGGAGCTTGTGAAACAACTAGGATACAATGGTAAGGGATGCGAAAAAAATGAACAAGGCATTCAAGTTCTCATAGAACCTAACACAAAAGAGATAGACTATTTTAGGGTTTTTTTTCTAAGAGAACAAAAAAAACTCAACACCATCACATGTAAACAAGGAATCAATCTCCAACTCAAACATCATGAATTCTTTGACATGGATTCACCATCGTCCTGGGAATAATTTGACAACGATGAAGCTTTGAAACAAATGTTAGGTGCTCTTAATTTGAAATATTTTTCTAAGCGGAACGTTACCTATGCTACGATAAGTACCAAGAAAAATGTTACAGATACCAATGAGACAACCACAAGCATGGAATTATATGATTCAACATCTTCTAAGTCAAATACACTGCGCTTAGGGGATACAGTTGATATACCAATGGAAATAGATTATAAAGAAAAGGTCATTAAAATCGAGAAGTGCCTTGATGATGAAGAACAAAAGGATATTGCAACCTTGCTTCATGAATTTCCTAAAAAAATTGCTTGGAAATATTCAGATATACTAGGAATAGACCCAAAGATAGTGACACATAACATTGTTCTTACTGAAAATGCTAAGCCTGTTCTCCAAAAGATACAAAATATGAACCCTAAGATAGCATTGCATGTTAAAGGAGATCTTGAAAAAATCCTTGACGTAGGTTTCATTCTACCTATTGATTATTCTCCTTGGATATCAAACATTGTCACAGTTGTTTAACCTAATATTCGTATTAGGATATGTATGGATTTTTGTGACTTGAATAAAGCCTCTTTAAAGGATGATTTTACCCTTCCTAATATTGACATGATAGTGGATTCAACTGTTGGACATGGTTTATTATCATTCATGGATGGATTTTTTGGTTATAAACAAATCTTTATTAACCCATAAGATCAATATAAGACAACATTCACATCTATTTGGGGAAACATTTGTTGGGTTATGATGCCTTTTGGGTTAAAGAATGTAGGTGTAACTTATCAATGAGAAATGACATTGATATTTCATGATTACATACAAAAAATCCTAGAAGATTATGTTGATGACATTTTAGCCAAATCCTTAGCATGACAAGATAATGTGAATGTTCTTCGAAAAATGTTTGAATGGATGTGTAAATACCACATGTGACTCAATCCAAAAACACGTGTCTTTGGAGTAGATAGTGGAAAATTTTTATGGTTTATCATATCTCATAGAGGCAATGAGGTGGACACAAATAAAATTTACACTATAATTAACATTCCATCACCTAGAAAAAATTCGTAATTATGCATGTTACAAGGAAGAATTCAAGCAATCTATCATTATTTCGCCTCCTTAGCTAATCAAATTTTACCTTTCACACATCTCCTCAAAATGGATCTGCATTTTGATTGGAATGAGAATTGTAAACAATCCTTTAAGAGTTTGAAAGAATACCTTGCAACTCTGCCTATTTTACAATCCACTATACGAAACAAATCGTTCATCCTTTATATCGTCGCATCCGCCCATGTTCTTGCAACATTATTAATTCAAAGAGATGATAAGGGTAAAGAAAATACTATTTATTACATTAGTTGAACCCTAATAGATTATGAAACATGATACACACCAATTGAAAAACAATGTTTGGCTCTTGTATTCACTACTAGGAACTTGCAACACTATTTACTAAATGTAGAAATACAAGTCATGAAAAAATTTGATCCTCTCAAATATATTTTCAATAAATTTGGTTTATTAGGAAGTATAGCTAAATGGGTAATGTTGTTGACCAAATTTGACCTTATGTTTGTTTCACAAAAATTATTTCAACTCCAAGCCTTAACCGACCACTTAGATGATGCTCCTTCTGTTGGAAGTGGATTCAATCTGAGAGAGCGGGGGTGAATTAGAGTGAAGCAATTTTAACTTTTAATGATGAAAGCATAATTTAACTTTTACTCAGTTAACCCAAAGAGATAGATTTGATTAAGCAAGTGAGCATTAATATTTCAGGTCAAATTGACATGAGACTTGACTAATATTTACAACCCATTTTAAAAGCATCATATGATATTGTTCAATTAAATCTTTATGAACAATCTTGTTTTGATTTATCAACAGAGCTATAAAACTTCATAATATGCAACTCTGACTCGCTTTTGACAAAATTTTGAGCATTCATGTAATGAGCGTAGAATGCACAAGTTAATTCACTTTATGAAAGACATTTTGCATCAGATTTGCACAATCTAAATTTGCATGATAGACTTGAGAAAATTGACTTTAAAATTTTAAAAAGCCTTGAAGTATCAGAGCATTGACCAACACAATGAGCACAATAACATAAATGATTGAAGGAAAGATTATGCAAGATAAACATAAATCACACAAATGAGAGACACAAAAATTGCCAAGTGGAAAACCCTCTTGGGGTAGAAAAACCACTCCTAAATTGCCTTACTGGCTTAATATAAAAAACCACTATTTACAATGCCTTATAGGCTACTTTTTGAGCACCAAATCAAGGAGTACCATACCCTCATTTAGAGACACCATTCTCAAGGAGTACCAACCCATCATTTAGAGACACCAATCTCAAGGAGCGCCAACCCCTTTACTATTTTAGTAAATCATACAATAATAAAGAGGATCTCTTTGTTTCTCTTTTATCTATAAAGTTCCTCTTGATAGACAATAACTAAAATCCTCAAAGTTCCAAAATGAACCTTCAGAATTTCAGGCATTGTCAAGCTCTAAGTCAACTTGATTATCAACTCATATTTCACATTTTCACTCTTAGAGCTCAACATTTTTCAATACAGTCAATGTGATGTATTATCACAAGTTTTCCCTTATGTTTCACATATTTCTCATTTTTCTTTTCTTCTTCAATTAACACTCACTTTCTGATTTTATACTTTTTCATGATACTATTAAAAAAATAGTTAACACACTGTGTTTTTCAAATTTTCAACCTCAAACAGTAATTACCCTTACACCTCACATGAAAGTGTTGCCCTTTTAATTTTTAGGTTTTTCTATAATGATTAAACCCCTAATCTCTCTGTTTTCCCCTTTTTACAATTTTCATCAATACATCCCATGAAGGGTTACAAGAGTTGCTCGATTTTTACTTTCGAAGAATTACTCAAAGATGATTATCATGTTACCATGCTAAAGTCAAGCAACAGTGACTGATGTTACCATTAACGAGAAGGAAGGATCAATCTGAATAAGGTCTCCTGATAGGAGTGCTCAATAATTGTGCAAATATAGAAGTCAGACTGAAACCTGTTCTCTCAAGTAGCCTGGACAAGTAGTGCTAAAAACAATAAGGCATAAGATCTATAATAAATCAACTCTGCAACTGCCATGCAAAAGAAAAGACTTATCCCTTATTAGCCTTATCAGAGAAGGTAACGGTTCTGTAAAGATAAAATAGATGAATACCTGTGAGGACCAAAAAAAAATTTCCATAAGCAATTTACCAGAACTGTACAGTAGTTGAGCAACCTGAGCTCTTTCCCTATTCGAGATTCCACCTAATGGCATGAGACTAACAGGTGAAACAACCACTGTCATGGTCTTTTTTTCTTCCTTATACGTTGTCACAGTTGAGTAACCCTGCAAATTTCTCAATGAAATTGCTGAATGCAAACTATCATGATGGCAGCCAGAGTAGGGTTCCAAACCCTCAAAAAATGAAGCATAATAGTGACCTAAGCTTCCCAAAAAAACCAACAAACAATTTTCTTCCTAAACCGCACTACCGCACCCACCAATCTATTCACCCATGGCATAGCAGTAACTAACACTAACTGTTACCGCATCCTTTACTTCCTAACCACGGTCTCGCTTCGGACTACCCATAGTATAGCAGTAGGAGTCTTGCTTACTACTAGCCATTTCCACTGCGTTACCTTGGTTAAGCTTCTGACAGTCCGCGGTGCAGCGGTAACTGTCTACTTGCCGCTAACAGTGCTCACTACACTATTGCAATCAAACTTGAGACTGCTTGCGATATAGCGATACCTTTTTTCTTGCCACTGACTGTTTACACCACATTACCGCAGTTAACATCCTAATAGCTCACAGTGTAGTGGTAGTTGTTTTGCTTGCCACTAGTAGTTTCCACCACACTATCGCAGTCACTGGCTTAACTTCCAGTGGTACCGCGATAAGGAACATTAACGTCTGCCGCCTTACTAATGCTTTTACCTTTTGTTGGCCTTTGAAGCCATGTTAATTAACCATGATGAGACTCGATAGAAATATAACGTGCACTACAATATAGAGTGCTGAATAATATCCAAAGCCAAAAGATATCCAATAAATATCAAAGTTGATTGCCACCTTACAATGTCATTGTATACTCAAGGACTTGTGTTGAGTAATATAGGCTGATATACATGTTGATTTTAGTAAGCCTTACACCCATTCCATAAACACAATACCATATGCAAAGACAATTATCAATTTGTTTACCTATGACCAAAACAAAATTTCCACCTCATTGATATCCAGTGCTATATAATATGTCCAATGGCATCCAAAAATTTGTGAAGAGATAAAGATTAATTTCATGTAAAATTCACAAAGCCATAATCACAATAGTGATCAAAGCCCTTAAATAATCAACCTGAAGTAAATATGCCAATGTGAGATGAATACCAAATATCAACTATGCCAATCAAATGCCATAATAAGACCAAACTGACAAATTCTTCCAAGGCACCAACCCAGGGTAGTTTTGACATCAAGGACAAATGCCACAGTCGAAGTCAACAAACTTCCCCTTTGTCCTTGATGGAAAAAAATCTGAGCCATCTCAACCACCATTTTCTCACCCTTTTTGTCACAAGGATAAAGGAAGAATGTTGTGATATACAACAACCATTTTCTCCATGAAATACAACAACTAACCAATACCCAACTGCAAATATAACAAGAATGCAGTAAAAATTGTAGACCCAATAGTATAAGCCATTATGATCACCACAACAATGAATACAAAGCAATGAACCAATTATTTTAAGCACCTCTGATTTGATGTGAATGTAGAGGAATCCTCTTTTTAAGAACTAATATCATGGTCACTTGCTATACCAATTTGTACTTGAAACAAATACACGCCCATGCAAAACTATGACTAGTAACATAAACTGAATTCATGATCCTGAACAACCTATAGCATAATTCTCACTATCAGTCCAACAAAAAACATAAGTATCTGTGAAGGAAAACTATAAATAGGAATCATGAATATCCTGAGCAATAAGTTATGTAAGTAGCCATGCCATGAATGCCAATGGATATCAACTTAATGTTAAGAATTTAAACAAATGTATCAATCTTGGGTTTGACATCGAGAGAAAACTAAAATGACTGAAAAACCAACATCACAAGGCTGCAAATCTGAACAACATTAGGTTGTAACAATCCAAGCAATCTGTCAGAGATTCATATCCAAAACTGCACACCAAGGCCAACTATTCCACCTTTTGGTCATATTAAACTTCATTCTCCATTATCAATTGTAAAGACACTGTTAGCAATATGAATAACCATGCACAAATGCATATATTTGTTGTAATGAGCATATGGCAAACATCAGTACGAACATATAAAAAATTAAGTGCATGCCATGAAACATGTGAACCAAGATACAATTGTTCTCAGTATGTACAACCCATATTATGTAAATGTGTCATCAAAGCTAGTATAGTTACCAAAGATAAGCAACCACTGTAAGCATCTGACAGCCAATACAGTAAGTGAAACCAAAATTTCCTTTCTTAAACTTATTGAAAATGTGCAAATTCTTTAAACAATAATTTTTTGATTCAATAACTTATTGCACATTTCTCCATGAACATAATAAAACCAGTATGATGATCAAATTCATTAGCGAATGAAGCACTTAAGTATACTACTACCAAAATAGATTTATGTACCTCAACAAACAAGAAGATACAACTACATATTCAACACTTAAGGAACCATTAGTAAGATAATTAGGCCAGCATATTTTCATTGCAACTAACCTTGTTCTTCAGAATAACATCTCTTACCAGAAAAGCACAAATCAGCCAAATCTATAGCATGCATTCCACTGCATAAGTCTCAAGACACTAAACAATCAGTATCAATAAATAAACAATTTGTTAAGGGAAAAAATTGATCATTTGATGCATATTGAGAACCTCATCATCCAATAATATCCAAACTTTTATCAATGTTGTTTGTTGTTCTCAAGTACACAAATACAATAACAACATAAAGAAAGTCAAAAATGTTGCATCAGCAACCACAATTCTAGAAAAATGATTTTATAGCAACTACTTAGTATGTTGTCCATGTTTTCCAAGCACAACACTGCAGAACTCAGTGTTTACCATTAATGTTTTTCAACTAACTACCTCTATCATTCTTTCAAATAAGACCTCAACCAATTCACTATCTTAACATGCTTTGCTGCTATTATTTGATATCAAAGGGGTTTATTCAAAAATGCATTAATCATCTCCCCCTATCTTCAATCTATGTTTCAAATTCTTAGTGATGATTCTTTTGCAGCATGCAGAAGATTTAGTTCTTCATTTTTATTTTCTTGCTTTCTTCTCCATGCTTGTATAGGAGTTGTATTCTCCTTACTCAAGGTATTCTTTTCCTTTTGTTTGAAAATGTAGTACCTATATGGCTTTCCCAAACTTTTCTTACACCACTGTGCTTTGTGTCCAAACCCATTACACCTCTATTATATAGTATAGTTGTCTAGACCATAGAGAGATGAATTTATTTTAGGTACATTGTATGAACCTCTCTTTACATATCTCTCATGATTATGAGTTTTATTCATCCAACAATTTATTTCTCCATGTCCATAAGCATTACATCAATAACAATATCCATGAAATTGAGAGTGGTTATACCTGATAAATGAAGATCTTGATGGTCTTTTTATCCTAACCCATTTTTCTTTTGTTTGAGCATCAACGGTATGGTGATCGAGATAAACCTTCAATCTTGGTGTATTCTTAGCTATAAACATCTTTCCATCTACAGTAGCAAAGATGGACTCATGTTTAGATTCTTCTATAGAGCCTTGTCCAATCTCATATCCCACTCATGTAGGATCTTTAAATCAATTTTGTCTGCCAATCATCTCATTCAATAAATTAGTACTGCAATCAAATTTATAATTTTTATCCAATTGAACCTTAATAGTTTCAAGCTCTTTTCTTAATGCAACTACTTATCCTTCAAGTTTTAGACATTCAGTCTTTTTAGCTTCCAAATTAGACTTTACAACAACTGCAATCATTTGGCATTCTTCAATTTCAATTTTCTGATTGATAATCAATTTATCTTTAAGAGTTAGTTCCTCTAACATAGAATCATTGTCAGAACATTTATTTAATGAGGCAAACTCATTTTCCATTTTATTACATAATTCATTCTTGTCCTTTAACTTGGATTCTAATCCCTCTTCAGTCTTTTTCTTATCAACCATTTGGGCTTTCAGTAATTCAATAACCCTTTTATCATCATTATGAGCTTGTATAGCAACTTTATTGACACTAACACTTTCCTTTAAGCGTACCATAATATCCTTATTTTCTTTTCTAATCCTCCTAAGCTCATCTAAGGCAGCAAGCAGCTCTGCCTCCAAATCAACTTCAAACTCATCACCTTCACAATCCTTTTTGCCAAATTCTTGTTCAAAGTCACTTACCAAGTGATCTTTTTCACCAACTATAGGATCACTTTTAGTATTAACTAGTAGGGGTAATTTTTGACACAAAACTTCACTAGACTTGGCAGGGGTTGGTTTATCAATTGTTTTCTTGACACAAGTAGCTTTCTTTTGACCTTTTTTCCTTTTGCACTTAGCCATTATGAATACTCTACAACACACAAAAAAAGACTTCCAAGACCAAAATCAATCCTAGTTATGAAACCAAATGCAGGACCCTACGCTCTGATACTAATTGCTAGAAGTGGATTCACTTTGAGAGGGGGGTGGGGTGAATCAAAGTGGAGCAAATAAATTTTAACCTTGAAAGAATAATTTAACTTTTACTCAGTTAACCCAAAGAGACAGATTTGATTAAGCAAGTGACCATTAATATTTCAGGTCAGATTGACATGAGACTTGACTAACATTTACAACCCATTTTAAAAGCATCATATGATATTGTTCAATTAAATATTTATGAACAATCTTGTTGTGCTTTATCACCAGAGCTATAAATCTTCATAATATGAAACTTTGACTTGTTTTTGACAAACTTTTGAGCATTCATGTAATTAGCACATAATGAAGAAGTTAATTCACTTTATGAAAGACATTTTGCATCAGATTTGCACAATCTAAATTTGCATGACAGACTTGAGAAAATTGAATTTAAACTTTTAAACAGCCTTGAAGTATCAGAGAATTGACCAACATAATGAGCACAATAACATAAATGATTGAAGGAAAGATTATGCAAGATAAACATAAATCACACAAATGAGAGACATAGAAATTGCTGAGTGGAAAACCCTCCTGGGGTAGAAAAACCACTCCTAAATTTCCTTATTGGCTTAATATTAAAAACCACTGCTTACAATGCCTTATAGGCTACTTTATGAGCACCAACTCGAGGAGTACCATCCCCTCATTTAGAGACACCAATCTCAAGGAGCACCAACCCCTCATTCAGAGACACCAACCCCTTTACTGTTTTAGTAAATCATACAATAATACAAAGGATCTCTATGTTTCTCTTTTATCTATCAACTGACTCTTGACAGACAATAACTAAAATCCTCAAAGTTTCAAAATGAACCTTCAAAATTTCAGGTATTATCAAGCTTTAAGGCAGCTTGATTATCAACTCATATTTCAGATTTTCGCTCTAAGAGCTCAACATTTTTTATTTTTTTTTGATGAATTTTTCCAGATATCTATATTAATATAAATAAAGTACAAAATTCACAAAAAAGGGTTGGGTGGTAAGAAAGCACACCCCGAGAGCTCAAAATTTTTCAATACAGTCATTGTGATGTATTATCACAAGTTTTCCCTTTTGTTTCACATATTTCTCATTGTTATTCTCTTCTTCAATTAACACTCACTTTCTGATTTTATACTTTTTCATGATACTATTCAAAAAATAGTTTACACACTATGTTTTTCAAATTTGCAGCCTCAAAGAATAATTACCCTTACACCTCACATGAAAGTGCTTCCCTTTACATTTTAGGTTTTTCTGTAATGATTAAAGCCCTAATCTCTCTGTTTTCCCCTTTTTATAATTTTCATCATTACATCCCATGAAGGGTTACAATAGTTGCTTGATTTTTACTTTCGAAGAATTACTCAAAGATGATTATCATGTTACCATGCTACAGTCAAGCAATAGTGATAGATGTTACTGTTAACAAGAAGGAAGGATCAATTTGAATAAGGTCTCCTTATAGGAGTAATGAAGCATTGTGCAAATATAGAAGTCAGACTGAAACCTGTTCTCTTAAGTAGGCTACATAAGTTGTGCTAAAAACAAAACAGCATAAGATCTATAACAAACCAACTGTTCAACTGCCATGCAGAAGCAAACACTTATCCCTTATTAGCCTTATCAGAGAAGGTAACAGTTTTGTAAAGATAAAGTAGATGAATACTTGTGAGGACCAAAAAGGAATTTTCCATAAGAAATTTACCAGAACTATAGAGTATTTGAGAAGTCCAAGCTCTTTCACTATTCAAGATTCCATCTGATGGCAGGAGAGTGACAGGTGAAACTACCATTGTCATGGTCTTCCTTTCTTCCTTATACGCTATCAAAGTTCAGTAACCCTGTAAATTTCTCAATGAAATAGCTGTATGCAAACTATCATGATGGTGGAAAGAGTAGGGTTCCAAACCCTCGAACAATGAAGCATAATAGTGACCTAAGCTTCCCAAAACAACCAACAAATAATTTTCTTCATCAACCGTGCTACCACACCCACCAATCTGTTCACCTACAGTATAGCGATAAGTAACACTATTTGTTACCACATCCTTTACCACCCGACTGCAGTCTCGCTTCGGACTACCCATGGTACAGCAGTAGCAATCTTGCTTACCACTAGCCATTTCCACTGCATTACCTTGATTAAGCTTTTGACAGTCCATAGTGTAGCGGTAGTTGTCTACTTGCCGCTAACAATGCTCACCACACTACCACTCTCAAAATTCAGACTACTCAAGGTATACTAATACCCTTTTGCTTTTCATTGACTGTTTACACCGCATTACCACAATTAACATCATAACAACTCATGGTGTAGCGGTAGCTGTTCTGCTTGCCATTGGCTGTTTCCACCACACTACCATGGTAAGGCACATTAATGTCCATGGCCTTACCAATGCTTTTACCTGCTATCGGCCTTTGAAGCCATGTTAATTAACCATGATGAGACCTGATAGAAAGATAAAGTGCACGGCAATATAGAGTGCCAAATAATATCCAAAGCCAAAATATATCCAATAAATATCAAAGTCGATTGCCACCTTAGAATGTCATTGTATACTCAAGGACTTGTGTTGTGTAATATAGGCTGATATACATGTTGATTCTAGTAAGCCTTACACCCATTCCATAAACACAATACCATATGCAAAGACAATTATCAATTTGTTTACCTATGACCAAAATGAAATTTCCACCTCATTGATATCTAGTGCTATATAATATGTCCAATGGTATCCAAAACTTTGTGAAGAGATAAAGACTAATTTCATGTGAAATTCATAAAGCCATAATCACAATAGTGATCAAGCCCTTAAATATTCAACCTAAAGTAAATATGCCAATGTCAGATGAATACCAAATATCAACTGTGCCAATCAAATGCCATAATAAGACCAGACTAAGAAATTCTTCCAAGGCACCAACCCGGTGCAGTTTTGACATCAAGGACAAATGCCACAAATGAAGTCAACACCTTCTCCTTTATCCTTACCTAGCAATGTCTCTTTTCCCATTGATAGTGTGTAGACAATAGAGGTTCCTACATGGGAATTATACTTTGATGGATCCAAGTGTTGAATAGGCTCTAGTACTTGCGTTATATTACTTCCACCTGTTGGAAAGTGTATTCCCTTGTCGTATCGATTAAAATTCCTTTGTAAAAACAAGACAACTGAATATGAGTTGTTAATTACTATGTTGTGTGTTGCTTTAATCATGGGTGTCAAAGATATTAAGATCTTTGGTGATTCACAATTAGTGATCAAACAAATAAACAAGGTCACTAAGCTAAACATGACAAATTATTGAAATATAAGGATGTCATAATGACCTTGCTAGAATAGTTTGAATTGTTCACCATTGAGAAAATTCCTCAAGAAGATAATCGACATGCAGATGCAATGGCTAGTGCAACTTCTCTCATATCCCATTCATATCCTTCCAAATACATCACATTTACTATTCACCCAATCTTTGAACCTTCCATTAGTGATAAATCAAAACATGTGTTACCAACAACAAAGGACGTCTCCAATGAATGGTATGATACCATATGTAACTATTTAAAAGATGGTACCATTCACGAGCCAACAACAAAAATACCAAAGCTCGCTTACAACAATTAGCAACCAAGTACATAATCCTCATCGATGTGTTGTATAAAATATCCTTTGACATAATTCTCCTTAGATGTCTTAGAGATTCTGAAATTAATATAGCTCTTGAGCAGGCCCATGCAAGCACTTATGGGGGTCATTTTGGGGGATGATCCTTACTACGAAATTCCTTCATATGGGATACTATTGGAGAAATATGGAAAAGGATTTATTTTCATATGTTAAGAGATGTTACAAATGTCAAGAACACAACACTTTGATCCATGCTCCTTCTTTTGAGCTCCATTCCCAAATCCCCTTTTGGTCCTTCTCTTTATGGGGATTGGATCTCATTGGAAAAAATTGACCACCTTCTTCTATCAAACATACATTTATCATTACAACAAATGAATATTTTAAAAAATGGGTAGAAGCCATTCCTCTTTGATCTACCACTATTGATGTGATATTTCGTTTCAGGGTGATCCCACAATGCTGGTTTAGAATTTTTGGGAGATTGTAATTTTTGCTGAAATCACATTTTTTTAGAAAATATAGTGATTTAAGCCTTAAAAGGTTCCATTTTAAGGATTTCAATTGAAGAGAGTTTAATCAAACCACCTTAGATCGAACCCCCTTTGGTATAACCCCGCTAGTTTTAAAGCATACCTATAACAGAGTCTACTTTATACCTATCAAAATGCAGATAAAAAACAACTTTTGATTTACCTTTTGGGGGATCAAATGAATTCATTTAAAATTTATATTTTGTAAGTATGTAGTTCTTATTATAAGCTTCCCAAAAAGTATAATTTTAAATCAATTTAATTTAATTATTATATTTATTTTTTATTTCTTGTGAATGTAGGTTTTTCACTGAAAATCAATCTCTCTATTCTACACATGTGGAAAAATAGTAGATTATCAAAAAAAAAAATTCAAAAATAAGAGTGCACTAGATATTGAAATCCTAGATCCAACAAAAAAAATAAAATTGAATTTTGATACATAGAAAAAAAGTTATGTTGTATACAGTCCACCGATGTCTGAATTGTAATTGGTTTGGATTTAAAACTTGATTAAGGAAAAAATATTCAATAAAACACAAATGAAAGTGCTAGATATCATAGTTACAAATCTAAAGTCAAAAAAATAGAATTTTATCCTTCATGGAAAAAAAATTATGTTGTACACAGTGAGCATCACTCCTTAAAAATGGTGTTTACTGAAAATACTAGTTTTCGAAGGAAATAGAAAATGTAGTGCAATTTGATTACAAAAAAATGAAAAAAAATAAATTTAAAATCTATAGACAAAATGTCATAAATCACTAGTTTGCATAATCTTCAAATTCGTCACAATTTAGTTGCTATAGGTGGCCAAAACTAAAGATTTAGTTAGAAAAAATTAGTTCACTGTCCAGTTTGGCCAATAATTGTAAACCAGTATTGTGGGATCACCCTACATATTGGAACACATTATTGCTCAGTTCAAACTCCCTTTCACATTAATTTCAGATAATGGAATGAAATTTAAAAATAATGGTGTGAAGAAGTTCTTGGATACATTTCATATTGAACATCACTTTTCAACACCCTACTACCCACAATCTAATGGTCAAGTTGAAAGCACTAACAAGACTCTAGAAGAAATCCTTAAGAAAACTGTTAACAAACACCACAAGGATTGGCACATGCAATTACAATATGCACTATGGGCCTATCTAACAAGTGTTTGATCATCTACGGGAACTACACCTTATAACCATATCTATGGTACTAAGGAAATCATTCCCTTGGAGTTAGAAATCCCCACATTAAGGATTGTTCTCCAAGGTCTTATTGATAATGAAACCTATAAGGAACAATGGTTACACCAGCTTGAAATTCTTCATGAATAGCATACTAATTCTCTTGTGCATCTCAATTCTTATACTAAGCAATTACAATGTAAACATAATCATCATGTCATACCTTGGAAATTTACTAAGGTCGATTTAGTTTTATATGAAAATCAATGCAATACTACTGTAGACTAACATTGAAAAAGGAAAATTTAGTCTTAATTAGTTAGAACCCTATATAATCAATGCAAATTATGGATCTCTTGCTAGATGGTACTGTAGATATGAAAAATCTACAAGTTGATCCTACACACTTGATTCTAATCTTATTAACTTTTTTCTTCCTAAATCATCCCCTTTACTAATTAATTTAATTGAATCATATTTATTTGATTAAATTCATTATATTTCCTCACTTAATTAATTAAATCAAATTTATTTGATTAAGTCGTTATCCTTTATTAATTAAACAAATCAATTTATTTAATTAATCATATAGTCTCTCTTTTAGTTAAATAATTCACTTTATTTAATTAAAACGTCATCTCTTTAAATTAAATAAATTGACCCTTATTTGGTTTAAATATAACATCACTCTACTTAATTAAATAAATCGTAAAATCTAAGTCAAAATTGTCAAATCAACTAATTTCTACTTAATTTGATCAAATCATGATTAAATCTAATCCTAATCACTCCAATCCTCTCTATTTTGCAACTTGCACAATAAATCAATTTGATTGATTTATAAATTCATCAATATCCATTCAAAAGGGCATATTTTGTGGAATATTCCTCCAATTAAAAAATCCATCCAAAAGAGGATGAGTACATCCAGAAAGGCATTAACGGCCTCTTACATGTCCTTTGCCTTGAGCCAAGTGGCATTTACTCCATTTTCCTCTCCCTCTGGAGATTATTTCACTAATTTTAAATTCCACGTAATGGAATTTATTTGCACATTCATCAAAATGTGCTCATTCCTCCTCCAACCACAAGTGGACAAGTGGCCTTCTCTCATTGGTTGGTATTTTGTCCCACTTATTCTTTCATTCTTCAAATCTATAAATATAGGGCTTCTCCTATTGAATTGATCATCCACAATCCATGCAAGCTTACTATACTCAATTTCACTCACAACTTCATCCATTGCATTTTGAATTTCATAGTTTTGTATCAAGTTTATCAAGGTTATCAAGGTTATCATCACATTGCATGAAGGAATCAAGAATCTTCATCAAATCACACTAAGGAGTTGGGAAACAGCCATTTCGTACACATAAATGGCACCAATTCTCCCATGGGATTGCTATTTTTCTCATTAGAATAGGATTTAGTTGATTTCATTTGTGTTGTTCTTCATTTCTTTCCTATTTTGATGTTTCAATCTAATTTCATGGGGAATGTTGCTTCTATACTTCATTTCGATCTAATATTTTGTTTGTTCTTTATGCTTGTGGAGGTATAGAAACACCATTCACATTTTGGTTCTAGACACATGCACTTCTCTCGCACTTCATAGCAATCTTGAGAATCAAAAGTCTTTTTGAGATATTAAGTTGTATAAGTGATTAGCTCCACATTTCAATTTGGGTTCCTAAAATTGAACAAAAACTTGAGTGTGAGTGGAGCATATCATGAGTGTTCTCTCTTTTTTTTTCAACAAAGATCGATTGAACTATAGATATGCTTGGTCACTTTTTTTTATCTTAGAGGGCCTACTTTGGTGGGAAAAAGTAATCACCCCAAGGGAGCGACCCAACCAGGAACAAGCAAAGGACAATGACTTCGAACCGGTATATAAGTGTGTGTACTCGAGGAAAGTTCGAGTATCACAAGGATTGTTTTTTCGAGAGGGGAAACAATGGTCTCTTTCCACATGGATGGTCCCCCATGAACAAAATTCCTGCATTAAAACCCCTTGTTTATAAAGACCAAAATTCCTATCTATTTTTTGATGCAAGAATGATCGTTCTAAATCCATTGCACAATTTTACGGCTCTTAGTACAAATGAGAAGTATGCCATGGGAGATTCATGGGTATTGATGCCTGGTTGACCCAAGAAGTGAGTGCACTATAAGGGAGAGCCTGTGTGGTCAAGCATCTAATCATTCGCTAAGAGTAGGCATAGCTAGATTTATCCAAGTGGGAACTCAATAAATAATGTATTTTTTATCCTAGGATTCTGCATGGCTTTGAATTAAAAAACACTTTGCTTGGATCCAAAAAAATTGAAACCAAACATTCACATCCTCCAAATTTCAAACCCTTTAGGAGGGGAAAATATCTTTGACAAATCCAAGTGCTATTCCTTGCCCTAGGGATTTTTATCCTTAGAGGTTTCTAAGTGCTTGGGTTCACATCATAATTTTCTCTTACTAAAGTCAACATTAGGAAACTTTTACCTTGATTTATTTGATTTCCACATAACAAAATTTGTGGGATGAAAATAAGTTAGAACATTAGGAATCTAGTTTGGAAATTTAATCAAGAATTGTTTGTGGTAAAAATAAGTCATTAAGCAAAGCTAAGAAACAATTCGACCCCACATGTGCTCTTCCAAATGATTTCCTGAAAGGTCAAAGTTCCCAAACCAAACCGTTCCATGTTTTTGAGCCCAAAATATCATGAAGAATGTCTTCAGAGGCTTCTTGAAGTTAAAGAAAGGTTGGTCTATAATTTTTATAAGAAATATTCAAAGAACAATCCAAATTTGTATTCATTTTACTATTGTCAAAATCCAAGCCTCTTTCAAAGGTTTGAGTTTCTCACATAGGAAGTATTGCATGTTCTTCAAATCCAAGGTCTTGTAGAAATGAGTTTTATCTAGGTCTAATCTTGGATCAAAATCAACATTTTTAATCCTCCCCTTTTCAAACATCAAATCAAAAATCATCTCACCAACAACTCTTGGAAATCTTGAAAAAATTGGTCATGCTAGACTTTTGGTAAATCCAAATCATCTTGTTTGATTAGATGTGTGTAGATGAATCCTTCTCCACATATTTAGTCAAATTATCTATCTTTGTGAATAATTCTACCCTTTGATAATATCCAACATCTTAGGGTTTATAAGTTCATTATCCAAAATAAAAAACAAATCAAACCAAAATCATCTTGTTTGGCTAGGGGTGTATAGATGAATCCTTCTTTACACACTTAGTCAAATTATCATCTTGTGTACAGGTCTACTCTAGGACAACATCCAACCTCATAGATATTATGAGTTCACTATCCAAGCCAAATCAAATCAAGGGTATGTGTAGGATAATGATGGGCCAAAAAGTGGTGATATGTAAGTGATATGATGGCCCATGTGGCTAATGATTTTTTTTACCCAAAATTGATGAAATTAAAAGGGGTTTTAAAGGATATTACCAGCTTTCCTCCAATAAAAATTATTCTTTACTTTGAATTTAACAAATAATTATTATTCATTTTCTATTTGAATTATGACTAAAGTCCCGATCGATAGGCTGATTGAAAAACACCTGTAACTTTCAAACGGTATCACATTTTTTCAATCTGAAACATGTGTCACATTCTATGCTTTTCCTACTATAGGATTTAAAAAAAGTTGAATTTCATAAAGTTTTGACCAAGTTAAGGTGATCACACATATGAGTTTTTCTATTTTTTAAAAGTAATAAAAAATTCATAATTAATTATTTACTTGGAAAAAAATTACAAAAAAATATGCATCACATTGGGATATGAGTCGTCTACTTATATCTAAGATCTTATAAACAAATATTATCATTTTATTATGGTTAGAGTGGTTAGACAGACACCTACTTCTTATTTTTTCCCTAAAATTTAAGTACTACTGCATTAAAATTTCAAATTTTTACCAAATAGATTTTTTAAAAAAAAACCTAGTAGTTTAGAAACTACATTCATTTTACTACAAATTCTATTCTTACATATTTTTGAAATAATTTAAATAACTTATTCAAATTTTTATGGCAAGTTGCCTAACTCTAATTTTCTGAATTTTCATCACCACTTAAGGGCCTGTTCTTTCCATGATGATCCTGCACATACCCTCAAATTGAGTCCTAAGGTCTAGCATCCCCCTCAAGAGTTCAATCATTTGCATAATCCATCTTCCGTTTATCCCATCATCACCCCTCGATCCTTAATCATTCTAGGTTTTTTCTCTTTTGTTCCTAAAGTTAGATCAATATAAAGAATTAGAGGTTCATCTCACATTATTCTTGAAAAATGATCCCTATTTTATGCTACAAATTAGATCTCAACATAGGAAGAACATGGAAACCAACAAAGAAACATCAACTTAGAGTGACCTAAGCTAAATCGCTCCCAAAATGAATCCCATTGGATCAAGTAATCCTCTACCATCACAAAATCCTCAAGGGGAAGGCCAAGTGGAAGACATCACCAACACTATCTTAGGGATGATGCAAGATGAAATCATTAAAATGGTTCAAAACCCCAAGACTAATAGAATCATCAATGTCATGTTAAGGCTCCATCCCTCCTAATACATGCTTGAGTTGGAAAAATAAGGGGCCAAACTCCCTTCCAATTATGACATAAGCCCTATTGTGGAGAGGCGTCTTGGGATAATGCCCCCAATATCATCAACACTTCCATTTCAAAGAATCACTCAAAGAATCATGCAAGTTACATCATCCATTTTTCCAACTCAACCGATTGTTAACAAGGGAAGCTCAGTGCTTCATGCACTTCAAACATATCCCCTTGTGAGCAACCGAGATCCAAATGCAAACACTATTCTTGATCAATCTATCTCATTGAATCCATTACACCCATATGTTCTTCTCACATTTCATGATCCCACCAATACAACCTATTTTCATGCAGCACCGAGGTATCCTCTTGACACACAAACCTCTCTCCCTATGACCTCACAAGGAGAGAGTGAATTATTTGGAATAGGGGGAATATTTGATCCCTCCTCATCATCACTTTTCCAAGGGAATACACCACTGCTTCCACCATTTCCATTAACATCCACATCACTCGTTGGGTTGGGCCTTCCCCCTTTACCAGCCATAAATCAACAAAATCCAAGCAAATCTCCAATCATAAATCAAATCATCATACCAAATTCTTCTATCTTTCCATGAATATCATAACAACAGGTGGCAATCATTCAAGCAAATACGACAATCAACACATCATATACCATCCCCCAAGGACCAAGCATATCAATCGCACCATACACAACAAAAACCCCAATCATCAATACAATGCCTCATCTCAACACAATAGAACACTATTCCTAATCCACCACCGCCACCACCAACACCCAACATGGAAAATTCATTCAACACTGTGTTGCAAGAATCTCAACAAGCTGCTTATCAAAAGGAACTTCAACAAATTCAAAAGCAGCAAGTTGCATAGCTAGTTGCCCAACAAGTACATGTACAATTAGTGCCACAAAAAGTGCAATAGGTTGCCCAAGCTAAAGATTTACTGCAACAACAACAAGCCACCCAAGTTTCCCAAGTTGCACAAGCAACTAAAGTTGCACAAGATGCACACGCTGCTCAGGCTACACAAGCAGCCCAACAAGCATAGGATCAAGCTCAAGCTCAATACCAAGCACAATTGCAAGAAACTCAACAACAAGCATATCAACAATGCCTACAATAGTATCAAGCACAACAACAAGAAGCCAAATTACTAGCCCAACAACAAGATTTGTTGTCACAATAACAACAAGCCAAAAACAAGCATTGTTGGCACAACAACAACAACAAGACCAACAACAAGCATGGTTGGCACAATAAAAAATGTAGGCATATCAACAAGCCTTATTCACACAATAGAGCTTGCAAAAAACTCCCACCCACACTCCACCCATCACTCAAACACCTCAACCTTTTCATACTACATTCATTCCACCTCCTGATCCACAAGATGATGTGACAACATAGATCAAATGGCTCTCACAGTAAGTGACCGATCTTCAATCCGGGAAAAAAACAAGGACACGAAGAAATTTGTGCCCTTATCCTTTTGATAGGAGCTTGACAATGATACCATTTCCCAAGAGATTTGAAATCCCTAATTTTGAAAAATACCGTGGGATGGGAAACCCTGAGGATCACATCAGGGAATTCCAGGTAGACTGCATGGAAGCTGCATATAATGATACAAATCTGATGAGGCTATTTCCCCAAAGATTGGCTAGCACTGCCATGGAATGGTTTTCTTGCTTGCCTATTGGGATCAAAACGTTCCAAGAAATCATAGACACATTCATAAATAATTATGCATTTAACATTGGAATAGATGTTAGTCTAGAGGAACTATCTAGGCTCAAATAAGGAAAGGGGAAATCATTCACTTCCTTCTACAACATAAGCGATCCAAGGCTAATCGAAGCAAGTGGGCCATGCCAGAGGAGCAACAAATTTGCACAATCATTTCCAATCTTGAGAAGACCTTGGAATTCCATCTAAAGATGCAGTGTATCATGAATTATGACCAATTTATCCCCAAGGTGCTTAGCATCGAATGTTCCCTTATTTCACAAGGGGGGACACCCACATATGTAGAACATCAGGACAACCATCCTTCTACTAGCTATAATGAAAAACCTTGCACATGGGTGGAAAATAGAAACATCACCAATGACGGTGTGGTTGATGCAAAATTCGTGGTCAATGCTCTGAAATAAAACACCCCAATATATCAACAATCATAACAACATGTATGTTGGTGTTTATTCCCACATAGACAATGCAGTTCTCTAAGAGGTAGCAAACCCCTATCAAGGATGACTACAACAGCTAGTGACCAACTAATGAGAGTCAGTTATAAACCAATTTTCTCCTACACTTTTGGCTCTGTAAGACCAAGGTGGGTAAACCTACATGTGTTCTTAAGAATTCCATATAACCTGGTTAGAACACCTTTTTCATACATATAACAATCCCTACACACTCAAGGGGATAGTCACCATTCATAGTATTGGCATACCAGAGAATGACTACCGGCACCAAATTGCAACAGAATTGACCCACAAATCAATAAGGAAATACTTCTTGTAGGAAGACAAATTTTTAACATGTGTTTATGTTCAGTATTCAGAATACCATGCTTAGAGCTTACAGTTTTATAACAAAGTGAAGGTTGCAAACATTATTCAGTGCCTCATCCACTGGGCAACGGAATCATACAGAGTATAATTCTGATACCATGATCTTATCTTAATATAGCATTAATACCATGAGATATTTCAATACATTAAAAAAATACTTCTTCATGCATCTTGAGCATATACAACCATGAACATGTAATTGAATTTTCAAGAATTTGATTAACTCCTTAAGTTGAAGCAAGAAAACTAACTACACTTTCAATTAAATGTTGAAACTGAAAAGAGAAACCCTTAATAACTTGATTCATAATCCATGGCACACACACAGAAGAGTAAACCATTTTAATTTTGTAGATTTCTTTCGATATCAGTAATTAAAGAAGCATAGCATACTAACTGTATACAAATCCTTACTCGGGATGATTTCCTAAACAAAATGTTCATAACACTTCAACATTAGAGTTTATCTATACAAACTCCAAGATTTTGGACCCAAAATTTCTGACTCTGCAATGAGCCATGAAATCTCCCTTATATATTAGGAGAGAAAAAAGAAAAAGGCTACATTGTCAGTACAAAACTGAATTTCAACCTAAAGTGAAATTCAAATTCACATTCCTTATCATTTGATAATATCGTGTATGATCAAAGGAATCAAAACGGTTACACAATAACCAGTCGGATAAAAAAATTTCATGCAAAGCACATGCACGTCCAGAAGAGGAAAAACCAGGAGCAAACATGTCCAACCAACCTACCACCAATCACCATCAAGAGAACACACGGCCCCGATACAGGAAACCGCTTCGAGTCCGTGCCTGAGACAACGAGGGGGCCACCTTTCCCATACCATCCTTGCCAGCGAAACCTCAAACAATCGGACCTGGTGGCAAAGCAGATACAAGTTCAACTACAGGGACCTCCTCATCTACTCCCATGAGCTCTATTAAGGTGGCAAAGTAACACCTATAGTCTAAGCCAGTGTCAAATTCATCACAATCCGATATGATCACCAAGGACGAACAATACACTGGCTTCTTTCTAGTATTTTTAGTACCTTAGGGCATAGTGGGAGTAGCAGGCTCCACCATAGCCGGCGACGTTCAGGCCCTTAGCCTCACACTCTTGCATTCAATTGATTTATCTATAAAGGAAACAGAGCCCTGCAACACACTGGAGAAAAAACCTTCCTGCATATAGACACAAGAAGATGCAATGCTGATTGCACACAACTTAGTCGACATTTATAGAATGGCCAAGCATGTAGAGTACAATTGCTCGAAAGCAATTCAAGGACTCAAAAAATTAGTGACCAAGATAACCATGGATACTTTCAGTAGGATTGCACCATTCGCACGCTGAAGAAAATCAGGAGGAGATCCTTTGGAGAATGAAAATTAGTGTGATCAATGAGACTAGCAACAACAAGGAATCATATGCCACTTAGACAAATTGCACACCCCCTCAATGAATTTGCACCACTGATTCAGGAAACACTTGGCAAAACAGAGGGTTGAGATCAAGTCAATGGTACTGACCATCCACCTCAACACCTAGGAAAACATATCCAATCAAAATCCTCAAAAAATAGAAAATCCAAACCACACAGTGGGACCCACATAGCCTCATTGGTAGAAGAAAGAGAGCCATGTGTCACACCCTCGCAGACCATGCAACACTCCTCAAAATATTTACTCTGATCATGCGAGGTGTGCGAGAAACCATAATTAACCCTGTTATTAATGACCATTGCCTGAAAGAGAAGGCCACACGTCATTGTCAGCACCTCAGGAAGAGATCCCACACATCAATTCATGCTAGATGGCGACATCTCGCTAACCTCGCACCACTTTGGTGATGATAGCAGAAAATCCTGTGAGGTCAGCGAGAAACGGCCTAGATCTTTAACCATCGATCAGACGGTTCAATAGACTTCAGTCAAAACATCCAAGTGGAACACACGTTAAAACTCTCGGTGGTATAGAGTATAAGTTGTCTTGGCAGAAAGATCGGCGAATCAAGTAAAAGGGGCCATAAAGTCACGATGCGAGAGGGATAAAACTTCACTCAAGTGACCGGCTACCCCTGGCAGTAAGTCATTGCTGAAACATAACGAGAGGGTTTCTAAAATTCAACACTTATAAACACCAAGGATAACTTTGAAATCCCAAACCCCGAACTAGCATCACTTAGGACATTGAAAGTCCCATCAATGCAAACCAATATGGTAGGAAAAAAACCACCCAACAATCAAATCAATAATCTAAATAATCAAGGGGGACCACCTTCATGAAACAAATGTCCCCCCAAGAGAAAATTTTTCGATCTTGGGGAATCAATCGAATCCATGATGAAGAAATTGGTAGAGGACAATCTCAATAAAATCCCCAGGTTTGAGAATTATCAAGAACCCATGGTGAAACCACCTTCGTACAATGAAAATTACCTTTGTGTTTATCATAAAATCAAGGGGCACAAGACAACCAATTGCATGAAATTGAAAAATTAAATCCAAGAACTCATCAATGAAAAGATCATAAACATGGAGCAACCCACAAGAAATCAAGATCTTAAGATCTACATGAATCCAATGCCAGATCATAACAAAGGGAAAAAAAAATATGGAAATGTGTACCATGTGTACGATAAATTTGTCACATCTCTGGATGAATAGGTCATTGTTCTTAATATCAAGGGAGACAAAGTTGACTGTGGAGTCACCACACACGATGGAAAAGTCACCATTGTTAGGTCATCACAACTACCTGGGGCATTCATCTCACATCCAAAATCTACACTTAATGGATACAATGTCTTAGACTAGTTAAACAAAACTCCTCCTTAGATCTCCTTCATGGAGTTATTGAAGATTTCATCTGCCCATAGGGATATCCTTGAGCAAGCATTAGTGTCATCCACTCTCTTAGCCAATCTTGATATGAAACAATTCCACGCTATGTTCGCAAACATTACCACTCCAAAAATCCTCACATTCTCTGATCAGGACTTCCCCACCCAATATTCTTACAATTGTGCACTCCACCTTAAGGCCCCGGTCCATAAAAACAAAGTCAAGAGGGTCTTGCTAGATGGGGGTGTAGGTCTCAACATTTGTTCTCCCAAGCTCATAAATAACCTGGTTATCTTTGATGATTCCATTGAAAAAAGAAAGGGAATCATAATCAGAGTGTATGATGACCATAAAAGAGTGTCTCAAGGCACTATCCAACTCCCTATTCAAGTAATCCTAGCTATTGTGGAAACTACCTACCAGGTCCTTGACCTTGATCTACCCTATAAAATTCTCCTAGGGTGTCCATTGATTCATGTGATGCAAGTAGTTTCCTCAACCTTCCATTTGTGTGTGAAGTTCCTATATCAAAATCAAGAGGTCAGGATCTATGGTGATCCTGAGCCCTTTGCCTATTGCAAAAACTTGGAAGAAAAATACTATAAAGTTCCCCAACTCCCAAAAAATGATGAAGGCCCTTCAACTTGGTATATAGATCCAACTACCCTTGCCTCCACTTCTGCGATAAAGACACCTACCATTCCTAATATATCTAAAATCAAGGTCATTATCCAAGACAACGGATGTGGGGATTATAAAATTAAGAAAAGTGCTTTCATCATAGGAGAGTTACCACAATCTCCTAGGTCATATGGATGACCCCAACTAGTTGAAACACCCTGCAAAAATTTTAGGACATACCCTTCTAGATTCAAATGTTGGGGAGATTTAAGCCGAGAAATAGTAGATGAAAGAGACATATCAAGATCACTATACCAAGATGAAATGACTACGCCTAATCTTCCCATGGATGAAAGAAGTGAAGGATTAGAAATGATGCTTGGTATGGGATATGATAGAAACAAGAATTTTGGACAAAATGACAATGGTCTTCTAGTACCTCGCATTCCTAAGATGCGTATGATAAATCTTGGCCTCAGATGTACCCCTCCAAGTATAACCATACATGGTAGAATTCCTCTCATTAGAGCAGTCAAGACTCCCCCTCAGCTATCTCCAACCACTCTTAGGTTACGTGTGTTCATAGGTCAAGTCATAGACAACTTTACTTTTATCAAAACTGATGTCTATAGTAGTAGTGATGAGGAAGATACCATAATTGACTTGCCTATGATTTTTGAGGATTCCTACCTACTCATGATTAGCACCCTGTCCTTTGAGTCAGACTATCCAAACCATGAAATAAACCTAGTATATCCCCAACTCATCGATTACAACCAATGAGGGCCACCAATCCTAGACACGTTCGAAAATAATGAGGTGCTCTAAGAATTTTTGGGATTATGGGATATGGTACCATATGGGGATCATAAGGTTGGGTTTGACATCATACTAGACACACAAAACTATTATGGGTAGATGATTGAATCCTTTAGACGCAAAAGAAAAAAATTGAGAATAATCTCAAGGTCTTTGAGTGAAAACAACATTGTAGCGCCCTTTGACTTGAAAATAGTAAAAATAAAGGACACAACCAATGGTGAAAACCTCTCTAAAGTGCCAGACGATGAAGGATTCAATCTTCCTCTCAATTTTATTCACCAAGAGAAGTTAGCAATTCTAGCAAAACAGTGCAATCAAGTTAATCTGGGAATAGAAACAACACCCCACATAACATTTTATGAAAAGAGCTTCTCAAATGAATAACAAGAGCTCTTAGCTTCTTTCCAAAGGGGAAGAAAGGTAAAATTTCCATGGACCTATGCTAATATGCCTAGGCTTGATCTGGAAGTGGTAGTTCATCATCTTGCAGTATATCTAGAGGTGAATCCAGTCACACAAAAGCTAAGAAAAATGCATCCCCAAATAGTGTTGTTGGTCAAGATGGAATTACAAAAGCAACTAGATGTAGGATTCATATAGTTGATTAATTATCTAAAATGGGTCTCAAACCTAGTACCTATTTCAAAGCCCACTAGGGACATCCATATCTACATGGATTTCAAAGACTTAAACAAAACATGTCCCAAGGATGACTTTCTACTTCCAAACATCGACCTGATTGTGGATATGATAGTCGAACATGAGATTCTATCATTAATAGATGGATTCACAGGATATAACCAGAGCATGATAGCCAAAGAGGATCAACACAAGACAACTTTCACATGATTTTGAAGAACATATTGTTGGAACATGATGTCATTTGGGCTGAAGAATGCAGGAGAAACTTACCAAAGGGCCATAACAATAATCTTTGATGACATAATCCATAAAATTGTGGAAGATTATGTGGATGACATACTGGCTAAATCAAGAAAAAGACAAGATCACATATTATCTTTGAGATCCATCTTTGATAGACTTGAAAAATACAAAGTCTGACTCAATCCTAAAAAGTGTGTCTTTGGGGTGAAATCAAGCAAGCTCCTAGGCTACATTGTGTCAATGTGAGGAATTGAGGTAAATCTTGCTAAAGTAAAATCCATCCTCAAAATGAAAGCACCTAGGACATTGAAAAAGCTAAGAGGCCTACAAGGAAGACTCTAGTCCATCTGTCGATTCATAGCAAAACTAGAAGACAAGGAGATCTGATATTCTCATCTACTCCACAAGGGGGTTATCATACAAATGGGATGAGAAATATGATAAGGAATTCAACAAGATCAAGGAATACTTACTCACACCACTAGTCCTCATGTCGCCAATTCCTGGAAAACCTTTGATCTTATACATATCAGCAACATCGACAGCCCTTGGTGCTCTCCTAGCACAAAATCATGAAAATGGGAAGGAGGGAGGAATCTACTAAATTAGTAGGACCATGGTGGGACATGAGCTGAACTACACCCCCATTGATAAATCTTTCCTGAAAGTCATGTCTGTAGCTCAAAAATTCAAGAATTACATGATAGCACATCAGATCAAGCTCATTGTGAAAATAGACCCATTCAAGTACCTACTATCCAAAGCAACTCTCACAGGATGGATGGCTAAGTGGGTTCTAATCTTGACAGAGCATGACATCAAGTATGTAGAACACAAGGCTATCAAAGAACAATTGATCACAAATCAACTGGCGAAAGAACTAATATATGTAGAGAATCCACTTGTTTCAAAATTCCCCAATGAATCAATCTTCAACCTTACTATAGTGAATCACTATAAAATATGCTTTGATGGATCCTACACACAAAATGGGTTAGGAGCATGAATATTTTTCATCACCCCACAAGGGGACTACATACCTAAATCATACAACCTATCATTTCCATGCACAAACAACATCACAGAATATGAAGCTCTTGTCATAGGGCTAAGTATTGCAGTGGAATACCACATCATGGCACTTAAGGTCTACAAAGATTCATAGCTCATAATCAATCAAGTAAACAATGAATATAAAAAAAAGAACAATAAGTTGACTCCATACAAGAAATTGGTGGAAACTCTCAAGGATTCGTTCATTGGTATAGAATTTGAATAGCTACCCAGAGAAAATAATAGAGCAATAGATGCAATGGCTATGGTTGGATAACTCTTGGAGATCCTGCACAATGTCCCCAAACAAGAATTTCTCATAGAGAAGCTTCTCATAGCGGAATTCGAGGTACCAAAGTTTGAATTGGTATGCAAAATCATTGGCCTTGGTGATCCTTGGTACCATGATATTTACACTTACCGAAAAAATAAGAGTTCTCCCTATCGACGTAACCCCAAATCTCAAAAGACCCTTTGTAAAAAAATCATCACTTTTTGTTTTCCTCAGAGACACCTTATATTTTAGAAGCATAGAAGGGACCCTTTTACCTTTCCTAAACACTGAGGAAGCCTTGACTACTCTAACTAAAGTACATAGTGGCATTTGTGGTTCACACTCGAGTGACATGACTTTGGACAAGAAACTGCTAAGGATGGGATACTATTGGCCTACAATGGAAAGAGAAGCACATGACTATGTCATAAGATGTATGTAGTGTCAATAGCATGGGGAAGGTTCTCCCACAATAGTGGTTTACACTTTCTAGGAGATCCTAATTTTTACTGAAATCACATATTTTTAGAAAATATAATGATTTAATCCCTTAAAATTTTCATTTAAATGATTCCAAATTAAGAGGTTTTGATAAAACCACATTAGAGCAATCCCCCTTAGATAGAATGCCACTAGTTTTAAACCATACGTACAATGGAGTCTCCTTTACACCTATCAAAATGCTGATAAAAAACCACTTTTGGTTTACCCTTTGTGGGATAAAATGAATTCAAGTGAGGAAGGAAAATTGGAATCAGGTAGTCCTCAGAACGAGCTATCCAACAAATATAATTTTAATATGTTTTGGTTTTATTATGTATCTATTTTTTTAGTTTTATTAAACATAGGTTTTTCATAAAATATGAAAGTCTATGTTCTGTACATGTGGAAAAATAGAAGATTATCAAAAAAACAATTTGAAAAATATGAGTGCACAAGATATTGAAGTCCTTGATCCAGCAAAAAAATAAAATTGAATCTCGATATATACAAAAAAAATTCACGCATTATACAATCGAGTGATGTCTAAATTGTAATTGGTTTGACTTCAAAACTTGATTAAAGAAAAAATACTAAATAAAAAACTATCTAACCAAGTGGAAGCACTAGATATCAAAGTTACAAATCTAAATTCAAAATAATTAGAATTTTATCCTTCATGGAAAAAAAGTTATGCATTATACGGTGCATGTCATGTTTAAAAAATGTTGTTTTCTAAAAAACACTAGTTTTCATGGGAGATGGAAAAATAAATGCAATCTAATTCAAAAAATTTTGATAAACATATTTTTGGAGTCTATAGACAAAATTTCACAAGACTCTAGTTTGCATCATCTTCAAATTCCTCAAGGTTTAGCTGCTATAGGTGCCCAAATGTGAAGATTTAGTTAATAATAATAATTACAATGTCTAGTTTGGCCAAAAACTATAAATCGCTATTCTAGGATCACCCGGGACCTCATCTATGCACCGGCTTAGGAGCTCAATCCAATCATCACACCATGGCCTTTTTCATAGTGGGGACTCGATCTCATTGGTAAAATCACTCCCACTTCATCCAACGGCCATAGGATTATCATCACCTCCATGGAGTATTTCGCAAACTGGGTGGAAGCCATTCCCCTAACCTACATTATTGGAAAGCAGAATCTAAGTTCATCCTGAACTACCTCATTTGTTGGTATGGTGTTTCTCAAGCCAATATCTCAAATAATGGGAGACCTTTCAAAAATAAGGAAATCTAAGACCTATGCCACAAATTCAAAATTCAACATCACTTTTCCACTTTGTATTATCCCTAAGGCAACGGCCAAGTAGAAGCCACCAACAAGACCATTCTGAAAATCCTCAAGAAACTAGTCAATGAAATTGGTCATGATTGAAATTTGTAGTTAAATCCCACCTTATGGGCCCACCTCACAAGCATCCATACACCAACAGGTGTCACCCCTTCTCCATGGTCTACGGATCGGAAGTCATACTCCCAATTGAGATCGAGCTCCCGTCCCTGAGGATATCACTACAAAATCTCATAATAGATGAGGAATACGAAGTCTCATGTCTAAATGAGCTAGAACTTCTAGATGAATGGGAATGGATTCCCTAAATCACTTGCAATTATATTATAACCGCCTTAAGCGAAGTTACAATAAGAAAATAAAGAGGAGGACCTTCCAAGTTATCAAACTAGTACTGAAGGAAAATCAGAATAACCTACCAAATCTAGAAAGTAAGGGTAAGTTCCACCCCAACTTGTTGGGACAATTCATGATCACCACAAGCTACAAGTCAGGGGCATACCAACTATCAACACCTGAAGGGGAACCTCTACAGGAGTTGATGAACAACTCCCATCTCAAAAAAAAATTGTGCTTGATCTGTTAAGGGTAAAACCAGAAATCAAAAAAATATAAAAATTAAAAAAAAATTAAAAAAAGGATAAAAAATAGTAGAGAAAAAAATCATCCTCTAGTGAAAACCACTTCGGTGGCGCTTTGGATAAGTACCTTCATGAAAACTTGGAAAATAGGCGCCAAGTGTGAATAAACCATTCTCCATCTTTCAAGATCTTCACACCTTGTTTTGAATCATTCATCCACCATGCTCCCATTGCATTCCATCACATCCCATATCTCCTTCCACCCATCCATCCATGTTCGTATCATATCTTGATCCTTTGTTCATATCATGATCTCCCTCGTACTACTTGCCATATTCCCAAGGTTAGTTTGTCCTACCTTTATTGAAGTAGTCTATCGCATCACACTAGGGGCATGCTCTATTACCTACATCAGATAAGATTCATGTACATCCTTAAAGTCATCCTTAAAATCTCACAAAATCCAAAAACATAAAAAAATCCAAAAATCTGAAAAAATTCATAAACTATATCAAAAATCTAAAAAGGTCCAAAATCAAAAAAATAAAAAGTGGAGTCATATTGTTGAACTATGCCATCTCTAAGCTTTAACATAGGAAATTTTGATCTTCGATCATCCCTTGAGACACCCTAGGTCAATCCTATAAGAGTTTATCACAATAAACGGGTAATCCATTTGTCTGTATCTCATCAATAATTGAGTCTCTATCAGTCAAACTATGTGGTATGTGCATATATAATGTAGGAAAGCCTAATATGTTAATAAGCTCCCAAGACCCCTAGGATAGGTCTTTAGGTTAGTCTCTTGGTTAAAATCTCATTAAAAACCAAAAAAATTTGAAAAATATGAAATCAAAACATTTTTTAAAAATCTCAAAATCCTAAAAACAACCTCAAAACATTCCAAAAACAACAAAAACATCGAAATATTTGAAAAAACCCAAAATGGTGCATCCACCTCATCTCACTTTCACCCACAATAA
This sequence comes from Sequoiadendron giganteum, assembly GCA_007115665.2. Classification (NCBI taxonomy): domain Eukaryota; kingdom Viridiplantae; phylum Streptophyta; class Pinopsida; order Cupressales; family Cupressaceae; genus Sequoiadendron; species Sequoiadendron giganteum. The sequence continues at coordinate 407,102,041 of CM021100.1, read as the reverse complement.
TTATCATCCATAATAAATCAATCACTGCCTTCCCCCTTTGACAAACCAATCAAAAGCAATTTTAGTAGGTTCATAAGGGAAAGTTCAATCGTCAAAGTCTCAAGTCTAGGTCAGTAAGTCAGCAAGTTAATCAACTCAAAGTATCAATAGCTTATCATCCAGTCAATTTCATCATCACCTTATCACAACTTGTCTTAGGATGCATCCTTCCTACAATGGACATCAACATTAGGCATCACCGTAGTTTAGTCTTGGCTAGAGGTATGAAGAACATTAACTTGTTTTTTTAATTTTATCTTTGTATTTTTGACTTATCTTATTTTGCGCTCATTCTAATAACCTCTTGATGATATCTAAACATAAATATTTAGAGATAAATGAATGGGGCAATGATCATTATATTATTATTTACTGTGCTTTTTGGGTGTTCTTGTAAAATAACTTGGCCATGCATGCTTTGTTTGGTTTGTAGGGAAGGTGTTTTAGATTTCTTGTTGACCACATAGGAAGGTTTTCATTTTTATGTTCTGATTCGAGATGTTTATAATATCTAAATTACATTTTGAATGGGGTTTCATGTGTCAAGTGTGAACATGAGTACTCCTATTTGATTGTTGAGTAAAATTCCATCACACAAGGTACAACGCCATCCTGATTCATGATACCTAGATGCATTGTACCTATGTGTATTATCAAACATAAAGTAAATGGACCTTTTAAAATCTCAATTCTTGATATCATTATCGTCATCATCATCATTAATAAAGTAAGCTTGTTGGATTCCATACTAACATGGTGCCATGACAGTTACTCAAAATCATTACTAAAATACATCCACCCTGCATCCACCAATCATCAACATAATGTATAGTGTACACATCTAAAAATGGTCACATCATATTAGCCTGGTAAATTAATTAAATACACATTATTTAAATAATCTTCTTGATTCAACTACATTTAAATAAATTTAATAATTTATTTATAAATGTTTACCTTTTCTATAAATCATTCACTATTATCATTTACTCGTGTCTTCTTAATTAATTAAATAAATACAATTATTTATTTTAATTAATTATCACATTACTTTATTATATAGAGCAAATAAATTTCTTCAAATATCAAAACCCATAACCATACACTTAATGAAATTTTTCATATTTAATTAAGAAAGCTTCTATGTTCTCCAAACATATAATTATATATTTATATTTAATTGGAAGCTTCGATTTCCACATGTCACAAGAAATTAAATAAAATTGTTGTTTAATTGAGCAATTATCTTCAACAAACAAAACTACTCCATGGAAAATGGAAATTTGTCTCCATTTTTGAATGAGGGGGTTTTGTGGGTTGAAAACACAATTCATCTTTTTCTCTGCAGCAACTATATTCTCTCCAACCTCTCCATCTCTCACCATCCATTCTTCTAGGCTAAATATCAACCATTGAAGCTTGCGAAAAAAGCTTTTTCCTTTTGAAAATATATAAATACAACCTCTTGGCTTTTCCAAGATATAGATTTTAGTTGCATAGTAAGAGCATTATAGTGAAATATCTCCAACAATCAAGCACAATAATCTAGTTTCAATTCAAAGCTTAATCATGTTCATTAACTGCACAATAGCTATATCATCTTACAATCATTTAGCATAAGAGTTTAGATTTATTAGTTTGCATAATACTCATTCTTGGAGTGGTCATTCTACTGAGCTGCTACTTAAACAAAGCTGAGAGCAAATAATTTCTGTAGACACACTGAAGATAGAGGACAATGGAATGACTTTGAAGAATTTGCATTATGTAGTTTGTTTTAATTAATTAGATTCTTCAATATAATGTTTCATTCATGTGTTGCTTGTTTTTATTACTGACACATAAATATCACACACATTTTTGGTGCCCACCGTGGGGCCTCGCCCTGTTTTTAATCTTTTTATTGCAGGTTTTCTGACATGTGATAGAGTGGAGTTACGTTTTAGCGCATACAAACCTTGGTTTAGCATATCCATGGACTATTTTAGCGCATACATGGACTGTTTTAGTGCATCCATGGACTTTTTTAGTGCATAGACGACCTGTTTTAGCACATTTATGTTTTAGCACATATGAGACCTATTTTAGCGCTTTTATAGTCAATCTTAAAATTGTCATATGTTGGTCATATTTTGGGATTTTTAGAGCTTTTTTTTTTTGAAATGGGCTATAATTTCATAAGTTATCTAATGGTGTAGGTGTTTATCAACTTTGACAGAGTTAAAATTTAAAAATTCAAACTTAATGTCAAATCACAGTAAAACTTGGTCTAAATTTTATGGTTTTTATGCTTAATCGTTTATCTAACCCTCATATATTCTTGTTTCTTGATCCCATCTAACATTTAGAGCTTGTATTGCAGGTTTTAAAGGACCATGGAGAATTAAAATGAAAGAAAAAACATTATCACATGATTGTAACAAGTGTTTTTAAAACACTTTGGGAGAACTTCTATAGCGCATATGACCTTTGTTCTATTGCATAATCTCATTCTTAATTTATTGTATGGATCCAATGTGACTATGGCAAGTGGTTTTATTGTTAGTTTTAAAGTAAAATGAAGAAATCCTAGGATAGACATTTAAAATCTAGAATTTATCAATCCTAGGATAGTCGCCAAACTTTATTTCATGTTGGTTAAAATGAATTCAATGTTTGTTTTGAAGTAAAATCTTCACTTAGCATAGAAAACTATCATTTAGATTTAAAATTGAACCATTTGTTTGCTATGACTTTTAGGTAATAGGTATATGCTTTCCCCTTTACTGGGTGATCAGAATGCTAGACTTACCTTATTCATTTTATGCAATTCATGCTTTATTACATCCTTTAGAAGGCCTTTCGTAGTGGGAAAAAATACTCACCCTACGGGAATGACCTAAGTGGGAACAACCAAAGCCAGGTTTTCCAACCCACTCTAATCAAAAGTGAATTTTGAGGAAACCCATATTCAATGGAAGTGAGCAAGATAACCATCCCCAAAATATTTTTTCTAAAGATTGGGAGGTCTCCTGAGGGAGTTTATCTATTGCCACGCAAAACGGATACCTTTACTACAAACCATAGTGTAGAAGCCAGTCGTGTCAGTATCCAAACATCATTTCAATCACAATGCAAGGGGAGGGAAGAATCTGCCCCCAAGACACTCACCATATAATTGCCAAAGACTATTTTCTCAAGGGATAGATAAATCTAACCTTGAGTACACACCTGGAAAAGAAAAAAAATGGGCACCCTCTAGGGGGTGACACGGCTGTGTGAGTTGACATGATTTTTAGTTCTGGGCTTTGATTCCTATGATGAGCCTTTGACCATTAAGAGTGAGTCTGATTGAAGTGTCTACTTGTTTAGATAGCACTGAAAATAAAAAAAGGGTCATGCTTGATCCTTGAACATACACTCAATGATTTAGATTCTATGTCTTTAAAAACAATTTTCTTCCTATTGCATATTGTGTTTTCAAAACATTAATTCAGATAAGATCATCAAAAAACACAAGAATTTGGAAAATCAAACTGTGAAATTTATGTTAAGGGATTTGAAATCAACAATAGAGAAAAACTTGGAAACATTAGGCACCCAAAAAAATCCTTATTTTCAAACTATGATCAAAGCATCACAAAGTGCAACATCACCTTTATTTCTGATTTCTAGTTTAATTCCCACAACAGGATCATCATACTTCCAACAAGGGAATCACGAGCTAAAAATTAGAAATTTCTCTAGTCATATCAATAGAATTCTCATTCTATTCTGACTAAGATATCCCACAAATTGCACTCTCTCATTTTGTGATCAAAGTTAGTTGAAATTTGGTGTAAGCATATGCCTATTTACAAAAATTCCTGAAAACAAAGAAGATGAAAGAAGAGATCTAGTTTAAAACATGGGTGATAGGGAAGAAAATCTTATTCATAGGCTTCATGGAAATAGTTCAAATGATGAAATAACTGATGAAATGCTTCAAGAAGTTGAACAAGATCCACAGTTTCTCTTAGCTATGGAAAAAATCTTAGAGAAAAATAAAGAAGGATACTTTCTTTTATTGGCAAACCAAGGTGCCAAATTGCCCTCTGACTACAATATGGAGAAAATTAAAGAGGATCTTGAAAAGAATGAAACTCCCTTAAACAATCTTAGTACTCTTACCCAACAAATAAGAGAAATCCAAAGGAAAATCAAGGAAATACAAGGGGGAACAACTAAAAATTGCTTTGATGGAAATATGAATGCAACCTCTTCTCCTCCAAAAAAAACATCATCTAAATTCAATTTTGAATTTTTCCAAAGGATCAATGGGAAGCCCAAATCCAAGCCATCAAATAAAATTGACCAATCTTGTCATGTCATGCATTTATCTTCATCCCCCATAATCCAAAATGAACCTCATGATTCTTCCAGCCAAGTTAACGATTCCATTCAATCACCTTATTCTATCATATCCTCTACATCTAGCGATTCATTTCAATCTACACATCTCAATCAAAACATTCTTTCCACTCCATCCCATGATACAAAAATTCTACAAACCCTTCCAATCTTTGATCAAGATCTCATCTCTCAAGAATCATATGATGATCCCCTGATTTCATTATTCACCCATGATAATCCTCTTCCATCTCAAGAACAAAATATTCATCCAAGTCCTCCCTCCACCCCATCTTATGAATCCATACCCTCTCATGACTCAATCACATCCTAGGAGCATGACAATTCTTTCATCCTATCTTACAATTCCCTTCCATCTGATGACCGAGCTACTCCATCAAATGATTATTTTCCTAGTCAAGATCAAAGTATCCTATCATCCTCATGTCAAGAACCTAACACCCTTCCTAATTCTCATCATGATCAAAATCCTCCATCATCCTCATGTTAAGAGCATATCACACCTATTCAAGCTATCCATGAACCCCTCACCTATAAATTGGGATCTTCCACCTTTATCCACTCTAGTTTACTTCCAACACCTATCCTTTCATCCATATCATATCCTTCTCAAACTGGACTTGCATCTTGTTTCACAAACAACTCATATCCCATGGGTAAACGAATGTGTGAAATTATGAAATACAAAGGAAAAGGCTTACGCATTCATGAACAAGGTATCCTAGAACCTTTTCTTGTCCAAGAACATCCATATTCTAACAGCCTTTGTTATACACCTCATGCTCAACCTAGGTATCCTAGTCCATCCAACTCTCCATCTATCCTAGGTCCTTATCCTAGTCCACCGAACACAACCTCTATCCTAGGTCCTTATCCTAGTCCATAAAATATTCCATCTACCCTTCGTCCTTATCATCCCAACCCTAGCTCATCAACCCTTCCATCCATATTAGGGTCCCACATTTCTCCATCTCCTATTCTTCAAGAAAAACAAAGGCACACATCCTTGATCCACTTTCAAACTTCTTCCTATATTAACTCATCCATCATACCTTCATATCATGCATCTCAATACACTTATCACATTGCTCTTGGAAGCAATTTTGGGTGCCAAATGTCAAAAGATTCAATATAAAAATCCACATGTATTAAAGGATCAACATGTCTCCTCGAAGAGTCATGCAAAAATAAAAGAAATTTGATCCAAAAAGAAAAAGAAAAAATACAAAAGGCCACAAAGGCCCATCAAAGAAAAATAAAAATACAAAAGGCCACAAAGGCCCATCAAGTCAAAAGAAAAATTCGAAAGACCGCAAAGGTCCATAAATCAAAGAGAAAAATCTTAAAAGCCACATAGGTCCCTAAAGAAAATATCAAAATCAAAAGTCATGTGGATTCCTAAAAGTCTCATACAAGCAATAAAATCAAAATTGGCATCCAAATTTTCTAATCCGAAAGCTTCTTCCCATCTCCCATCTAAAAACATATCACCTTCCAAATCCACTTTTCCTCCATCACTACATCACCCTTCAAGCTGTGTGCTAATGTTAATCTTGCCATCCTTTCCATCTATCCATCACCAAGCCTTCCAACCTCCTATCCATTATCCAACATCCATTCCCCATTCTCCTCCTTTAATTCAAAGCTTTGCATATGGCCTTAACTTCTACTATCATGCCAACATTTATAAGTCTAATTCCCATTCCCATGGTCTATTAGAGCACATATTCGAGGGATATTAGTCATGAAACTTGATGCTTAAATCCAATTTTCCTCCATCTCCCTATCCATATACTATCTTCCATTTTCCTCTTATCATTCATGGTCATTATCCTCATTTTCACCTTTGATCTTGACAAGGTTAAGGATCTTCTTGAACATCATGCATCTTATTCTATTCACTTCATCCAAATCTTCCATACCATATCCTCCATCATGCATCTTCTCTTATATTCTGGGGCATCTTGTTTCTTCAATTGGTCATCCCATTCCATCTTAAATTTCCTTGCAAAAATTTAAAAAAAATAGATACATCAAATTCCAAAAAAAAAAACATCAAAATAAAAGAAAAAGCAAAAAAATAAAAATAAAAAATAAAAATCTAAAAAACAAAAAGAACATCAAAATCAAAAAAAAAAAATCAAAATATTCCCTAAATCCAAAACAAAATCAATAAATTGTATGCTTTCATCAATAAAATGGTCATGTCTAACCCTAGACTGGGGGAAAAATCCTGAATTGACTAGGGGCAATCAACTTTTGAACTTTTTGAGTAGACAAACAAGCAACATGTGTCAATTATCAAGTATCAGATCAATAATCGAATATCCAATCAAGCCTGGTCAAAATAGTTTTGAGACATGTCATACATTGAAACTGAAACAAACTAGATGATCTTAATTTGAATACAATGAATGAAACATTTAAAACATAAGTTGAATTGTTGTTTTGACATTTGATGACATCATATATTTGGAGTAGTTCAATGATGTACTGAACTAGAATCACAAGGAAGGAGTATGATTTTTCTTTTATTTTTGTATGCAGGTTAATCATTAGTATTATGAAAATTTGTCATGTGACATGCTCTAGAATGTATCATTGATGACATTTCAGAATTTGTATAGGAAAAAGGCTAACTCTTGTATGTTTATGCAAGAAATACTTAGGTCATCTTGGTTCAATTATACCTCAATGCTTGTATTAACTTGATATATCAAAAGTCATGAAATTTGTACTCAGGTCATCATCAATGAAAATATCCCCTTTCATGCTGGTACTCAGTTCCAACATATTATAAGCTCAATGATGAGATGTGAAGCATAAAGTAGCTCACAAAATGACAATACATTTTAGTTTATGCATGAGCATTATCATATCCATAACATCTCATCTGCATTATCTCAATCAATTCATCCAATTATTTCTTCCAATCTCATCTCAAACAACTCATCTCAATCAATTCATCCAATCCTTTCTTCCAATCTCATCTAATCAATCGATTCGATCTAGCAACAAATCATTTAATCATACCTTTGGTCTTGTTCCTAGCCTTATTTGCAAGCCTTGATCATCATCATCATCATCATCAGGATGTATCCTTCCCTATCCTTGTGTTGTTCCGGGATCAATCCTTCCCTCATCAACAACACTATCATCATCATCATCAATCCATATTGTCTTGTAGTTTGACTAGGGAAAAATCATACTTATTTTTTAATCCATTTGTGCTTTCTTTCTTCTCATTTTCTCTTACCAATATCCTATTGCTTATCATCCTCTCTTGTCCATGATTTGGCATCATCTTACTCATCTTTCCTTTCATCTAATTGATCCATCATCTCAATCCAATCATTTAGTCACTCAACCAATCAATCAAATCACTCTTACTATTTGTTTTTCATCAATCATGAAACAAAATTTATCAATCTTACTATTTTTTTTCATCAATCATGAAAGAAAATTTATCAATCTTGCTATTTGTTTTTCAATCATGAAAGGAAATTTATCAATCTTACTAGTTGTTTTTCAATCATGAAAGCAAATTTATCAATCTATTTGTTTTTCATCAATCATGAAAGAAAATTTATCAATCTTACTATTTTTTTTTCATCAATCATGAAACAAAATTTATTAATCTTACTATTTGTTTTTCATCAAGGGTATGTGTAGGATCATGATGGGCAAAAAAGTGGCGATATCTAAGTGATATGATGGCCCATGTGGCTGACGAATTCTTTTTTACCCAAAATTGATGAAATGAAAAGGGCTTATAAAGGAGATTCTCAGCTTTCCACCAATATAAATTATGCTTTACTTTGAGTTTAATAAATAATTATTATTCATTTTCCATTTGAACTATGACTAAAGTCCTAATTGATAGGTTGATTGAGAAAAATCTATAGCTTTCAAACGGTATCATATTTTTTGAATCCAAAACATGCGTCACATGGTCAAACATACGCATTTTTATATTTTTAAAAAGTTGTAATAAAAAAATCATAATTAATTATTTATTTGGAAAAAAATTACAATAAAATGTGCATCACATCAGAACACGAGTCCCCTACTTATAGATAAAATCCTATAAAAAAATATTATCATTTTATTGTGGTTAGGGTGGTCAGACAAACACCCACTTCTTATTTTTTCCTTGAAATTTAAGTACAACTGCATTGAAATTTTAAGTTTTCACAAAATAGATTTAAAAATATATATGAATAAACCTTGTAGTTTAGAAACTACATTCAATTTTCTATAGATTCTATTGTTACATTATTTTGAAATAATATAGATAACTTATTCAAATTTTTACGTCAATTTGCCTAACTCTGATTTTTTTAATTTTATTGCCACTTAAGGGCCTATTTTTTCCATGATGATCTTGCAAATACCCTCAATCATGAAAGAAAATTTATCAATCTTATCATTCATCATCAGTCAATCATCATAAATTCACTATCACATGATGAATCAATCGACAAGCATCATCAATCAGGGAAAAATCAAAGTTCTTCATCTTCATATCAATCTTTCAAATCATCTTTATCAGCTGATGAATTAGATAGAAAATTAGTAAAAAAATCCAAAAAAATCATCTTTATCTGATTCATCACCCGAGGGGGCATATAGTATCATCAGTAAATTTTCAAAGTTAGGGGCAAATTTTTTTTAATTCTTTGAAGCAATGCGTAAAAAATATCACTTCAAAGAGGGGAAAAATGTACACATCTAGAAATGGTCACATCATATTAGCCTGGTAATTTAATTAAATACACATTATTTAATTAATCTTCTTGATTCAACTACATTTAAATAAATTTAATAATTTATTTATAAATGTTCACCTTTTCTATAAATCATTCACTATTATAATTTACTCGTGTCTTTTATTTAATTAAATAAATACCATTATTTATTTTAATTAATTATCACATTACTTTATTATATAAAGAAAATACATTTCTTCAAATATCTAAACCCATAACCATATACTTAATTAAATTTTTCATATTTAATTAAGAAAGTTTCTATATTCTCCGAACATATAATAAAATATTTATATTTAATTGGAAGATTCCATTTGCATATGTCACAAGAAATTAAATAAAATTGTTATTTAATTGAGCAATTATCTTCAACAAACAAAACTACTTCATGGAAAATGGCAATTTGTCTCCATTTTTGAATGAGGGGGTTTTGTGGGTTGAAAACACAATCGATCTTTTTCTCTCCAGCAACTGTATTCTCTCCAACCTCTCCATCTCTCACCATCCATTCTTCTAGGCTAAATCTCAACCATTGAAGCTTTCCAACAATTTTTCTTCCTTTTGAAAATCTATAAATACAACCTCTTGGATTTTCCAAGATATAGATTTTAGTTGCATAGTAAGAGCATTATAGTGAAATATCTCCAACAATCAAGCACAGTAATCTAGTTTAATTTTATAGCTTAATCATGTTCATTAGCTGCACAATAGCATTATCATCTTACAATCATTTAGGATAAGAGTTTAGATTTCTTAGTTTGCATAATACTCATTCTTGGAGTGGTCATTCTACCGAGTTTCTACTTAAACAAAGCTGAGAGCAAATAATTTCTGTAGAAACACTAAAGATAGAGGATAACGGAATGACTTTGAAGAATCTGCATTATTTAGTTTGTTTTACTTAATTAGATTCTTCAATATAATGTTTCGTTGGTTTGTTGCTTTTTTTTATTACTCACACATATATATCACACACAATAATGTATATCATATAGGAAACATAGATCTATTGCATTTCATCATTTAGATTCATTGCTACTATTTTCATTCCATTATAGGTATTATCACATAAGCATTATTAAGCTATTTATGGCATAATTATCATATCATATACGTCATCATTATCATATCCATATGCACATCATAATAACCTCATTACACATAATACTCATTTGCATTTCACTTCACACTATCATATTACTAGTAGTACATGTCATAGCATTTGCATCTATGAATCATTCTGAAATAGGAACCATTACATCGCATAATCATCTCATGTATCACATTATATTAAAATATTACATTTATTCCACTACATTTAATATTTTTTTGCATTACATCTCACTTCATACATTATCATTATAATCATTTCATACACATTGCATTCGAATCATCCATTACATAAATCATATAGCCTAGTGTGACATATCATAAGTCATTAAGCATATCATTAGGAATCATTGCATACCATATTACATAATCATCTCATAAAGTCATCATCTCATAATCATTAGCATCATGTATTACATCATTACCATTTTGCATATCATATATCATATATACCACCTTCGTATCACATCATTACAGTTGTCTTCCAATACATAAAAGCATCACATTTTCATATCACATATCATCCATAAATGCATAAGAAAAAGGAAACAAAAAATATTTCACTTGCATATAATTGAATACATTAATAGTCATAGTACATCACGTAATATAGAGAATCATTTGCATATCATAACATGTTGCATCCATACATCATCACCGTAAAGTGCATAGAAAATAGACAAAATAAATGCATCCATATCCATATCACATCACTGCATCATTGAATTACATAGTCATGCCATAACACATAGGAAATTAAAAGAATCCATACATCATGCATAATTAAAATAGGACATCTCATAGACAAATCAAACCATCTCATATATATAAAATGTGTAACTGTCATGGTACAAAGCTCAGGATCTAAATATGTGTGAATCAAAGTATATGATACAATCAGGGAAATAAAAAAATTAGAGCCCATAGGTCAAAAATGAATACTATCTCTGATCAAAATGTGAGGCTAGCCCCGCTAGCTGAGCTCATCACCCTCCTTACTCTCAGGATGATCATTAGGCTATCTCATGCCTATTTCATGTGAAAACTTTGGCACTCGGGACCTTGATGAAACAACCTTTCTATAATGCAGTTGGTAATACTTTTCCTCTCTCACTACCTCTCAATATACTCATGTGGACACTATCTTTCCCTGGGATGCAAAGGCCATGCTCTCAAGTTGTTGTCTTTGACCTATCTCTTGGTCCTACTTAGAACATGAATATCTCTATGGTCATTACCTAGACCTAATGTCTAGCCTAGTCCCTCTCAATTGTGAGAACCTTCACCTATTCCTGCAATTGTTGAATCAAGGCATCTTGTTGATATGGTTGCACTAGTTGTGGTGATGCAGGTTATTGTTGTGGGACCTCTCTCTCCCCATAGTTGGGCTTCTACCGAGGTGGTGTCTACCCTCAAGGTGGTGTCTATTGTGGCTTAACTTGGGTTGGTGTCTATTGTGGTTGGTGTGGAGATGGCCCACCTCCTCCCCTATCCCCATCATTGTCCTCATCCCCTCTACCTCCCAGTCCTCTCCCTCAACTTGCTAATCTTCCCTTGGGCCTCCACCATGCAAGCACTACACCTAGATCTATAAGTCTTAGGGGTGGTCTAAACTAATCTCTGTAGGCCAGTGTGACCCCTACATCCTGCTATCCCTGATCATATGGCCATGGTCTGGCTACCAGCTGCCTCAATGATGTAACTTCCTCATCTACTGGGATGGGTCTGCCACATGTTGTCTCCCTCATAGTACGGAAAAAGATGGCCACGTATTGGTCATCGAAACAATCTTGTGTATCTCCAAACTATCTGGCTACTCAATCTGACATGTATTTCTCTATAATGGTGTGCTCTTGGCCCTACATCAATCTATCCTACCAAGAAAAAAATAACTACTATACATCATCGAACCATGGACCCATGTCAAGCCAGGGCCTCCAGGTAAACACTGTCATCTCATCAATGACCCTCGACCAATTGATGATACAACCTACCCCTATGTGTGAAAGTAATGTGGGCCCCTTCATAACACTAGACTATAAGATCATCCATCTCTAGGGTGATGAATATGACCTAAGGGTGAAGCAATGCATTGTGCTCCCTAGCCCATACACGTAGTAATGAAACACTAGCCCCAATGGCCCTACTGTCTAAATAAGAAAACTCATGGATGTATCGGTAGAGTGAGGCCAACATCAATGGCCCCCATGCAAAGCAATGCCTCTAAAAGAGCATCTTCTCCTAGGCAAGCCCCCATCTAGGACTGAAATATCAGCCATGCTGATCTAGTGACACAAGACCTGATATGATGGCAACTTCAATAAGTCTAAAAGTGGGCATTGTGCCCCTATATCATTCAATATCAATCTTCCCTTTGTAGAAGAGAATCGCCTCAAGCTCCATGAGCTAATAGCAAGCATCCCTCCCAGCATCCACATCATAAATGACTCTCTCTCGGTGAATGGGTATCCAAAGGATGCACCAAACATCTTCTAGTGTGACTGTGGCCTCGCTAGTCATCAAGTGAAATGATGATGTCTCATTGTGCCATCGCTCTACTAGGGTTGTCATCATCCCTAGGTGTGTCTAGACGGGATGTGCATAAGAGATATACCAAAGTCTTATCACCCCAAGGTGCTCCTAGAACAACTCGTGTAACCTGTCTAATCTGCTAAGCACTAGGAATTTGCGCTCCTGAGAGTGCAATATCCCAAGGTCCTCCTATGTAGGAAAACCCACAATGTCAAGTTTAAAAAATAAATTGATATCTAGCCCTGAGTTTTTGCAATTCGAACAACATGTGCGGCTTTGTGTGCAATTTCGACATAATTTGCAAATTCCAAACTATGTTATGGTGATGCAGTTTGACCGCACCCCCTAGACCCTAAATTCAAAATTGACTCATGATGATGCACTTCTCATATGCGCCTGAATTTAGACCAAATCCTAATTTGCTAAACTATGGTACAATGATGCTCTTCACACATATGGCACACTTTAAGGTCGTGTGGTGCTGATTTTGCATTCTTAGTGATGCTATATAGTGCCACTTGGCCTAAATTTGACTTTGACCCTATTTATTGCATGTAAAAAATTGAAATCAAAAGTTGAGGAAGGAGTACATACGAGTGGTCATGCACCGGCTAGCCTCTGGTACACTCATACTCGCTCTGACACATTTCATGGAAGCAATATTTTGGTTATCTCGATCAAAGCTCAGAGCACAGAGTGCAAAAATTTATAAAGGCTGAGTTTGCAAATGAATTGAAAATGACCCCTTGGGGTCTATTTAAGCCTTAAAATTAGGGGTTTTTTTACCTAATTTAGTTATTCAAATAAGGTTTTCGACCTCCAAACATGTTTTTGACCGACCGGGGGCCGTTTTGCATATTTTTGGCATTTTGGCATGTTTTTTGACATCTTGGATTTTTGTTGGACTCGTCAGATAGTTTGTCCTCTTTTATCATGAGATCACCCAAAAATCCAAATTTTCGTCTGATCTCTCAAGTGGGCAATATACTAGCATAATCCTTTTCGGTGGGGCAGCAGTGGGGCATCTAAAAAAATTAATAAATTTTTGAATTTTTATCTCAATAGTTTATTCTTTGAACCAACACAACAAGTGGATTGCTTCAAAGAGGGGAAAAATTAACACATGAAAAATATACAAGTTGATCCTACACACCTGATCCTGATCTTACTAACATCATTTCTTCCTAAATTATCCCCTTTAATAATTAATTTAATTGAATAATATTTATTTGATTAAATTCATCATATTTCCTCTCTTAATTAAATAAATCAAATTTATCTGATTAAGTCATTATCCTCTATTAATTAATTAAATCAGTTTGTTTAATTAATCCTATTGTCGCTCTTTTAATTAAATAATTCACTTTATTTATTTAAAAACTCATCTCTTTAAAGTAAATAAATTAGCCTTTATTTGGTTTAAATCTAACATCACTCTCTTTAATTAAATCAATCAATCTTTATTTAATTAAATCTAAAAAATCATTCTTCGTCTCAACTTTGATTTAAATAAATCCTAAAATCTCAATGAAAATTGTCAAATCACCTAATTTCTACTTAATTTTATACAATCATGATTAAATCTAATCCTAATCACTCCAATCCTCTAGATTTTTCAACTTGCACAATAAACCAATTTGTTTGATTTATAAATTCATCAATTTCCATTCAAAAGGGCATCTTTTGTGGAATATTCTTCCAATTCAAAAATCCCTCCAAAAGGGGATGATTACATCCAACAAGGCATTAAAGGCCTCTTACATGTCATTTTCCTTGAGCCAAGTGGCATTTAATCCATTTTCCTCTCCATTCAACATCACATTTCACTAATTTTAAATTCCACCTAATGGAATTTATTTGCACATTCATCAAAATGTGCCCATTTCTCATGCAATCATATGTGGACAAGTGAGGTTCTCTCACTGGTTGGCCTTTTGTTCACTTATTCTTTCATTCTTCAAATCTATAAATATAGGGCTTCTCCTATTCAATTGATCATCCACAATCCATGCAAGCTTACTCTACTCAATTTAACTAACAACTTCATCCATTGCATTTTGAATTTCATAGTTTTGTATCAAGTTTATCAATTTTATCATCACATTGCATGAAGGAATCAAGAATCTTCATCAAATAACACTAAGGATTTGGGAAAGGGCTATTTCCTACACATAAATGGCACCATTTTCCGCGTGGAATTGATAGTTTTCTCATTAGAATAGGATTTAGTTGGTTTCATTTGTGGTGTTCTTCAGTTCTTTCCTATTTTGATGTTTCAATATAATTTCATGGGGAATGTTGCTTCTATCTTGCATTTGGATTTAATATTGTGTTTGTTCTTTGTGTTTGTGTAGGTATAGAAACACCATTCATAGGTACACCCCTTAAAGACCCTATCAATTCCATCCATCTATGTTGGTATTATGTTTAGTACCTTTGAATGGTATGAATGATATAGCAGTGTTGTTAGAGGTATTGGATTATATCCTATATTCTTTCACATTGCTTCGTTCTTGAAAATCAGTTATGTGTGTGTCTTGAGAACTAAAGTGATTATTTAATTTACAGTTGCTTTAGGTTATTTACTATTCAAATTCATCCTGTGTGTTATGTTAACTTAGATCATAAGTGCATAATACACTTAATCATCATGTTTTATCTAAAAAAAACTATAGCAAGTTTTAATTAGATCATAGAGCCTTTGTTAAATCATGAAGAAATTAATTAAGTAATCTTACACAAGCTATTTAATTAATCACATTGTCATTTAACATTCCAAAGTATAAACACAAGTAATAAAACATAATATGCTCATATATATATATATATATAATTTTTTTGTACATGTCATCAAAGTACACAATATCACTAAGGACTATGGGTACCCAACCCCTACGGGTTTGGTACTCATGCTACTTTGGTGGCAAGATGTTGAGAGATGGTTGTATGTGACCATCATTGAGATTCATCGAATCTGAGTGCAAACTCTAAGCCTTGTATCTGTCCAAAGGCCACTGATTGCTCTCCTACTATCTGATCCCTCTCTACATGTTGCCATGATATCTCTGCCTTTAGTCTCTCAACCTTTGTTGGGGTCTAAGATGATTATACCTTTTCTCCCGTCTCGGCTCGACAAACTCATATCCTTAGACTTTCATATGTTGCTCATAAACTTGTGAATGGCCTGACTGACTCTGGATCCTACTCCACAATAGGTGGGGGCGCATAATATGATTCCATCTCCTCCTCATCAATAGATTATGGCACTATCTCTATAGCTTCTTGATGATAAAGATCCCACCAATCTCTCATGGCTCCCACAAGGTAGAAACAAAACAAAATCAATACACATCATGATATATATACATAAAATAATACAGAAAATAATAAGGTATATGCATAAATTTCAGCATCATCACCTATATCTCTGGTATCCTGATAAATATCAACCTCATCCTATGCAAGAGGCATGGAAGATGTGCTAGCCTTTCCATGACTGTGGGTACTGATGCTTCTTTCAGCCACTACTTATGATCTAATCGTATGAATGGGAGAGGGCTCTCATCACTCGTGTCGATCCTCAGCTGCATCATCACTCTCACTCAAGGGTGGCTCCTCCTCCTCCTCCTCCTCCTCTCCCTCTTGGCCATCATAGTCAGGATCTGCATCCTCATCATACTCCTCATCAATGATATTTGTAAATATGTTTGTAACCCTATAACGTGTCTCCTCAGCCTTATCCTCTCTATCATATCCCTTATCTGGAAATGGTCCTGCATCTCCTATAGACTCATCAATAGGATAAAGAGGATTTGGTCATGATATTTTCCACCACTCATAATCCCATGTGGTATCCATGTCATCTACATCAGAGACTGGAGGGTGATCACGATCTAAGAAATCAAAGTCACTCTTGACAACATTGTCTAAAGTGAGTTGTACTCTATCACATGGTCTCTAGGCACTCCACCTCCTCAAAAATTATCTTTCCCTGGGTGGCCTCTGAATCTTCCCAAACTGCCTCATAACTCAGTCATAGTAGAAGGGATGTACTAAAAGATCATTATGGCAAACCAAAAATTGTCTAGTTGTAGTCTCGTCAACTGCTTCATGTGATCTGGCCACTAAAGTGTCAACTGATCAGGTCTCCACAAGATCTCATCCACCTGTATTAGGTCAAATCTCACTCTCCAAAAGTGTAAATCCCTATACTTCCACAATCGTTGTAGAGGATAGCTAAAGGCCCAAGGATACCCCACTATTGTCGGACATGGCAAGTCGGTAGGCCTGGTGCATGTGATATGCTCAAGGCACCACACCTTTAGAAGTGTACAATTTTCTACCTCCTTGAAAATAAACCAACCCAAATCATAATATAAATGTGCTAGGATATAGTGCCCCCAGGCGTACATTATCCTATGATCCGTCATCCTGCATATCAGGTGAACTAGCCCTCCCTCTAAGTGTATTAGATGCTGATCTGAGAGGAATACTACTGCAACTATATACATCATGATGTATCTAATAGTCAGGGCTTGTGAATATAATAGCATTGTGAGATTAATTTTTCCTCTCACCCAATCATCGTGCACTAGCCCATCTACATAATACTACATGTTAGACTTATGCTTGTGAAATATACGATATCTCTGGAATTGTACATTTTCTCCTTGGATGGGAACTTAGATGATATAGTGGACATCCTCTAGTGTGATCATCATTTCACCCAAGTGGAATGTACAGGTGTTGGCATCCCAACACTCAACTAGAACCATCAACATTACATCATGGCAACTCATGGGTGGCATGAAGTACGCCCAATATATCCCAATAGCTTGAAAGTGCTTTGTATCATTTACTGAAAGTGTGGGGGATAAATCTCTCAGAAAACTCAACTGCCTACCCCCTAGACATTGATGCGAATGGGTTGGTACCTATAAAAAACACACAAATATGCTCTATAAACCATCTAGCATCTTTAATTCTTACTTTATTCGTCATGAAAGTGCACTAATGTTGTTCTAGTGTTCTTTCTTAAAGATCATAGAAAATTTAGAACCCTTTGGGACACTTCGTGAAGAAAGATAACACTTTACAAAGAAAAGGGACACTTTGTGAAAAAAGGGGACACTTTATGAAAAAAGGGGACACTTCACGAGCATTTTTGAAGATCCTAAATTAACCTAGAAATGCATAAAAATAATTAAATAATTGTGTAAACACACAATGAAGGTATAAAAATTGGCTCACCTCATGATGACACTCACCGCATGCCACCTGGTCTGATTTCACATCTAGTCTTGTAGGTGTGTAGTCTCGTCTGCTGAACATATTTCACTATTCTCACATCACTCTCAAGCTACAAGAAGGTAAGTGACAAATTACTTCATTGTTAACTCTTTTTCACTCTCATTTATGAAAATTAGGGTTTTCTTCCTTAGGGATAATAAAGTCATTTTCATTCAAAACAACATAATGAGTGCTAGTGAAATATGCTCTTAACACTATTTGTTGCGTCAAAATCATGCTTCTGCACCCTACATCATCAATTTTCTATCATTATGTTGCATGGTACTTGGATATGTCCTATGATATGATTTTCCTTATTTGATGTGGCTAGATTGCTACCTAGATTCCACCTTCATAAAGAAAGCATAATCAAGGGAGGGCATATATCTACCCTCGAATTTGATTTCTAGAAGTTGCATAAGAGGATTTTTGGACAACTAAAAAATTTGTGTTGTAGTACGTGGTTCCTAATATTGTGGTTTTTTCAGATAGCTACATTGGGGGCTTCATTCTCCCATCTTCTAAATAAGTATCCTTTTATGAAATAAAGTGTGCTATTTAGAGTCCCTTATCTTGCATATAAATGTAGAGGCATATGGGTGCTAAAGTGGGGATAAATGTAATGTAGAAAATTGTATGCTCTTGAAAAAATAGGCAATTTCAAGCTTAATTTGGACCATTTTTGCATTCTTCCACCAATCATCCCTTTAAAACAACATTTATAGGCCCCTAAGACTTATTATTTTGGACCTTGAGGATTATTCCACTCAAAAAACATACAAGTCACAAAAAATACATTCAAATTACTCAAATTTAATAGAACCCACCTAAAAAACCCTTGGTGGGACTAAGTCGCCCGAGGTGGCGACTTAGTCCCTTTTGGGGAAACTTTCAATTTTCAGTAGGAAAATCACTAGCTTAATCAAAAAAATTGATGGATGTTGGCCTGTTAGGTGTAACTAACGGAAAATTAGGTATTGATGCCTCTAAATATATGTTTTTAGGTCATTTTTCACAACATTTTAGTAATTTTTATAAGAAAATTCAATAGTCAAGTGTGAATATCTTTCACAAGATGATTCATTAGTCCATCTACAACAAAGTTGAAGCTTTAGGGTAGCAAGCTAGGGTTTTTGCATGTATTAAATCTCACCTTTTGTCCAAAATATCAAATTGCAAAGGTTTGATCATGGATTCCTATGGAGGATCATGGAGAAATCTAGATTGAGGAGATGCAACTAGTGATCAAATCAATCCTAAAGACTTGTTTTCAAAGTGATTCCATCTTTCATTTTCTATCTATCTTCAGCCTAAGGAAGGTTTGCATGTTATTAAGATTCATTTCTAATGTGATTTAGGGTCTCTTGTAATGAGCCTTGCATTATTCTTGTCTATTTTGTGCATCTTATTCTTGCATGTTAGAATAGGGTTGCATCTTACTTCATATTTCTTAGTCTTAGATACACTTAGGGCTAGGGTTTTATGTAGATTTCTTATCTCATTCAAGGTTTAAATAGCAACTATGGGTTTGACCAAGGAAAACCCCTCATTAGAAACCAAATTATAATCTATTTTGTAGGTGATTTCATTGGTTTGGATATGGATTTCAATCAGAGAATAGAGTGCAGACTGTAGGCTTCCATTTCCACTCTTGGATTTCTAGAAAAAATAGAGTGAACTAAGTCACCAACAGTGGTTACTTAGTCCCACTGCATATGTTTTTCAGAGATTTTTGTGGATATGGATACCCATTTGGCTAAAACGGGCTCCATAGTAGTTGCCTAGATCTAGGACTAGGTCACCTAGCTTGGTGTAAGTGTCCAAGTTGGGCATAAAATTATATTTTCCTAAATTTTTGAGACATTTGCACTCTTCATTTCAACCTATGTTTGTTTCCAGCTGCACTTTTTCTATTTTCCCTTCTATCTTGTTTTGTATTGCCTTCAATCTATTATTCTACACATCATTATGTGTTTTCAAATAAAATACATTTCATTAGTTTTGCATTGGTCTTTCATCTCTTCTAGTAGTTCATTGCATTTAGTAAATTTCATTTAGACACATTTCAATCACATTTTCATTAGTCTTGAATGAACCCTTAGATTCCTTTGTGGATGATCTCTCTCCTTTTAGGTGAAAAACCCTAGAAATGCAAGATAGAACCTCTTCCAAAAACATCTATGGTTCAATAACAAGATTATTTTTTGTTGTCCAGAAAATGAATTTGTTTACACCATGGAAAAGAAGGAATAAAAAATTTAAATTTCACACAAATATGATTTTTTTTTTAAAATATATATAATGATATGAAGATTTTAATAATTATTCCTTGGTTTTCATTTAATCATTGCATGTACATTATGTGAGTTAATTACCTTACTATATATGAATTTATTTGATTTTATTTCATTGCTACATATAAATCTAATAAAATCTAGGGAGTTTCATATAGAAAAATATTCGGTGTATGAGATAAATCTAGAATCCATCCATGACCATATGTTTACTTCCATTACTAATTTGGTTCCTACATCTTCTGATTCAATAACAGATCAAATAACATAATGTAGTAGTTTAAGCTTTAACATTTTGTAAACAACTAGGAGGAAAGTTTTGTCAAATATAATTACAACTACCTATAAGTCATATAACATGGGTGTCATCTTAGTTTTTTTTATGGGCATGCTTCTATTAGAGAGATGCAACCTCTTTCTATGCAGCCTCCCTTACATCTTAAACATTTCCAAACACATAGGAACACGATTTGTTTAAGATTACTTATATGGTAGACAACCATGCATATATATTTTTGAATTATGTGTAAAGCTTATATTTGCACAAATTTATGAGTTTTTATTAAAATATAAGAGTAGTTGACATCTTAAATGATATAATAAATCTATTCTATTGTAGTAGTTTTTGAGGACAAAAAGATATTTCGTGATCCCCATAGGTCATGGAATATGATGGAGAGGAGGACCTTCTGACTCTTCTTTTCGTGGCTTGGGGCAAGGCACAACCCCATTTAAACAAGCTGCAACATACAACCTTACCATGTATTATTTCTTTTCAAAATGTAAATGTTAATAATGAAAATAAATCCTTAGTTACAAGAGTCTTAAATTTTTTTTGGAGACTTGCCTTATATACTAAGACCGCAACCCTAAACCTCACTACTCGAAAAGCTTGAATCTCTGAGTCATTAATTTCAATATTTGATGCCCTTGATTAACTTTCTTGTTGAATGGTTGTTGGTGTAGCAGAAGAAGATAATATCAAGAAAATCAAAATTTAGGTCAAGCAATTATGAAAGATAAGAATGACTGATAGGAATTAAAATAAAAAACATAGAGTTTCCATGTCTCTTTCTTTTTTCATAGGTGTAAATTTTATTAGTTTTGTTTGCTTGACCCAATTAAAAAATGGATCGCGAAAGTTTTAAAATCTTGTGAAAATCTTGCAATGGTAAACTCCAATTGTTGGAGATAGTGACGTGTGACCATTAGTTTATTACCATGCATAGTTACATGCATGAATTATGATTTATTTAAATGTATTATTTAATTTTTATGGTAAGTTACCTCTATAAATATATAGAGGTAATATTTATGCGAGGATTTACATTAGTTTGGTTATTTAGTATTTATAATTATTTTTAGTAATATTATTACATATTAAATTAATAAGATTATAATAGTAACAATAATTTTGATATTATTAGAATTGATATTAAGAGAACATTATCAAAAAGTAAAGTAATAATCCTGGTAAGGAAGTAATAGAAATATTAAGAGTACTATTGATATTGATCTCTTTCACAATTATAGTAGATAATGATATTATTATAACTAACATTAAAAAAAAATAGTATTAATATTAATGATGATATTAATAGTCAAATTAATAAGTATATTAAATTTAATATATCTACTCATGTTGAGAGAGGTGATAAATATTAAGAACAAGAAATAATATTAATAGTAAATAAGTTATTAATATTAAAATTGCCATTATAGTAGTGAATAATAATGTCATTAGCATTAAAGCTAGAGTTAATAATGGTCATACTTTAATACTAAGTAATAGTATTAATACTATGGGATCATGGTATTAATGATTTAGTTAATGTTATAAAATGATAGTTTTATCATTAAAACTTGTAATAATAATGACATTGATATGAATGTGGATGTTTACAAATTTTCAAACCATAAGGTTAATCATAGTAATAATATTAGTATTTGTAGAGATATTATTATTGTTTGAGTAAGAAATGAAATTTTGACCAAGTGACTCATGATACTATTGTGTGAAACAATCTCATTGTGGTTTTTCTCAAGGTAACATTAATGTATTTATTTTAAATCAGGTGGAATCTTAGTTTTTATTCTTCAAATGGTATTTGTGGAACCTTGTGAAACCTAGCTTTAAGAGTTGATTTTTCCTTCAATTAATGGTGTGTACAAGAGACCTCACTACATCCCACTCTTAGGTGATGTGTCAATTATGGTGTTTCTTGTTCAACATTGTTTTATGCATATTGTCTAGTTGCTATTTCCTTGCATGATTATTAGTAATGGTTTTTATGCATGATTATTTAAGAAAAAAGTTGGCTGTGTTTTTCCCTTGTGTTTAAATTTAGGGCATGACATTAAATCCATTGGATTGCCATTAAATTTCCCATATAGCTGTTGGGAATAGGTGCCTCAACTTGGTAGATTTCCTTCATATTTGGACTTTACTACTCTATCGCTAGGAGCATCTCTTGGAGGTGCGGTTGTGCAGTTTACAGCCTTAGCGTGACCCTCTTTCATTCGGTTCATGGTTGGGTGGTGTTACCACCATAACATGGGGTCTCACTTCCTCCTCGATGATGGCGTGGTGGATTGGGCGATCGTAATAAACACTTACCTCGTTATTGTGGGGGTTTCTTGGAGAATGAACAATAGTGTAGTAGACCATGCCAGTTAGCGAAAGTGTTTACCACCACACCATGATGGAACTTAGCCCATGGTGCGGTGGCATGGTAAGTCATGACGGTCGACGTAGTAGGTTACCTCGTTATTTCGGAGGGTTGCACAAGGCTCAGTGGTAGGACAGTGAAGGTGGAACATCGATGGATGACTACCTACTACCATACTGTAGTGGCTATTAGGCCATGTCGTAGTAGTGCAGTGTGTATACTGCTAGACCGTGCAGGCTCTGATTGCACTGAGTGGTAGTGCAGTACACCACAATACCATGAGGGCTCGTCGATAGGCCTACAGTGGTGCAGTGGGAGGAGCTCGATCCTCGGATGGAAACTCTGACTCAATGATCAAAGTGATGGATGAGTAATGTTACAAAACATGGTGCAATAAGACTCATTGATTTTACATCGCTGTTGTAAATCAATAATTTATTGGTCGATTGCTTGAAGCGGTGAATGCATTAATTACTAGACCTGATTCGACGGTTGACAGAATCTGACTATAGCAAACATAATTAAATATTAGGCAGCTCGATGAATGAGTGTAGGGTGACTTGGACAAGAACATATCAGATTTTTCTGTTAGTGAGAATATTTATAATAAAGACACCTTATTGGTTGTTGATTGAAAAAAGTAATAGTCGAATGATTGAGATAGTCACTAACGTGACAGTAATATTCATTGTATGCGATATTGCATTGTAGCAGTGAGTGTGTTTGTGAGGAGATAGACTAGAATTTTGTTGTGAGCTGACATATTTAAGTGGAGTCTGTAAATTTGTATGTAAACTGTTTTAATGTGATATAAAGTGATTTTTCTTGGTGTGGTGGGTTTTTTCTCCTATAAGGGTTTTCACATGTAAATCTTGTTTTATCTCTGTGAATGTGTTTTTTTTGTATTTCCTGTTATATTGTGTTTGTTCATATCAAATGTTTAAGAAGTTTTAAAAGTGGTCTTTGCACTTATCCTATGTGGTTTTAGTATTAGGAAAGAGTTTTTGCACTATTGCTTTTCCTTTCAAGTTGTATCAGAGCATGGCTAGTTGTGTTATCCTTGTTAGTAGGGCTAGTTTTCTGTGCTAATTTTGTTTCAGTCGGATTCTTACAAAGGTAGAACCAATTTACTATGTCTTTTGTCTCAGATGGCAAGTACATCTAGGAGAGTAGATATTGAGAAGTTCAATGGTAGAAATTTTGAGTTGTGGAAACTCAAAATGGAAGACTTGTTGTTGAATAGAGACCTTTGGATTGCCACTAGGTATGAAACAAGAAGATTGGGACCTTGCAAATAGAAAAGCTAGAGGCTTAATAAGACTTAGTCTTGTAGATTATGTACTCTTGAATTTCCATGAGGAGAAGAATGTAGCTTCATTATGGAAGAAGATTCGTGATATTTATCAAGGAAAGTCTCTCATACATAACTTATTCCTGAGGAAGAAGTTGTACTCCTTGAAGATGGAAGAAGGTGCATCTATTGCAAACCATATGAACTCATTTAATATGAGCATTGCTCAGTTGGCATCTGTGGGTGTGAAGATAGAGGAGGATGATCGTTGCATTCTTTTTTTTGTTTGTTACTTGACACTTGGGACCATCTAGTAATGGCTATTGGAATTACAACTACTACTTTCAAAATGGAAGATGTGGTTGCTTCACTGCTGTTAGAAGAAATGCAGAGGGAGTCTTTAGAAATGGCTAAGGAGGATATTTTTGTTCGGGGTAGATCGAAGGAGAAAGGAAAGAAGAAGGACAAGAAGTTTAAATCCAAATTTGAAGGGAAATCAAAGTCTCTTGGTAAAAAGTCCAAGGTGAAATACTGGAACTGTGGGCAGCATGGTCAAATTAGAAAGGAGTGTAAGGAGAAGGAGAAGAATAATAATAACTCTTTAGATAATGACTCTTCTCAGATTGATGCAGATGCCCTCATTGCAGCTTTGGCAACTTAGGCATCAAATAATCTCTAGTTGATTGAATCAGGCACATCTTTCCACATGACGTCTCATAGAGAATGGATCACTAATTATGAAAAGTATGATGGTCAAATGCTCTACCTAGCAAGTGATTCAACACTAGATATTGTTGGCCATGGAAAAGTCAAAATATAGTTCTCTGATGGAAGAATCAAAGGGATTGGTGGTGTACTACACATACCAGGTTTGGCTCGTAACTTACTTTCTGTCAGTAAGCTAAATGATGCTGGTGTGGAAGTTTCTTTCTCAAGTAAAGGATGTAAGATGATTA
The DNA here is from genome assembly GCA_007115665.2 of Sequoiadendron giganteum. Lineage (NCBI taxonomy): Eukaryota > Viridiplantae > Streptophyta > Pinopsida > Cupressales > Cupressaceae > Sequoiadendron > Sequoiadendron giganteum. Next base: position 407,076,703 of record CM021100.1, on the reverse strand, counting down.
TAGGCACAATGGTGCTAGCTAAGGGTGTACAAACTGGCACTTTGTACAAGTTGGATGCAGATGTTTTTCAGTGTAACAATCTAGACAAAGTTTCTCATGCAGAAGAGAAGAATGACACTCCAGTGGGTACAAATACCTTGGAGATGAAACTCCCAAGGAAGAAGACCCTATTGTGGCATCATAGACTTGGTCACATCGGTGAGAAAGGTTTAAAAACCTTGAAAACTAAAAATCTTGTTGAAGGGCTTGTTGATTGTAAGCTTTAGTTCGATTTTTGTGAACATTGCATATATGGAAAGCAACACCATGTTTCCTTTTATTCGAGTCCTCAAAAATATTTTGGTGTACTAGATTATTTTCATTTTGATGTGTTTGGTCCAGTCAATGTTCCTTCGTTATCAAAGTCTAGATATTATGTTTCTTTTATTGATTATTTTTTGAGAAGGGCATTTGTATACTTTCTTAAGAGTAAATCATAAGTGTTCAGTCATTTTAAAGAGTTTAAAATCTTGGTAGAGAATCAGACTAGAAGGAAAATTAAATCCTTGAGGAAAAATAATGTCGGTGAGTTTTGTTCTATAGATTTCAAAAGGTACTACAAAGATCATGGGATTAAAAGGCATAAAACTACACCTTACACTCCACAACAAAATGGACTTGTTGAAAGGTTGAATAGGATTCTAATTAAAAGAGCAAGGAATATGTTGAGCAATGTTGGTTTGGAGCAGAATTTTTGGGCTAAGACTATGGCTACAACATGTTACCTGGTAAATTTCTCACTTTGTTTTGCTCTTGTTGATAATACACCTTTGGAAGCATGGTCAAGAAAGAAGCCCTCTCTAAGACATATTTGTGTTTTTGGGCTATGAGGCATATGTTTATGTGGCAAATGAGAAAAGATATAAGTTGGAGAATAAGGCTGTCAAATGTATGTTCATTGGCTATGGCGTTAGTGTGAAAGGATACAAGCTTTGGAATACTAATAATGAGAAGGTTTTCTATAGAAGGAGTGTAATATTTCATGAGCTGAAACCTTCAACAGTTGATCCATAGTTAGAGATAGATCAAAAAGAAAAGAAGAATGATGTAGTTGAGATTCCTCAAACCCTAGAAAAAGAGGAACTACATGGTGTACCTAAAACTAAGGAGAGTTCTAGTAGCTCTGAGAGCTTTGAATATGAATAACCACAACCTTAGCTAGTAAGAAGGTCTACAAGAGAAAGACGTCAACCTAGTAGGTATGGTTTCTCTACATTTGATTCAAACTATGCCTATGCTTTGATTACTAGCATTGATGAGGGTAGGACTGTAAAAGAGGCAATTAATATGTTTGATTCAAATTCCTCATTGGAAGCTAAGAAATAAGAAATGGAATCATTGAAGAAGAATGAAACCTGAGATATGGTGCCTTTGCCTAAAGGGTGAAAACCTGTTGGCTATAAATGGGTATTTAAGAAGAAGACTGGTCTAGATGGTAATGTTGAATAGTATAAAGTGAAATTGGTTGGAAAGGGTTATTCCTAGGTAGAGGGAATTGATTATGGAGAAATATTTTCCCCTGTAGCTAAGCTAAAATCTATCAGATTTCTATTTTCACTTGCAGCTGCGTATGACTTAGAGATTGAACAAATGGATGTGAAAAAACATTTCTCCATGGAGAGTTGGAAGAAGAAACTTTTATGTCCCAACCTGAGCACTTTGTTAAAAGAGGTAAAGAAAATCTAGTCTACAGGTTAAAGAAATCTCTATATGGTTTGAAACAATCTCCTAGAATGTGGTACCAAAATTTTGACACATTTATGTTGTCTATGAGATTTTTCAAAACAAAATCTGATCATTGTGTGTATTACAAATCTGAAAATTATTGTGTGCTTATTATTACCTTGTATGTGGATGATATGTTGTTCATAGGAATTAGTAATTCTATAAAATCTAATCTTAAGTCTCAGTTGTCTACAAAGTTTGAAATGAATGATTTGGGTGTAGCAAGGTATATTCTGGTTATGGAAATAACTAGGGACAAAAAGAGCAGAAAGATTTGGGTAAGTCAAAGTAAGTATGTAAACACTATTATGGAGAGATTCAATATGAATTATTCCAAGCATCTTGTTGTTCTTGTCTTGTAGGGAATGAAGCGATCTGCTGAATATTGTCCAAAATATTCTATTGAGATGGAGGACATGACCAGGGTGCCCTATGCAAGTGTTGTTGGAAGTTTAATGTATACAATGGTCTGTACAAAGCCAAACATTGCCCAAGTAGTGGGAGTACTCAGTTGATTTATGGAAAATCCAGGAAGGAAACATTGGGATGCTATGAAGAGAGTGTTTAGATATTTAAAGGGAACTTCAAAATTTTCTCTATTTTACCATGGCAATTTGGTTGCATTACAAATAACACTTAGCATTCATTGATATGTGGATTTTGATTGGGCAGGGGACATTGACAGTAGAAGATCCACTAGTGGTTACACTTTCATGTTAAATGGTGGTGCAATTAGTTGGATGAGCAAGCGATAGGCTGTAGTCAGTTTGTCCACTACAAAGTTAGAATACATGGCAGCAACACACACCTACAAAGAAGTTGTTTGGCTCAGTCCTTTGTGTTATGATATTGGTTTTAATGCATGGAAGATTACAATTTTTTGTGACAGTTAGAGTTCCATTTTTCTCACAAAAAATCCAACTTTCCATGCCAGGACGAAACATATCAATGTGCAGTATCACTTCGTTAGAGATATGGTGGAAGATGGAAAGGTCTCTTTAGAGAAGGTGGATACATTGACAAAGCCAGCAAGGATGGCCAAGTTCATATGGTGTGCAGATTCGATGGGCCTTGGGGCCTATGACCATCAATAAATTTAAAGTCTATAGGAAGCCAATAAGTCTTAGTCAAGTGGGAGCTTGTTGGAAATAGGTGCCTGAACTTCTGGCTTGGAACCTTTATTTAAGACTTGGTAGATTTCCTTCATTTCAATCCTTTACTGCTCTACCACTAGGAGCACCTCTTGGAGGCACAATTGTGTTGTTTACCACCTTACCATGAGCTTCTTTCATCTGGTCTATGGTTGGGTGGTGTTACCGCCATACTACAGGGTCTCTCTTCCTCCTCGATGGTGGCATAGTGGATTGGGCCTTCAGAATGAAAACTTACCTCATTACCATGGGGGTTGCTCGAAGAAGCGGTGGTAGCACGGTAGATTGTGGTAGTCAGCGAAAGTGCTTACCACCACACTATGATGGCACTTAGGCCATGGCACGGTGGCACGATAAGCCATGACGGTTAGCATAGAAGCTTACCTCCTTACCACGGAGGGTTGCACAAGGCTCAACGGTAGCATGGTGAAGCTGGCAGATTGATGGAGGAGTTCCTACCTCCATATCGTAGTGGTTGTTAGGCCATGTTGCAGTAATGCAGTGTGTATACCGCAAGACCATGCAGGATTTTATTTTGCATTAATAGTAGAATGATTTTGATAGTCACTAAGGTGATGGTGGCATTCATTGTATGCGGTATGGCATTGTAATAGTGAGTGTGTCTATGAGGAGATCGACTAGAATTTTGTTGTGAGCTGACATCTTCAAGTGAAGTCTATAATTTTTTATGTAAACTATTTTACTATAATACAAAGTGATTTTTCTTTGTGTGGTGGGTTTATTCTCCCATAAGGGTTTTCCCACATAAATCTAGTGTTATCTCTATGAATGTGTTTTTTTTGTATTTCTTGTTATACTGTGTTTGTTCATCTCAGATGTTTAAGAAGTTTTGAAACTGGTCTTTGCACTTCTCCTCTATGGTTTTAGCGTTACGAAAGTGTTTCCGCACTATTTCTTTTCCTTTCACTAGAACATATAATTATATTCATCAATGCTTCTCCTATGTTCATGATTAACCATACTATCACAAATGATTAACAATATATTACTGATAAATTGTGTCTTTTTTGGTAATGAGAATAATGGTTTTCCAAGGTCAATTTTGTTTTAATTGAATAGTACTCTTTAATAGTTACTATATAGAAAAGATTAAAGTATAGGTAAAATTTCCAATATTTAGGACTTGTCCTCAAAGAATATATTTCTTTTACAAATCACATGTGAGCTTCCATAGTGATTCCCCTCTTTCATGGCCAAATTATTTTCTATTTACAAGTAACAAATGCATCAACTCTTAGTTTGACTAATATCACAATCTAGTCCTAGATAATATTGATGTGAGATGTGAGAGTGAAGTGGACGAGGTTGATGCACTATTCAAAAATAATTGTGATCAAGTAGACACACAAAGGGGATAATTTATATATATTTGTGAATTTTTTATAAAAATTGATGCTCTAGTTGAATGGATTTTCTATAAAATTTCCTTTATGTCCCATTTTCTTAACTTAAGAGTGTCAACTATTGTATTTTTAATTTCAATATTAGGTGTATATATACATATACATAAATATATATATATATATATAAATATATAAATATACATAAATATATGTATATATATAAATATATAAATATTTATTATTATGAGCAATTTTATATTCTAGCATTACTATGATGTTGTAAGTGTTCCACCATTCATGAAGTTTTTGAAAAAGAATAAAAATTTGATTATTTCTTCTTTGATTTTATTTCATTGTTTAGGACTTGTGTTGGTGATTTTAGTATCTAACATCTTATTTTACTTCTATTTAGCTACTATTTGTTGAACAAGACAACTATTAGGGGGTTGAATCAATTGTTTAAATTTTTAACCTTTAAAAACTTTCACTGAAAGTTAGAAAAATGAACATTCACAAAACCTTTACTTTGTTAATGTGTTGAATCATTAAGTGCAGAAACAAAAAACAAAAGTAATAACACCGTGCACACAATAACACCAAATTTACTTGGAAAATCTAATGAAGGAAAAACCATGGTGAGGATTTTCTCACAATATAAAGAATTCTAAAACCGAATACAAAGGCTCACTACTAGAAAGGCTAACTACCAAAAAGGATTACTGGTAGAAAGGCTCACTACCAAGACAAGACACACTGTCCAACAAGGTCTTACTACCAAGATAGGACATATTGTCCAACAAGTCATTACTACTAGAGCGCTCACTACCACAAAATTACAAAGAAGATACAAGGGGATTATCACAAAGAGAAAAAACTATCTCAATGCAACAAAAAATTCCACCACAATTTTCTCACACACTTGTAGTCTCACATGAAAGATGTCAAATTCCTTCAGCTCACTTCCTTCTTAACCATAACATGAAATTTGCACTACACTACTCACATTCATGTCTCACATACATATCTCATGTATATCTTTCATCTATATTTTCTATCTTGTCTTTCATCTACATCTCAACTTGTACTTATACTGTCTTCAACCTTGAAACTCATCCAAGGTCGGTCATACACTGTTTGTATTTACAAATGGAAATTAGGTTGGTGTGAAAACATTCTATGATGGAATTCGAATAAGGGAAACCCAAAAACATACTTAATGAAGACCTAAATAAGTCCCAACATGCCTTGACACACTTCCATGAATTTTGTAAGTAGTTTTTAACACAAGGTCAGCCAACACCAGTGTAAAACACATAAATCAAATTAAGCACATGCATCCTTAACACGATCAAATCTTTTCAGACAAAAAATTTCACTTGAACACGACCTCATAAACTTACTCTTAGAAGCACATGTCATGAAACCAAAATATTTTTGAACAAGATAATTAAGAGGGTGGGTGAATTAGTTGTCACAAATTTAAACTTGAATTCATTCACCATAACTAATCTTTAACACTACTTAAATTATTAAACATTAAATACAAGTGCAGAAATTGAAAACCATCACACAAACACAAGAACACTAGATTTACGTGGAAAACCCAATGAGGAAAAACCATGGTGAGAATTTAAATCACACTATAGAGAATATAAAAAATGATTACAAAAGGCTCACTACCTAAGAAACAAGGCTCACTGCCAAAATAAGGATACACTATCCTAATTAGGACTCACTCTACAACAAGGATAACAACCTAGAGGGCTCACTGCCATAGAGATACAAATAATATAGAAGAGACATGTTATAGATAGAAGAAAATATCAATGCAACAGATAAATCCACCAAAATTTGCTTAACCGCTTGCAGGAATTCATTAATGATAGAGTACACCTTCAACTCATTGCATCAAAAAAATCAACATTTAGGCTTCCCACTGATCTACCACACTCACATCACACACACTTATTGATTCACATCAATCTCACATCTATGTAACCTATTTATTTGAACTTATCTCATTGTCCATCTTTCACTACTACTCATCTTCTATATATACCATCTTCAACTTTGGAAAATATCTAAGGTCAACCATCCAACATTAAATTCAAGTTAGGTCAATGCAAAAAAATTCTAGGGTAGAATTAGAATGAGGGAAAACCAACCATATTCTTGATAAGGACCCAAATAGATCCAATATGCTTCATCAGCTCCGAAGATAGTGTTCAATACAATGTAAAACACATAGAACAACTAAGAACAAACCTTCTAGATACCAAAATTATCTTCAATACAATCATAAAAACTTAAATATAGAGCCACAAGTCATAAGAACTTATCAAAGAGATATCCAAAACAACAACATTTTTCTTGGACCTCAACCAAAAACATAGAAAACCAAAATTCACAACTGGTGAACATAACTCGTACTATACAATGAATCAATAGAAAAAAATATGGATATAGCAGCTTCCAACAATAACAATCAGCATATTTGAACCACACAAACATAGGTGCAAAGAATAGGGAAAATCCTAGAGTAACCACTAAACACCTATAACCTTGCTTCAATACAATTTTCTCAATATCCTCGACATGAACAACTAATAACCTACAACCATTACATCAATTAAAACAAAAACTAGTTGATAACCAACTGACTAGTTGATATCAATGACACCACCATCATTCTTTTCATTCTTGCATCAATCTCCCCCTTTTTCATTGATGGCAACACATGATGTGAAAAACCATCAAAGAAAACATACTAGCTTTGAATACATTTCTTAACATTTTTTTGTTTGTTTCTCCCCCATAGTAGATAATATTTTTCACATTCTTCCTCTTCTCTTTTTCATATTCTTCCTCTCCCCCTTTGAAATCAATGGCAAGGGAAAAATATATTTTACATTGATTTCCCCTTTGACATTCAAAAAAAAATATAATGGCAACACATGACACTACCTGCTCCCCTTGAGAGGTAGCCACCAAAAATTAGTGTAGAAGAAAGATATATCCATAGATCCAATGAACTGATGTATCTCCATATGTATCTAGTTCAAGAAAGAAGGGGAAATGACCCCTAACTTCTCTCAAGGATACTCAAAAGTATCTTTAGGATGAGCCTTCATAAATATATCAACAATCTAATCCATCATCAGAACATACTCAAGATTTACTTCATTCTCCGTGACCTTCTCTCTCATGAAATTATACTTGATAGATACAGTCTTGTTCCTCAAGTGCATCACTAGATTCTTTGAAATTTTAATTGCACTTGTGTTATCACAAAAGATATAAATAGGTTCATCATATAACACTATGATATCTTTCAATGTCTATTTCATCCATAGAACTTGTGTACAACAAGATGCAACATCTATATACTCAGCTTCAGCAATATATAAGGAAATATAATCTTTCTTTTTACTCAACCATGCCACCAATATGCAACCAAGGAAAATTTCACCACCACTTGTACTCTTTTTTTCATCTACACATCCAACCCAATCTTCATCTGTATAAATACTTAGTGTAAATTCAATATCCCTAGGATACCAAAATGCATAATTTGGAGTGCAATTCAAATATTTGAATATTCTTTTAATAGTAGCAACATGTGTTTCCTTAGAATCTTCTTGAAATCCATCCACAAAACAAACACCATGCATAATATCCAATCTAGTAGTAGTCAAATACATAATCCACAAATCATAGATCTATACTTGCTCTGATCAACCTTAGCTGAATCATCATCTTTACCCAATTTTCAACTAGTCACCATAGGAGTACATACCAATTTCGAACCATCCATCCCAAACTTCTTCAAAATATCTTTTATATAGTTTGAGTATGAAATAAAAATTCATTTTTATGTTTGATTTATTTGTAGCCCAAGAAAGAAATTCATCTCTCCAAACATAGAAATTTCAAATTCTTTTTGCATATCTTCCAAAAATAACTTACACATAGTTTCATTTCCTCCAAAAATAATGTCATCAACATATACAACCACAATCAAGATTTGTCATTTTAAACTTTAAAATACAAATTACTATCTATCATACCTTTGTTGAAACCTTTCTGAATCAAATACCTATCTAACCTTTCATACCAAGCTCAAGGAGCTTTCTTCAATCCATATAAATATTTTTTCAATTTTCACACCATATCCAGTTGATTTTACAATTGAAATCCGTCTGGCTGTTCCATGTAGACCTCTTCTTCTAGCTCACCATTCAAAAATGTAGACTTGACATCCATTTGATAGACTTTGAAATCATTATGAGAAACAAATGCTAAGAGAATCCTTATAGCTTCCACTCTTGCCATAGGAGAAAAATTCTCCTAAAAATCTATTCCTTCTACTTGTCAGTAACCATTACACAAAATCCTTGCTTTGTTTATAACCACTTCTCCATTCTCATTCAGCTTATTCCCGAATACCCACTTTGATCCAATAATTTTTTATCTTCCGATCTTGGGACCAATTCCCAAGTTTAATTCTTCTCAATCTACATAAGTTATTATTTCATAGCTTCTATCCAATTTTCATCTTTACATGCTTTACTTATAGTCTTCGATTAAATCTCAGAAAATAGACACATATTTACTTCAACAATAACTCTTTTTCTTGTTAGTACTCATTTTGTCTTATCTCTGATCATTTGTGTTTCTGAATGATTCATCTACACATATCTATGTGTCTTAGGGGAGACCACCAGGGCTTTTCTTTCATTTTCTTCATTCTTCTTCTTTTTCTCATCCTTTTCTTGTTCTTCAAAATTTTATTCAATTCTTACATAATTAGGTTCATCAGATACACATCCATCAATATCAATTGAATTGTTCATTTTTTCATCAACCTTGGCATTTTCACTTTCTACAATATTTCTTGTTCTTTTTATTGAAACATCTATATGCTTTTCTTTTAGTAGAATACCCAAGAAAATTTTCTTCATTGCTTCTTGCATCAAACTTTCGTAAAGTTTCTTCATCTCTTCTGATATAAAATTTACTTCCAAATACCTTGAAATAATTAAGAGTAGGAATTCTTCCACACCATAGCTCATAGGGAGTCTTTGTACTATTTTCTCTTGCTTGAACTCGATTGAATACATAAAAATTAGTATGAATAGCTTCTCTCTAGTATACTTCTAGTAAGCCAACTTTAGTAATCGTTGATCTAGCAACCTCTTGAACTATTCTATTCTCTCTTTTAACAACTTCATCCTACTGAGGAGTTCTTGGAGAAGATAACTATAATTTTATTCAATTCACTTCAAAAAACATATTAAACTCATGGGAGGTGAATTACACACATCTATTATACCTTAAGCATTTTATGCTCAAATTCACTTAATTTTCAACCATAGATTTGAATGTCTTAAATCTATCTAATGCATCTGATTTCTATCTAAGAAATGTAACCAATGTATATCTAGAATAATCATCAATTAAAAGAATAAATTAACTTTCACCTTGTAGAATTCTCGCTCTTGTAGGACCATAGAGATATATATGAATTAAATAAAATATTCTAGTAGTAGATTATTCCTTTGATCTGCAATGGCTTCTAGCTTTCTTTCCAAACTAACAATTCTTGCAAATAGCATTAAGAGGCTTTGTAATCCTTGGTAAATCTCTCATGGCCTAAACTGAATTGATCCTCACCATTTATCAAAATTCATGTGACACATTCTCTGATGCCACAACCAACTATCATTAATCTAATTCATAAAGCATCATCCATCAACAACCTTAAAATGATAGATACTTCCTTAATATTTCTTTCCTATAGTTCAATCACTATTTTGGATCCTTTCTTGATCTCACATCTCTCATCCTCAAAAACAAGATTATATCCTTTAATGAATGTCTATCGAACAATCAAAATATTATGCCTTAAACCATTAACATAGTATACATCATTATTATTATGCTTGCAATCAAAACTTATTTAACATATCCCACAAATTTTAGCACCAGTATCATCTCCAAACATAACCAAGCATCTATCATATTTTTCAAGTTTAAAACACTTGCTCTTATCATAAGTCATGTGATTTGAAAAACCACTATCAACAACCTAATAATTATTTTCCTATTTAGCATGTAGGGTATAGATTATAGCACCTTCATTTTTTTCTTTTCATAGAGGGTTTTCCTTCACCTATTTTTCAGAATTAGCATAAGTAGGTTCATCCTTTATAGCGAAAAAAAATCATTCATTGTAATCAATATATTCATAATCAAAATCCTCATTATAAATACTAGAATTATCATTCACATAATACTCTCTGTTGATCTTCTTACCTTTCTTTTCTTTCTCATATCTTTTTTTATTCCTCTTAGCACTTTCTAGAAATTTTGTACCATAATGACATATTTCTCCACAACTAAAGCATTTTGAGGGTAAATTACCTTCATACTTATTGGATCCTTTCCTCATGCTTCTCACAAAGTTGGATTCTACTTCATCAAGATTTTATTCATCTAGATCTTCAACTTTTGTAACCTTAAAATAATTCTATGATTTGAAACCATTTCTCAAATCTGATTTCCTCATTTCATAAGATATCTTAGAGATTCCAATAACAAATCTTTAGTGTAGGTCTTATAATCTATATTATATTAAATAACATGTACCTTTTCACTATAATCATCAAATAGAGTCCTAAGAATCTTATTTACAATCCTAGATTTATCTACAATAGCACCAAGTCCTCACAGTCCAACTACTATCTTATCCAATCTATGTGCATAAGCTTTAACATTCCAAGATAGTATTCTCCATTACTTATGCATTTGTAGTAGGTTCCTAAGTTTGATAAGCGTGAGACAAAGAATTGGTTCTTGTCCCATAGCTCCTTGATATTTTCCTAATTACATCTTATTTTCCTTTGCTTGACTCTAAACATTGTAGAACATTATTTCAACATATTTGTGGCTTTTATCTTTGACTAAGTGAAAATAATAGATTTTACATCTTATCTTTGACTTTCAATGCTTCCTTTCTTCTAAGTACTAACTCTTTCCATATATTTTTATTGACATTTGACTGTATCGTATCCATGTTTATATTATCAATAACAATGTACTGAGAAAACGCATTTAAGATGGTTTCTTTTCCTTTATCACCAACCTCATTATATAACTTAGTAGTGCTCATGAGTACATTATCAATCAAATGATTTACTAAAGTACTGAGAACTAAGGGTGGATGGTTTCTTATTGGAGGAGAGTCAGACATAGTCACCACATGGTCAGTTGAGTCTTCTCCATTCTTCTTTACATGCACATGAATACGGTATGTATCTCCCTCTATTTATGTCTCCTCATTAGTGGATATCTCTACACTAATTTTGAATCCTTCACTGGAGGTACTACCTATTCTTTTCCTATTCAGCTGATGCTCCTCTTCAAGACCAAGCTCAATTTATTCTTCAACTAAATCAATCAAATTTGTTTTCCTATAAGCCTTTTATTTCTCTTCTTTTTCCTCCAAAATTAATAGATGTTGTAGTAGCAGGTATGTTTTGTTTCTTGGATGGCTTGGTACTTGGACTAGTAAGAGTAGAAAACCAATAGACATAGGGATACTTTGTTCTTTTATTTTCCCTTTCACATATTTAGTTGTACTAGGTGCAATAGAGCTAGAAATAGGTGTTGGTGTAGCTCCAAAAGATAACCTTGTTGATTTTCTAGGTCTGGTGGGTAGATCCATATAATTATCTTTCCTTTAATCGAGGAGCTTCAAAAATTCTATTTTATCCCTAGTGTATGCTATATCTTGGAAAAAAGATTCAACTTTCTTTCTTTATTTAGGTGCAAAGGCTTCTAAGTGAATTTCAATATATTTTTCCTTAAATGTACCTAATCTAGGTAGAGATGGGTGTTTAGGACTAGCCAACAAAATCTCAATGTATCCTTCTGCCCAATTCTCTTCAATTTCATACCCCAATGGTTCAATCCAACAAATTCTAGGTTGTACTACCTCAATGGTGAATTCCTCGGTAGACATAAGAAATGTTATCTCCTTTTCATACTTTTTCACCAGACTTCTTGGACTCCTTTCTCTTTCATGCATTTCATTCTAAAAGACATGCAAATAAATTAGTTAAGGCATTGTTCTATGCTCTAAATTCTCCTAGACTACATAGATAATCATTGATCTAATGAGAAATTGGTCTGGTATTATCCCATATTATATTCTTTCTTCCAAGTAATCCCCTTAGAAAATAAAATAACAAGTAGACAATAAGAGTACAAAACTTAAAGACATGTCTCTTCACCTTTTTCATACTCAAATTTTCCATAAGTTGCAGTATCAACAGCTCAAAATCCATTCCATTCACCACCATTTCATAAGCTATGGTAATTTCATTGGTCAATAGAAAGTTCACTCTATTTGTGAAGTATAATTTTTTCACAATCATAATGGCATCATATTTAATGACAAGGTTTTTAATAGATTTAATGGTTAGGGATCTTCTATCAAACTCGACACCAATTAACCTTTGTTGGAGTGAAAAAGACACTGAGAGGGGGGGTGAATTAGTGTCATTAACAGTTTTGACAAAAAAATTTTTTTTGAAATAAACTAGATGTATGCTCTCATTTATCAATGATAAACTCATTCATGTATTGGATGCAATCACATAAATTGAAATGAGAATTATAATAGTGAAACATAGCATATTAAAGAATTCATGAGATGAATTAGATGAACCACAAATAAGCAAAATGACACAAGATATGCCAAGTGGAAAACCATCCTGGGGTAGAAAAACCACTCCTAAACTGCTACAACCCCTCTTTTAGAAACACCGATTTCAAGGAGCACCAACCCATTTTTTATTTTTAGTAAGTCATACAATGATACAAAGGATCTCTCTATTTCTCTAGTTTCTCTTAAGTGCCTCTTGATGGACAATGCCTAAAATCGTCAAGGTTCAAGAATGACCCTTCAGAATTCTAACCATTGTCAAGCCTTGAGACAACTTGATAATTAACTTATATTTTAGATTTTCAATCTCTATGCTCAACATCTCTTCAATACAGTCACTGTAGACACCTAAAAATGACCTAGGCCTACGAGCACTATTTTATCACCTTTTCGTCCTAACATAATTATGACATTTTAATTATGTTCCTAACCCACATTCAACTATTAATTAATTCATAATCTCTCATTCTTCATGATTATTAAATAAATAAATCTTATTTATCTATTTAATATGTCACTAATTTTCAAAGTCTTCTCTTCATTAAATAAAATCTTATTTATTTAATTAATCCTTATCATTAATGTCCTCCTAATTATTAAAATTAATATATTTTAATATATCTATTTAATATGTCACTAATTCCTAAATCCTCTCTTAATTAAATAAATTCATTAATTAATTTAATTAATTAACTAATTCCTCTAAACTAAATAAGTATTTTAATTATTTAACTATGGCATGTGACACTTCTATATTTTTAAATAAAACAAATCATTTAAAAATATCTCGCATGGTTAACTGATTCTTCATTTAGTAATTAAAAAATAAATTACTTCTTATCTCACAAAATCCCTATTTTGAATTAATTTAATTCAAAATGGAATTATTCCTCTACAAATCAAGTAATTTCCAAAATTATTGATTTTCTAAAGTCTCATCCTCTTGTCTTCTGATTTTTACTAATTTCATCTCCACTGTCACATTCAGTCTTGATTTAATTCATTTAATTAAATCTTATTTACACATATGGGTATTTTGCCCTAACCCTAATTGAGAGTTGCCTTATTGAATCTTGACCTTTGATTCTAGGCCATTCCTTAATGCTCTCATCTTGACCATCCATTCAAGATTGCATTTTCTATAAAATGACAATCTTGATCTCATTTTCGGATGGATCATTTTTACTTAATATATTCTTAATATAGGCATTCTCATGTATCTTAGGTTTTTATCACTATTTGCATACTAGGATTAAATTGCTAGTTGCATATTAGTTCATTTTACAAATCCTTCAAAGGCATTGCTAGGGCTAGACAAATATAATTTGCTCACAAATCTGAGGGCATTATTTTCATAGGAAGCTTGAGGAGGTGCAATGGAAGTCAGCCATGGAGTGTTAGATGGGTGAGATCTCTCTAGTTTTCTCCATTTATTTATTATTATTCCTATGCTTTCCATTGATTTGATGTTTTCATTAACTTGCAGGTACAACTAATCATTTAGTGATGTTTGCAGGAAAATAATGTCATTACATTGGTGAACCCGACCTCTTTAACATGTTTTTGTAGGATCTTTTATGGCCTCAGTTTTGTTTTTCAGGAACAGGTGTACGAAACGACGTATTTTCCATTTTTTCCACACAAGCATTCCATTGTGCCAAATCTGCATTCGCAAATGATGCAAGTGCTCTATCGAGCTGCAATTGCTAGCTCCTGAGCCGCAATCACCAACTCCTGAGCCGCAATCGCCATATTGCACTGCAAACGCTAGCTCCTAAGCCGCAATCACCATATTGCATTGTAATCGCTAGCTCCTGAGCCGCAATCGCCATATGGCGCCGCAATCACCATATCGTGCCACAATCGCTAGATCCTGAGCTGCAATCGCCATATTGCACCGCAATCACTAGATCTTGAGCCGCAATCGCCATATCGACCTGCATTCGCCATTATGCACCAAAAATGACTAGTAAACTTCATTATTGAATAGTAATATGGATCTGATGCATCGGTGGCGAGTAATTGATTGATTTATGGGGTTAAAATGAACCAATCCTAGGATAGACACATAAATGGGAATTTATCAATCCTAGGATACACATTTAAGCTAGAATTTATCAATCCTAGGATAGACATTTAATTTGATTAAAATTTATCAATCCTAGGGTAGTCACCACACTTTTCTTTTTGGTTAACAATGAGCACCATGTTCTTGTCAAGCAATATCTTCACCTAGAATATTAAATGTTTATTTGGGTTTAAAATTGAACAAACTTGTTTTTTGTGTTTGATTGGATAATAGGCATATGCGCTCCCCTTTACTGGGTGATCAAAAAGCTAGACCTATCCATTTTTTATACTTATGCATTTTATGTTTTCTTACAACCCTTAGAAGGCCTGCTTTTGTGGGAAAAAGTACTCACCCAAGAGGAACAACCTAAGTGGGAACACCTAAAACCAAGGTTTCCAACCCACTTTAATCAAAAGTAAGTTGTTGATGAAAATCCAACTTGACAGTAGTAGGTAGGATAACCATCCCCAAAGCCTTTGTTCTAAAGGTTGGCAGGTCTCTCGAGGGAGTATATCTTTTGCCACACTGAATGGAAATAATTACTAAGAACCATAGTGTAGTAGCCAGCTGTGTCAATAACTAAACATCATTTCAGTCACAATGTAAGGGGAGGGAAGAATCTCCCCCCAAGACACTTACCATATAATCACCACAGATTGTTTGCTCAGGGGATTTGGTATCCACTTCCATCACCTTGATTACACACCTGGAAAAGACAAAAACACGGGTGCCCTCTAGGGGGTGACATGGCTGTATGAGTCGACACAATTTTAAGCTGTGGGCTATGATTGTTATGATGACCCTTTGACTATTAAGAGTGAGTCTACTTGAAATATCTTAATGTTCTAGTTTCTATGTTTTTTCCTACTATTTTCAAAACAAACTTGAACAAACTCAACATCAAAAATATGGGTCAAAAATGTGTCAAAATCTACAAAACAGTGTTCTGTTTTCCAAAAATTTGCCTATTGCAATGCAACCGCTCTATCACACCGCAATCATAATTTTGTGAGCTGCACTCTCTCTGCTGAGTTGCATTTACAACATCTTGAGTCGCATTCTCTATACTAAGCCACATTTGTTAGTATCAAATCGCATTCACTATAATGAGTCACATTTGCCAGTCCTAGAACCGCAGTCGACTGTCATTCAACACATTTTCATGATCAAGTTCCACATTTGAAATTTCGAACCACAATTGCTTATGTCTGAGCCGCATTTTCTCTCTCAAACCGCAATAGACCTGTCAAACCACATTTGCAATCCCAAACGCTGCATTTGCCATTTTGCAAAACATTTGCTAAATCCTACAATGCATTTGATATAATGCAACATATTTGTCATGTTCAAATGCATTTGCTACTTATAGAGATGCATTTGAACCTGTACCACATTTAAAACACTAAGCGATGCATTTGCCTGACTTTTAGAAAAACTTTATTCCTGTCATAAACCCGAGGCCAAAACATTTTCAACCAATTTTTCCTGGCATAATTTTCTACCAGCCTTTGTCCAAACTAAAACCAACACTTGTCTAAGTCATCCATCTTTGCATTTGCATTTATCTTGCAATCCATCATCCTCCTCTTCATATGCAAAGTCTTAAGGCCTCAAATTTACACCTTCGAGAAAGGAAAACTTTCCTTCCTTTGTCAAACCATTGTCTCAAAAATACATTGTCATTGGACCAATTCAAAACAAATCAATCCCAAGTCGTTGTCCTTTGGTGAGCTACTTCCAACTCATAAGTCTAGTGTGGAAATCTCAGCTTATCATTTTATCATGTTATTCTTGAAATCAATCCTTTGACAACCAATATTGAGACATTGGCCAAACTTTGAGTGGTTAGAAAACCTTTCCTAAAGGTCATTTGGCATAAGGCACTCATTACCACTTTGCATTTGACATCCCTTTTTGTCCTCATTATAAATTTGCATAGTCTTAGTCTCATTCCATCCACCATCATGTCTTCAAGTCACTATGACATGCTTGCTAGTCAAATTGAATACCAATTCAATAGCAAGGGTCAAGCACAACTTGCTAGGGACTGAAAAATTCTATACCTCCAATACAAGTCCAAATACATCTCAACCTCTAGTCCTCCATCCATCTATACCTCTTACCAACAACCCACAATTCCTAGTCCTCTATCCATCTACTATCAAGGGTCCCCTCACACCATCCATGGCACTAAGTCACAACAAACTTCCAATAGTGATACCCACCCTAACTTTGACAAGGAAAATCATTCATCCATCAATCCAGTCCAAGCCTTCACATCATATCCTAGTCCTCCATCCATGTCATATCCTAGTCTTCTATTCATGTCATATCCTAGTCCTTCATCATAAACTATCCTCCATCCATGTCATATCCTAGTCTTCCATTCATGTCATATCATAGTCCTTCATCATGTCCTAGTCCACCACCCACGTCATATATTAGTCCTCCATCCACATCATATCCTTGTCAGGTGGTCATGTCCTATTCTAGCCCATCATCCCTGAACCAAGTCCAAAAATCTATGTCCTATCCTAGTCCATCATGCACCAATCCATTCCAAGACAATCCATTTTGTCATGAAAACATATCTAGTCATGGTCTCCAAAGTCCCATCTCCTTGCATACACTTGAGGATACATGTCAAGAGGCAAGTCCAAAGCACAACATTATAACATCACCATTAGATCAAGATCAAAGTAGTCCATTCCATGACTCCATCTTTACATCCATTCAAGAAGTCCTCCTAGGTAATAATGGCATACCAAATACACCTATCTTTCGTCAAGAATCCATTAAAAACTATGACATTCAAGAGAAACCTATCCTCAATCAACACCCTAGTTTCAATCATGTCATTCCAATTGCACCCATCTTTTATCAAGACACTATCTTTGATCAAGAAGTCCAAAATGATCCACTCCTTGACCTATATTCCATTCACAATGAAACGCTTGAAGAAGATTCCATTCAAACTTCAAGCATTGACACTCCCAAAAGTGAGACACTTGCCTCCATGGGACACATAAATGATCCACCACTAGAACAAGATTATTCTAGCATAAACATATTTGCAAATGATCAAGCTATAACTGAATTTAGTGGGCTCTATGACAATGACCATGAAGACGGTTTTGACATAGACTTGGAAGCACCAAGAGAATCATCAGAATCTGACATGTCAAAAAATTAGACTGAAGATATTAATCAAAAGCCTTTCCAACATGTTCATAAAGCTACAACATCCTATCAATTAGGATCATCTAAGTTTTTCAAAGCAGGCTTTCTTATAGAGGAGAATATTTCAAGCGTTAATCTCCCTAATAAGGATGGGTTAGCATCTTGCTTCCAAAGTAACAAGTATCCCATCGCCAACAAAATCTGTCAGAACATGTATTATCAAGGCAAAGGATTAGGCCTACACGAGCAAGGAATTATGGAACTTGTACAAGTTCAAGTACATTACAGACAACAAGGTCTTGGCTATTCATCAGTCAGAAAATCAAATGATGTTAGTGGTCCCTCCTCGATATTGGGGGCAACTTTATCTAATACAAACATCAAAATGGGTGTCATGAGTAATCCTTGTCATAAGATTGTTACCAATACCCCTTCCCTCCACACTCCAAATCATCATTCCATCATGAATAAACCTTCCATTTGGAACCAACAAAAGTCTCAAAAATATAAAATCCAAAATCATGAGTCAAAGGCCATCAAATCAGACAAAAAATCACATGGACAAATGAAGCTAAAATGGATCCCAAAACAAAATAGATCAAGTCAAGAATCAGGCAAAGAAAATAGAAAAAATCCAAAATTCAATCAAAATGTGGAGCCATAGCACAAGAGGACTCCTACATATAATACATGTCCACCTCTGTCAAAATGGCCATCAACAAAGACATATGAAAATGTTGGTTCCAAACAACATCCTATCCCAACACCCAAAGTTTGGAGAATGAAAACTAATACATCCAAACATCCAACCAACCCATCCACATCCACCATCATACGTCATAACCCTACATCCTCCCTTAAGTCCAAACATCCCATGTCAAAAATCCATCACATCTTGGCAACAACTCTCTATCATAAAGACTCTCATGTCACCCTATCATGATGTGCATATTCAGATAAGGCTACCTCTAGTATCAACAAGGATCACAATGACATCAATCAGGTGTATGCAAGTGCTATCATCCTAACAAAGCAACTACTTCATAAAGGTCATTATTGGTATGTCATGGCACCAGTGTCTACATCGGCATCATCAAAGGCTTCAGCATAGTCAGTGGTCATATAAAGTATCAAGGCTATCCGACAAAACTGCAAAAATACAAAAAAAAATTGAAAAATAAAAAAAAATCGTCCCTTGATGAAAACGTGGCAAACAAGAATGGTGACACCAAAAAAATATATATATATCAGAAAATATCAAAAATAGTAAAGAGAAAAATTTCATCCAACGATGAAAACCTGGCAAACAGGCACTTTAGATAAGTACCATGATGAAAACCTGACAAACAGGCATCATGTGTAGAATAAATCATCTATGTGGACCATTGCACTTGGGGGCAAGTCATCTCATCTCCCATTCCCTTCACATGACATTTCCATCCACTCATCTAAACCTTATCATGTCCATCCATTTTCCCACCTATTTTGATCTTGACAAAGACTGGGGCAAAAACACAAATCATGCTTTGGAAAACCTTTTGACATGTCTATCTTCTCGTCATACCTTAGTCATTGAATATCATGTCATTACCTTCATAGCCTCCTTTTCACTAAGCGACATCATCCTCAGAGGCCATTTGATGTTTCTCCTAGTCCAAGCCATCCAGGTCTCCTATTTTCATAGTCATCAATGGTCCTTTTATACCTATCACCCATCTTGATTTCCCTTGTCAATGGTCTAAAGATCCCTTGTCATCCCATCTAGTCCTCACCAAGTCATTTTAAATGCAACAATATGGCACCCTAGCACATTATCCAGAACATTCCTTGACTTTGTCCCTGGCCCTGCTATAGACTTCTATCATCTTGCCATATCATTGTCATCTTCACATTGTTTTGGGATGTGTCCTTCCCACGTCAAACAACGTTGTCATTGTCATCATCACTTCCCATTCGGTTTTCAGCTTAACTAGCAACAAAATCATGGTTTTCCTTGGATTCATGTGCGTCAGCATCATTCACATGCATTTGTCACAATTTTTTGTAAAACCTCAAAAAATCCTAAAAATTTGAAAAAGTCCTAAAAAAATCCTAAAATTCTGAAAAAGTCTTGAAAAAAGACCTAAAAATCTTCAGAAAATACAACAACATCCAAATCAATGTCAAAATCCCAAAAATAGAGTCAAAGTCTATAACTTTTGGTTAGGTTAGTCATGTCAGGTAGTCTTTTGTCCATGTCTGAACTACATTGTCTCTACGCATTTGCTACGTAGGAAAGATTCATCTTTGAATCCCTGAGACATTAGGTCAGTCCTCTTAGGTTTTTCAAAATAGAATCATAAGTCAAACATTGTTGTGTCTGTCAAATAGTCATTCAAAACGTCAATGTCAAAATCAATTCCAAGTTAGACAACATAGTCCAATCAATCATACAGTCAAAATCAATCAGCATGCCAAAACATTATATCAATCTTGTCATCTTTTGGTCCTCTTCAAGATGTGTCCTTCTTGGATTTGGACCTCAGCAAAATTTCATTTTCCTTTTTGGGATGTGTCCTTCCTGAATTTAGGCACCGTCAAACCGTCAAACCATCAAAATAATCAATCTTTCATGCAATTAATCTTTAGCAAACACACATTGGCAATACAATTAAATGACTGTTAAATTTTGGCTATTTTGTCTTATCTTTGATTGACTTGTCATTTGGTCATGTTACTAGCTACCTCAAGGATGTCACATGAAGGATTTAGAGGTGCAATGATGTCTCATGACTTACTTCATTTTCTTTGACTGTTGTCTATGAATTGTCTTGTCAAAAAGACTGGGGCAAATTGGCCTCTAGTATGAGTTAGGACATTCCTTGTCTGTAATTGTCTACTTTGCAATTGAATGACCTTGCACACCTTGGTCTATGTCATACCCTAGTGTTTGTTGTCCATTTGTTTCATTTTACCGCCCAATGATGATTCAAGCAACACCTATTAATACCTTAGCAAATATTCAAGGATTCTAACATGCATTCCATTTTCCACACTAACTTGCATTTCCAGCTATCCTAACATTCATCTTCTAGTCCTTCTCATCAATTTTGAGACCACACCCATGTTCTTGGAACCCGACTATCCTCTCAAGGGGGCATACCGCTACCTCCTCGTCATTCTTCCTCATACTATTTTGCACTGGGGCATATTTTTGACTTGTTTTCTTTGCCACAATGTGACAAGCTGCATTATGACAAAGAGGGGCAAATGTAGAAACCTAAAAATGACTTGGGCCTGCAACCACTATTCTTACCACCTTTCGTCATAACATGATTATAACATTTTAATTATGTTTCTAACCCACATTCAACTATTAATTAAATAATTCATAATTATTTAAATTAATTCATAATCTCTCATTCTTCATAATTATTAAGTAAATAAATCTTATTTATTTAATTAATAATGTCACTAATTATCAAAGTCTTTTTGCCATTAAATAAAATCTTATTTATTTAAGCCTTATCATTAATATCCTCCTAATTATTAAATAAATATATTTAATATATATTTATTTAATGTGTCACTAATTTTTAAATCCTCTTAATTAAATAAATTGAATTAATTTATTTAATTAATTAACAAATTCTTCTAAATTAAATAATTATTCTAATTATTTAACTATGGCATGTGACACTTCTATATTTTTAAATAAAACAAATCATTTAAAAATATCTCACATGGTTAACTGATTCTTCATTTAGTAATCAATTTCAAAAATCAATTACTTCTTACCTCACAAAATCCCTATTTTGAATTAATTTAATTCAAAAAAGAACTATTCTTCTACAAATCAAGTAATTTCTAAAATTACTGATTTTCTAAAATCTCTTCCTCTTGTCTTCTGATTTTTACTAATTTCATCTCCACTGTCACATTCAGTCTTGATTTAATTCATTTAATTAAATCTTATTCACACATATGGGTATTTTGCCCTAACCCTAATTGAGAGTTGCCTTATTGAATCTTGACCTTTGATTCTAGGGCATTCTTTAAAGCTCTAATTTTGTCCGTCCGTTCAAGATTGCATTTTCTATAAAATTACAATCTTGATGTCATTTTCGGGGTGATCATTGCTGAATATATTTTTATTATAGGCATTCTCACATCTTAGGCTTCCATTATTACTATTTGCATATTAGGATTGATTTGCTAATTGCACATTAGTTCATTTTTCATAAATCCTTCAAAGCTTTGTTAGGGCTAGACATTTGGAGTTTTCTCACACACATAATCTGAGGGCATTCATTATACAATAGAGTTAGGAGGTGCAATGGAACTTAGTCATGGAGGAGAGAAATGGGTGAGACTGTTCTAGTTTCATTCCTTTTCTTTCATATTCTCCTATGCATTCTATTGCTTGATAAGATTATTATTATTGCATGCATGTACTAACTTAGTTCTATCTTCCAGGATAATATTTTATATCATTACAATCACAGTGACATATTCACATTGGTTTTTCACTTTCTTCCTCATACATTTCTCATAGTTGGTTAAAAATAGTTAACACAATCTAACTCTTTTTCCAGAAACTAACAACCTTATTTCTCATTGACTTTCCAAGAAGACTAAAAACCCTAATCTCTCTTTTTTTCTTCTTACATAGATTTCATCATTACATCTCAAGTAGAATACAACTGTAGCTCCTTTTACATATTTCAAAAACAATAGAGGTGATTCTCAAAGTACCCACTCTTTGTCGAACAACCTTGCCAGTTATTGTTGTGTTTCTAAGATAAAGATCAACATGCAGGTTTTCTTCTAACAAGAATAGTCAAGTAGTATGCAAATTTAGAAAAGAGATTGAACTCTGTCCCCACAAGGAGCCCACACAGGCAGTGCTAACCGAAATAAAATTAAAACAATATATATTCCATGAACAATAGCCTCAAAAAAGTAACTGCAACAACAATGTAACTGAGACCACAAGGCAGTGTAACTAAAACCACATAATAATGCACCCAGAACAATTATCACCGAATCTAGGTGAGAAACTTAATGATTACCCATAAGCCAAAAACACCATGCCTTAATGCAAGAGAAGAATTAATATGGTAAACTATTGTGATATGCATTTTAGATTATGTGAAATCCTGTATTAATTGTGACCACAAATAGAATAAACCCATTTTCCCATCTTCTAGATAGAAGTAAACATGTCTCTTCTATTATAAGAGATAATAGAAGTAAAGATTCTCCACAAATAGTTGAAGAGACTGTCATGAATATCTTTACCAGACCTACAGTGAGAAAAACATCCAATACTCCTTCCAATTTTGAGCCTTCACCCAATGACAAGAAGCTAACACAACCATCGACCATGGTAAGGTTCTTTTATATTCCCCCATTCACTATCCAAGTGTTTTAGAAAGCCAACAAACACAGTGAAACGTTTGAGAAGATTTCAATGGTGGCAGTCGAGTTAGGGTTCCAAACCCTCTAGCATGTGAAACAACAAAATGATTGCTCTAAACTTTCCAAGGCAATTCAACCAATGTCATTTACCAATTTTGATAAAGTTTGAAGTCCGAAAGGACTGAAGTGATAATTAGAAACTCATAATGCATTTTGAAATCTACGGACAGTCCAATGCAATGCATGTCAACCATCATCATTACCACTGTTCAAATATTAACCAAAGTGAAATGCCAACACAATAATGCCTTGTATAATTTGTCATGACTACTTTACAAACTAAATGCCAATTACCTTAGTCATACTTTTTTCCAAGTAATCAAATCCATGTCACTTCCATGGTGAAATTTTAAATAAACATAACCTTATACCTACTTTTGGCCTTAAGGCCTAGTGATTTATCAACACCACAAGACTCGATAACATAGGCACAAGTAATGAAAATTTTGTTTTCCTTTATTCAAAGTCAATTTCCATCATATAATGCCCTGTATATTCAATGCCTTATGAAATATAATAAAGGATAATTTTCATTCCAAATTCAATATACCGTATGCCCAAGCCAATATCACATGTTTCATATACCCATGCCAGTATCAATTATTTAAGGAAACCTGATAGGGTTTTCTTAAGACTAAGAACCAACTACAATTGATAGACCCAAGAACTAAGATAACTAAAAGAATTAACTGACTGGGTTTGAATAGAGAAGCACACCTTCGATGTTGTTCAATTTTTTTTATCAATGTCATAATGTTTGAAATCTGAATAAGCCAATAACATATAATCCTATAGATCACTATAGCACAAAATGTCAAATCAAAATCATGTCACCTGAACATGGGAGCATTGAGCATTAACCTATAAACAAGATTCCTTATGATCTACACATTGAGTCAAGAGATCAATTCCATCAACGATAACATAATAATTCCAAAGTAGGTATGCCAGTGATGGAATAGAAACAATGAAACTGAATAAACAACCACCAAGATTCCAAATAGAAACACAATATTTTCATCAAAGAAAAATAGAAAAAGAGAAGCTCAACAACCTTTTGACCTCATCACTTTTTATTAATTTTAGGACTAGAATGGCACTAGTGTCACAAAGACCAGTAAATGGATGAATTTCCTCCTTATTTATAATTCCTATTTCATGTACCCACACAAGATTGTTGTGAACCCTACTTAGGGCCATTCTAAAAAAAAATTGCATCACTTTTGTTGGAAAAGTTTAGAAACCAGTTCCAAATACTCAACTTCATCTGAACAAGGTTTTCATACTCTTTCTTTAGTAAAAAAACATCATTCAACTCATTATCCCACAAATCCTTCAACTCCTGGTGATCGAATTATTTGAGCTTCCCATGAATATACAGTCTTGGGTTTTCAGTGGGTAGTACATTACTCAGAATGTGCGAGAATGCACCCATTGGATAATTTTTGTACACCTTCCATGAAAATCTTCTAAATTTTGGTTGGGGCCTCTAAGTAATTTCCATTACAATGGGAGTGGCCATATTTCTCAAAACAAACTTGAATGAAAATGATTCTTCAATTTGAAAAAACATGAAATTTAGATGAGAGAGAATACCTTTCAGCTTGATAACTAGGGTTTTAAGGTACACTACTTGGAGCCACTTCTTTCTTGCTTTGACATGCACCACTTCTCCCATTTTTTGCACAAATGTTATTCTCCTTAACTTAGTAGCTCGCTTTATTATTTATTGGTTTTCCTTAATTTTTCATTTATTAATTTTCCACTTTAAATTTGTTAAGCACTCTGTAACATACCCTGTAGACCAAAAAGAGCTCTGCAATTTTCTTGATTTGCATGATTTCTACAAAAAAAATCTTCAACACCATAAAAATAGAGATTCATATCACTTGTCTTTGTGTCATCAAAAGACACCTCTTAAATTGAGGGCTTGATATATTTTTTTGTGTCTTCTCCCCCTAATTCCATTACTAGTTTTACCTCATAGAAGATTTATTTGTACCAAATGTAGATATAGGATCATTTTTTTTATCCTTATCCTTGGGTTCTTCCTTCTCTGTCTAAATTCTTTCCATTTATTTTTTGACTTCTTCAGGATTTACCTTGCTCATAGGCTTGTTCTTTTGATCTGGATTTGGTTTCTTCCACATTTTTCTCTTACAAGAGTTTGAGATAGGTCCTAGTTTGTTGGAAGAGTGGCATATAACATATCTTTGATCAAAATAATTTATTTTCATCCTTATCTTGCATTGATTAGCCTTGTGTCCAAAAATATTGCATATGTAACAGTAGCCTTGAAAGGAATGAATTCTTGAAGGTATTAAACCTGTTCATCATTACCTAACTTCTACATTTAGCAGATTTATGTCCAGATTCATTTCAAACATAAAAATTTCCAGCAAAGAATCCAAAATTTTGACTCATTCTATTTTGCTTCATCATACTACTAAATTTTGCTTCTCTATGTCCAATTTTGTTACATGAGTAACAAAATCCATTAAAATATGGATACCTTTGAGTAGGGTAAACCCACAAAAGTGGTTTACAATTCAAAATAGGAAGGAAAACTTGAAAAAAATGACCCCATGGCACAATTTTACATTTTGGGGGTTCGAACGAACCAAAAAAGGGTTCACATGAACTAGGGTTCGATCCAACCCATTAATTGAATGCAAAGACAAAATTCGAATGAAAAACCCTTTTGGGAAGGAGGTTTGGTCGAACCTGGGTTTGAGCAAACTCAGGTTCACTCGAACACCCCTGGTTCGAGCAAACCCCCCATTTCCCTGATGTTTGACAAAATTCACAAAAAAACCTAATTTTTTGCACTTCAGAGCTTGGTTTGAACATGAAAATGGCACAGAATTCACAAACCCAACTAGAATTAGGTAGTCCTCAGAAATAACTATCCAACTAATATAATTTTAATATGTTTTGGTTTTATTTGTATTTGTTTTTTTAGTTTTATTAAACATAGGTTTTTCACAAAAAATGAAGCTCTTTGTTCTGCACATGTGGAAAAAGAGTAGATTCTCAAAAAAAAAAAATTAAAAAAATGAGTGCACCAGATATTGAAGTCCTTGATCCAACAAAAAAAATGAATTTCGATATATACAAAAACATTATGCATTATACGATCGCACTATGTCTGAATTGTAATTGGTTTGACTTTGAAACTTGATTAAAGAAAAAATATTCAATAAAAATCTATCTAACCAAGTGGAAGCACTATATATCAGAGTTAAAATTCTAAATTCTGAAAGATTTAGAAATTTATCTTTCATGGAAAAAAAATTATGCATTATACGGTGAGCGTCACATTTTAAACATGTTGTTTTAAAAACAAAAAACTAGTTTTTGAGGGAGATGGAAAAAAAAGTGCAATTTGATTCGAAAAAAATTGAAAAAAATATTTTTAGTATCTACAAACAAAATTTCATGAAACTCTAGTTTGCATCGTCTTCAAATTCCTCACGGTTTAGCCGCTATAGGTGTGTGAAAGTGAAGATTTAGTTAAAAAAAATTATTTCAGTGTCCAGTTTGGCCAGATATTGTAAACCACTATTGTGGGATCATACAACATTATGTTTTTGAATGGGAATCATTCTGGTATTGATCCCTCATTCTTTTCTTTCATAACTGTTACTTTGGGGTTTCCTTTGATTGTCCACTTTGTTGTAGATTGGTTTGGTTTTTGATCTTTGTCCTTCTTCAATTCATAAACCACCTTTATTCTTTGCAGGCTTTTGAGATGAAATTAATTGATCAAGCATTGTAGAACTTGTCTTCAATCTTTCTTCGTGTACATTCACTTTTTCCAGATGGATATGTGCAAGATCATCATGGAAAAAAAAAACCCTTAAGTGGGGATGAAAATTCAGAAAATCAAAGTTAGGCAAATTGATGTAAAACTTTGAATAAGTTATCTATATTATTTAAAAAATATGTAAGAATATATTCTATAGAAAATTGAATTTAGTTTCTAAAATACTAGGTTTATTTTATTATTTTCAATCTATTTGGTAAAAAATTTAAATTTCAATGCAATAGTACTTAAATTTCAAGGAAAAAATAAGAAGTAGGTATCTGTCTAACCACCCTAACCACAAAAAAATGATAATATTTTTTTATAATATTTTAGATATAAGTAGAGGACTCATGTCCCAATGTGATGCATATTTATTAGTAATTTTTTTCCAAATAAATAATTAATTATGATGTTTTTATTACAACTTTAAAAAAATATAAAAACTTGCATATCTAACTAGCTTAACTTTGTCAAAACTTCATGAAATTCAATTTTTTTTTTAATCCTATAGTATGTGAAGCATAAAATGTGATACGTGTTTCGAATTCAAAAAAAGTGATACCGTTTGAAAGCTATAGATGTTTTTCAATCAGCCTATCAATCGGAACTTTAGTCACAATCCAAATAGAAAATGAATAATAAATATTTATTAAATTAAAAGTAAAGCATAATTTATATTGGTGGAAAGCTGAGAATATCCTTTAAAAACCCTCTTTCTTTCATCAATTTTGGGTGAAAAAAATTCATCAGCTACATGGGCCATCATATCACTTACATATCGCCACTTTTTGGCCCATCATGATCCTGCACATACCCAAATTAGCCCTTAAGGTTACCAGTTCTTGTTCAAGATTCATAAATTCATTAGTATTAGTTTGGATCTTAACTTTTTGACATTCCTCAATTCAATTCATTTCTTCTATTTCTACTTTTATTTTAGTAATATCATCATTGGCCTTCTCCAACTGATCACTAACTTCTCTATGTTTTTCTTTGAATTTTTTAATATATTCTCTCAGCTTTCTGATACACTCATTTACTTCCTTCATATTTCCTTTTAGAGTTTCTTTCTCATCCTCGATTTTTTTCAATTGCTCAAGGGTAGCATTAATCTCTTCAGATACATATTTTTCTTTCAGAGGACCGAAATGATAATTTCCAACCATGTATTCAATTTTTAGGACCTTCCTCAAGCTGTAAGACTTCTTCTGAGCAACCAATTGTTAAATATTTAGAATACTGAGATGGGGGTGAACTAGTATTTCGCTAAAAAAATTAATTAGTAACCATCCAATTATCAATCCACATTTATCAGCAATGGTGAACCAAAACATAAAGGAGATCATAACACATTGATACCAAGATTTTTATGTGAAAAACCCATAATGGGAAAAACCATAGTGAGTGGATTCTAGCCATTTCATATAGTAAACAAATAGTCGTTGGTCTTCTTCATCATAATCTGCTACCTCTTTCAGAGTTTTTAGAGCCTTGTCACATGCAATAGTACAGTTATCTTCCAGAAACAACAACCTTTTCTCAAGCAAGTTCAACTCTACTTCTTTTATGGTCAATTTCTTAAGATTGTAAGTTTGGCATCAATACACCTTTTGTAACATGGCTTCCATGTTTGGAAATGGGTAATTGTCCTTAATGAGGATACATTTAGGTTTCTCAAATCAACATACAATCTTATGTCCCCATTCTTTTTTCTTACTAGTACCAAATTGGATACCCATAAGGAATGTCTAATGGATTTTATAAACTAGCATCTCTAAATTTTACAACCTCCTCTTGCATATTGCGAGCTAACGTATGATTAATTAGTCTTTGATGCTACTTGAAAGGTTTAGCATTCTCCCTCAGAGGAATCTCATGCTAAAAAAATTCCTCTCTGTAATTTTTCAGGTCATCATATGACCAAGCAAAGACATGTCTATATTTTCTAAGTAAGGAAATTAACATTTCCTTTACCTTTGGTTTTATCCTTTTCCCTACATATACTTTCTTAGGCACATTTTCAGTCCCCGAATTTACCTCCTCCAAGTCATCTAGATGAGCAACTGATGTCTTAACCTTGCTTTTATCTTGACTATAAAAGACCCTTTCAAGTGCTACAAGGCCTTTGTTGATTTTGTTTATCTTTAACTAGATGAAATCTTTTCCAAATACCGTGTCCTTTCCATAAATATTCTCAACAACTCCACCAAATTAAATCTCCTGACCTTCATATCCATCAACACAGTTTAACAATTTTAAGCTATCCTCATCATTGAATTTTTTTGAGTTGTACATAGTGTCAAGAATAGACAGCCTTTTCTATACCTCAAAATTATAAATACCTATAAAAGTTATGTCATTTGGTCTCAATTCAATGTTTTCAAGTATGTCAGCTACTCTATGTTGTCCTCTTTCCATCCAGTCAATTCTGAAAGCATCAAATTGCTCAATGGAATCCCAAAAAACATTTTTGTATTGCTTTAGTCTATTATTTTTGCAAGCATATTTGACCCTTACATGGGATATCACAAGCTCAGAATCACCAATTTCAATCCTAGTAATAAATCTTCATACTTTTCCACATTATTTGTATAGACAAAAGACAATGTGAAAGAGAATCTATAAGTATTGCCATGAGCTGATACTAATAATATCCCTACACCAAACCCTTCTTTGGAACTTGCACCATCAAAGTAAATTTTCCAAATTCCATTACTATTCAGTAATCCTAAAACCTCATTTTCTATAGGTGTAGGATACCTATCAACCTTTCTTGATACTTCTTCTATCTTGAAATCACTGATATCAGTGTCTATGAAAATAACGGTGTCAACTTCAGGGGCATGCTCTAACATATGTGGTACCTTTAGTTCTCTCATTACTTGAAAATGCTTACCATCAATGGGAAATGTGGCATAAGACATGTCACATTGCATACTTCCTCCTATAAATGCACTCCATTTCCAAGATAGAAGCATCCCGTAATTAGGTTGTATATCCACTACAACCACACTCATTTTGAATTATTTATCAAGGTAAGTTGCCAGTTTGTAGGGAAGTTCATTTATCACATTGATGATAGGGAATTATCTTGCATCCATGGCATAGTACTTGCCATGAGTGCTATCAAATTTTAATCCTAGTGCATCCATTATTTTAGCTGGAATGATGTTGTTGGATGCCCTAGAGTCAATAATACATTTTTTTATAAAATTTCCCCCAACCACCAAGGTGAGGAAAAATAGATCTATCTTATCAGGACAAGTAGTCATTGAATTTCCTTGGAAGATATGTGGAATTTCAGTAATGAGTCCCTCAAATTCCTTGTCTTTCTTATCCTTTTCACTCAATTTGGCTAGTGTGAGCACAACTAAATCATTACAAGCCATAGTAGAACAATTGATAACAACTATTTCCTTTCTCTTATGTTGCTCTATCCTGATCATTTCAAGAAAAGGCACATACACTTTTACTTGGCTAAGTAATTGAAACATATCAATAGGAGTATACTTGGGTAATTCAATTGGGAGCATACCTTGTTCATTACTGCTCTCCTTGTGTTTATTTTTTGTTGCCTCAATCCTATGCTTAGCATCTTTCCTCATGCCTTTAGGATTATTCCTATGTGTCTTTATATTCTCAGTAGGAAATTTAAATTCTTGAGTAACTTTTGGATTTTTTGCTGTCTTAGCCAAAAATTTGTCTCCCCTCCCTTCTTTAGCCTTTCTTGCTTCCATTTTTCCATCAAGCTTCTACTCTTTGTTCTTGGAATTTTTCTCTTTGGTGAAAAGACTAGCATGACTACCTTGTTCATCACCAACCGTTTTATTCCTCAAATGATAGGAACTTCTACCTTGGGCAACCAAGGCTATAGTGTATTTAGAAATATCCTCTTCTGAGGGTCTTCTTAGTGACAAAATATCCTCTATTACTTGCTTATTTTACACTTCAACATCACTATCAACATCCTCATCAGAGATAACTTGTTGATGATATGTACTAGTGATTTTCCTTTGATTATCTAAGTCCACTTCATAGGAGTCCGCATCAGAAGAGAATTCACTATTTACAACATCAAAATCACCCATAATCATAAGAACACCAACATCCTCCTCATTTCGTTGATCAGAGTCTTCAGGCATATGTTTGTCTAGTTCAACCATCTTTGCAAATACACACCATTGAGAATAATGTGGAATTTGTCAAGTCATGCACCACACGGTATCTTCAACAAAATTTCTCAAAGTCTTCTACAAAGGATCTAGAGGGACTTTATTCTTGGTGTTTCTTTGATTATTCAAAATAGGTTTTCCATTATACCAATTGGTATTATATGGGTGGTATTTCAACCATAGAGGTCTTTCATTTCTTTGATAATTTTTTGCTTGAACACTTTATTGTTTCAAAATTTTATCATTTATAATTTTCATAAAATTATCAATCTTGTCCTCAAGACTTCCTCCTTCAACACCTAAACTCTTGTCTTACTTTTTTGAGCTTTTGAAGAGTTTAGCATCATCTCTTCTGCCAAATTTACCAGTTTCTCTACTAATATTCTCAATATTATTTTCCATGTTGAAGGCTTACCTCAAAGTCTGAGGCTTCTTCTCTAGTAGGCGATAACTCATTTTTGTATCAAAAGCATTATTGTAATTTATGAAGAATGCATGATCATTCAATTGTAAACAAGGAGGGAAACTCTTCCTGGAATTTTGGAATCTTGTATTGAACTCAACCACAAATTCTTTAGAACCCTTAGCAATAGTATTCAATTGATTCAATTAAAAACTTGAATCAATCTTGTCACCATATTTCTCTCTAGAAACCCTCTTGAACTATTCCCAAGAGCCAATGCTCTTTGCAAGAAAAAATATATACCACTCTCAATCATCTTAATTGAGAGACTTCATAAACAACTTCATCATGGAATCTTTTTCCTCTACCTAGAAATCATCCATAACATTAGTAAATAGTTTGAGGTGATCTTCACCACTTAAGGCATTATTAAAAGAGAATTTGACCATAGCAAGTCTGAAATCCATAGGGAATAGGTTAGGGTAGCTAGGTATTCTAGTGAAACACAAATGTTGGTATATATCTACTTGGAGTGGCCTCCTCATATGTCGATCCACATGAACATACTTTTGGTGATCATTTCTTTTATTATTAGATTGATTTCTATCCTTACCCTTTCCACTTTCATCATTACCATCTCCCTTACCATTCCCTTCATCTTCTTGAGAATAAGAATTCTTATTCTTACTATTTCCTCCACATCCACCACCTTGATCTCCACCACACCCTCCAGTAGGAGTATGTCCTTCTAGATTATTTTATTGTGACTTAGTACTATAATGTCGAAATCCTAAAGCTTTTGGAGTATATGTGGACATATTAAGGAAATAAATCTTCCTAGCCATCTTTGCATTAGAAACTTCCATCTTAACTTTCTTCAAATCTTCTTGCATCTTTTCATTTTCCAAGTATAACCTCAACATCACAAGATTTGGATGTGCAGTAGACAAATTTGGATTGATTTTGTCCTTGTGTGTGGGGATTTCAAAAAATTAGGTATTGGTAGTGGAACTGGTGTTAAAGGTAGTATTCTTGGGTTGATTAATGGGTCTCTTCCCATGATCTACAAATGATCTCTTCTTAGCAGTAACAAGAGGATGCAAGGATTTAGTAGTTGAGATGGATGTAGTATAGGTATTATTAGAAGAGATTCTCATTGGTACTATTAATTTAGGGATGTCATTAGTCATTCTAGAGGAAAACTTAAATTTTTTTCCTCAAATATTTTAAGCCTAGCAACATCTTCTATCATTTTCTCCAATCTTTGTTTTCTAGCATCTCTCTCAAGTTGCTTATATCTCTAATACTATCCTCTCTCTCTTTTAACTCCCTCATCCTATTCTATTATTCTTATTGAAGCCTTAGTTCTTCCTCTTCTATAACTTTCATGTCTTTATCTATATTTTTCTTCATTCTCCAAGATATCTCCATGCTCACTTGATGTAGGATTATAATATGTCTGATCAATTTGGTTTTATTCAAGAGATAAGTGATCCTCTACATTAGGAGCTTCATCTCTTGGCTTAAAATTATTTCCATTAAAAAAAAAAGAAACTCTAGGGGTTAAAGGCTCTGAAAACTCCTTATTCTCACCCCAAAACACCCACCTATCCTCCTCTCTTAAAATATTAAGATCAATTTCAAGCACTTTCTCAATAGGAAAAATTCCTTGGTCTATCTTAGACCCTTAAAATTCATGTACCTCTTCATGAATACTATCACTACTAATATCAATATTTAAATTAGGAGATGCATTAGTAGGGGAATCAATAGACTTACTTAATTCAGAGCTTTTCTCAACCTAAGCAGGTTACTTCTCTTTTGTAGGTTCAAATTCTACCTTCTACCTAGGGTGCTTCTTTTCATAACTTCTAGTCTTCTTCATGATGTCTAATATTTCAGAATATTTCTTGTTATGTTACTTTCGATAACTTATCTTTGCACTGGTATTAGAGAATTCAAAGTCAACCTCTAGAATGCTGGGAAATAGGAAGTGATTGCACTTTGATTTTGTAGTTGTGATTTCAAAAAATATTTTAAACATAACCTAACACAAGGTGAACGAATGAAACAAGACCTGACACATAATACTAAGTATGATGGGACTATTATAGTAGAATTTAAACCAATTATTCTTTAGATGGTAAAAATACCATAAAAAATAACTAACTCTGACTGTACCAAATCTAAACTAGAGACGTTGGACTTAGCTAGTCCCTAGCAGAGTCACCAATCTATTGGTTTTTTTTAGAACCAAACTTAATCACAATCCTTACCTATGAATTTTCTAGAACTCAATTATTAGAAAGGTTGAGGATTGGTCAACAAATGAGTAAAAGTTACAAGACACTTACTCCTACACTTTAGGCTCTATTAGAACCAGGAGGGTAATCCAAAAATGTAAACCTACAAATTCACACGACTACACTTGAACACATTGCCAATAATAGATGCTTCTCATAAAATCACTTGATAAATACATCAAATAACTTGGAAACTGATTTATTAATGTTATATATTATGAGCATGAGAAGAGAGAAAACAATATAAAAAAACTACAGTGGTATCCATATGAAATTATATAAAATTAGAGTGATTAGTTGTTGAATCAACAAGCAAACTAAACCATGAACACTTTGCATGAGCTAGTGCCCTTATCCAAATAAGGAGTCAGTATCAACTTATGTAACCTAATAACAACTTAAACAATAGCACATATAGTTCTAAGAAACTTTTCATTACAACATTCCTTTATAAAATTCATGATTATTATTTCTTAGAACTATCCTAGCACCCAGTTCTTACAAGTTATTAATCTCACTCGAGAACTTACATTAATTTATTGAACTAATAAACGAGAATGAAATTAAACATTTATTAAGAAGCAATAGATACAAAAAAATGAATCCTTGATTTCTTTTGTTCATAACTTATAAAATGAGCACACAGAGAGATAATAACCATGAAATTGGTATTACTCTATATTGTATTTGCTATATTGTTATTGAAATTATATACCTAGCAACAAACTTTGAACTTAAGACAAAAACAAAAAACATGCTATCTATTGATATTATAAATTTCTTTGTAACTCATTTTCAACCAACCCCCTTCTTTTGGCCCTAAATTGTTTCTTATAGAGATGAAAGAGAAAAAATTCCTCAAGCTAGGAAGCACACCTTTCAAAACCTCACTGGACTGTTTTAACAAATATTCCTTATTCATTTACACTTGAGCCTTTAGGTGGTGAGAAGAAAAATGAGGTGAAATTAACCTCTATCTTTATAGAAATTAGGTCCCACCTCAAAAAGGCATCATTTGTTCATTGTAACAACTACAAAATATTCCCCACATGCTCAAAATTTTCTCCCATGGAAGAACAATTTAGTAAAACTTATGAAGAAAGGAGAGAAGATAAAGATACAAAGTTGACCAATCCATATCAACATTTGTGCCACCAATCTTCATGTTGAGGGGAAAAGAGTCTTTTGCAATACTTTAGGAAAAACCTAATCTACACTATTTTTAGGCTATGTATAGTTTCATTCCCCTTACAAACTTACTTAGTATAATTTTCCAACTAGGTAGTATAATCCTCCTTAGTGAGCCACTTTACATCCAAAAAAATCTGTACCTTTTCATTGTTTTAAGTGTACCTAGCATAAATTAATGCTCTGGCCTCTTTAACAAAGATATCCATCCCTCTTTCAATCTCTATCAACATAGTAAGATGTGGATTCAACAAAGTATAGTCAACCATAGTCAAAGCCATTCTATTTGATGTGATAAGATCGCCCAATTCATCTCTCCATTTTTCAAACTAATATAACTCACCTTTGTGGTTAAATATTGCAAGCATACCATACTTCACTATATCATTGAATATTCTTAGCTTATTTTGGAGCCACATACCTATTTATCCATGAAAGATGGTTACTTTATTAATCAAATCAATATTTTGCAAAATCATAGGGATGTTTGTAGGTTCCTTGACATCCTCCCTCATTTTGGGCATCATTTATCTTAAAGCACCTTCCCTAGTACTCATGTTACTCCATTCATTTTTGAACGCCTCTTGTACCTGAAAATAATTTTTGTTCGCTTCATGAATATTTTTATAGGTAGCCCAAAAAGCATCATCATTTTTTACCAACTTGGTTACCTGATGATTTAATACATCTTCAAAAATATCCTTTGCCACCATAATAGTTTCAAACTTAGCCTTCTTGACATTTTCCTTTTCAATATTCAGTTGATCATTCAAATTTTTAATTCTGGAGGCTAAAGTTTCCCTATCTTGTGTAGACAAGTCTGAGAAAGAAGAGGATGGTAGGGATATTTTCCTTATTGAATAGATATCCTAAACAGTAGCCCTCATCTTATTTAACTCATCCAAGGTCTTATTGTATTCTTTTACTAAAGAATCCTACTTTTTCTGAGATATCTGTGTGGTTTCCACACTAAGGATTGCAATAGGAGCAATTAATTTAGCTTCTTGGATAAGAGTCATATCTTTGGCTCTTTTGACCACCAAGGAACCAATAACCTCTTCAATTTCCCTAGCAACCTCATGTTTTCAAGTATTAGTTGTCATAGACCAAATTGCAAGAGTATGCAGCTTTGGACTATATCCAGATCCAAACAACTTATCTTCAAATTTTTGTTCAGATATTTAAGCCTGAGGATCTCTTCTTATTGCATCATATGCTATAGCAGAGGTGATAGTTCATCCTAGTAACAAGATTATTCCACTATCTGAGACAATTTTCCTAGCCTCAATGGGAGTAATAGTTGCAATTTTAGCATTTTTGTTTTCTTCATCCACTTTCTCAGATTCTTCCTAATGAGAAGGTTTAGCACTAGCCCGATCTAATTCAAGTCTTTCCTTTATCTCTTTATTCCACTATTGAATCATCAATTCCTAAAATTGCTTAGATTGTAAAAACTTATCATCTATGAGGAATTCATCACATTCCTTGATCATAGGATCGCCATCACTTTCCTTATCATACTAGCATTTTAAAATTCTACCAGGGGGGGACATCCGAACTAAGGGTTTCCTCAATATTAGGAGTAGGGAATTTATTCTCGGCCTCCTCATTTCTTGGCATATGTTTCACCATTTGTTCTTCCCTAACTTCTTGGACATTTTTAGGTTTCTCTAGGATATCCATAGCTTTTATTTGTTGCTCAAGGAGAGCCTACACTTTATCAACAACCCCCTTCACCTTCACATTAAAATAAACATTTTAATAATCCCTTAGCTTAGTGGAAGATCTTTGAAAAGGGTTAGCAATTTCATGATATGGACTTCCATAAAAAGAATTCCTCCTGATGATTCTTTCTTCAATATCCATTATGTATGTGCATTCTCTCTTTGATGTTATAAGAGCCTCATCACTTTTCAAATTCCTTAACACATCATCTATGTATAAGAACTCATGATGTATCATTTATTTATTTTTATCTCTCTTTATTCCACCCATAAACCGTTCTAGATCAAAAATCCTAACCTCACTTAAAGGAATTATGAGGTTATTCACCATGATTCCAAACCTTTCAGACCCCTCAGGGGCAGTAATTTTCAAGTAAGAAAAATTGCATTGGGGACTCACTATAGTACCCTTCCAAGGCTTCCTAAACATCTCATAATCCATATCATCAATCTACCACATGAGCTCCCTAGAAGAAAATATTTCAGAGACATATAGGGGTAAACAATGTGGTACCACCTTAACCCCATAGGATTTGATCAAATTATATTCTAAATGAAGAAACTAATTTTTCCAATTATGTGTTTCCCTAGATCCTAGTACATCTTTAGGGAAATGATACTTCTGATTACTGGATAAAGCCCATGAATAGGTGCTACACCCAACACTTCTAGGATACCATACCTTATGATATTAGCAAACATGAAATAATTAGAATGGTGGTAGTCTTGATCCCAAATGTATGTCCATATTTGTACTGGTAAAACATTGTTTTCATTGTCTCTTAGTGTAAAATTCAACTTCATTTTCTAGTCATAATCACCCTCAAATAAGAGCATATTCATTAGCAGAGAATAATGAGGGAAATGTAAAGGGAGTACCTCCTTCAAATTCAGGAAATGCTCATGCATTTTTTTTGCAACATAATTGGCATAATCATAACCAATGTTTTGATTATGACCTTGTATATTTGCCACCATTTTCAATAATTTAGGGGCTATCCTTATATCAAAATTCTTGGCCAACACCTGATTTAGGTAGTAATAAGTGTTCTTGAAATAATCCTCAAATTACTCACACTCAAAAGGCTGAACATCCTTAGGAAGAGAACTTTGCTTTCTCATTCTATGTCAAACAAGAAGTCTATCTTTGTATGCAAATTTGTTACATTCATGTTCACCATATAGCTTAGCATTCCTAAAATTCATAGTATAATTAGGGTTTAACCCAAATACATCCACAATCTTGTCCTTTGTCACTTCTAGGATCACATGATCATTCTCATTCCTAATTGTTTTGTCAATGGGATGATAGTTCCTAGCTAGTTCCATCATCAAGTCCACTTCTACAAACACATTTGGTACCACTAGCTTTCCAATATTTAGTGCATATAAGTAACATGTAGGATTATTAGAATATTGCATGTTGAAAGCATATCAAAATAGTTTCCACCCACTCCGAGGCTAGGTTTTTTCACCAATTTCACTAGCATTATCAATCAACTTGGTCGTCGTGGAAACTTGACCTGTAGGTCTCTTCCCAATTCATGACCCTCCTTTTATATCTCTAAAGGTCTCCTGCATGAACCTTTCTATCTCCTTCTTTGTACTCCTAGTCCTAGCAGATGTTGCAAGAATATTTCATGTAGGGTTAGCTACTATAGATAGTTTTGACTTAACCTCAAATGAAACATCCTGAGTTTTAAGTCGTTTAGCCCTTTTTTTGTTTTTGTTTCCTCTCTAATCTAATACTAGATTCACTAGCCTCTGGTTCAGTCATGTTTGAAATACATGAGAACTAGGGTTTATGATTTCTATAAATCGAAAAGACCATCCCATGTATGAAAACACATGACACTAATTCCAAAGAAGAACTATTTTCCCAAATTTTGACCCTCCTTATCACCAAATTAAAGCTACCACTAATGTACAAGAAACTAATCTTCCCAATTCCCTAACAACTTTCTAAAATATTTCACTTCAATATTTTGGCTAGGAGGAGGTATATAGTTTTCTTACCCAAGTGAATGATTCACATATTTGTTACTTTATTAGTTCACTGGATCTTCTCACACAACCTCTTCAACATTTGGTACTCTTTTCCACTTCCAATAAACTCTAAATGCTTAATTAACTAGGTATCTACCTTCTTTCATGATTGAGAAATGGGAATGCTACCATTAATGTGTGATAGTAAGTTCACACAAGTGAGATAAAATTTAGTCATTCACATTTAAACCCTGACCATTGATCATTTTTTAAAACCACATCAATGGTTCTCAACTCACCCCACTACTTTCTTTCTTTATACGATGTCCACAGGATTATGCCACATTTACCATTCATTCACTAGTAATCACTTATCACTGACATGTGTCCTCCTTCATCAGCTTCATTAGTGATGCAATAATCGACATGATAAAACCTTAGCCCTTGGATCAATGGCCCATCCTTGATTATGTTCATTTTCTTATTGTGCATTGCTAATCTAACTTCACACTTTGAATCCTATTAGCAATGGGAGATACAACAAAGAGGCTACTTTAAGACACATACACCTACATGAGAATCAATGATACAAATGACATTGCACATAAGATGTGTTCAAATTAGCGAAATAAACTTGAACAAAGAAGTCTATCGCTCATTGCTCTTTTAGAACTTAGGCCTTGGAATGAATCCACAATGAGTGATGCAAGAAAATAAAAAAGCACTAGGCCATCGCTCACCGCTAATCCTTCTCATACATTTTACAAGAAAATAGCAATCAAAGATCCTCGTGATGACATTGAGTACTCATATCACATATTGCTATTGTGGAACTTATCATTTAAAACCTATCTGTGATATGTGAAGTTCAGGAGATTCATCATTCACGATGAGCAATGTAAAGAAGAACATGAAGACCAGAGGCCATCACTTATCGCTATTACAAATTTAAAGCTCAAAAGACATTAACGATCAATAGTGAAAGGGAAAAAAAAAGAGCATCACTTATCACTCATTTAAATTAGGAGCTACAAAAGATATCCATGATTATAAATAAAAGGAAATATCATTCATCACCTATCACTAGTTCAAAACATACACTTCAAAAGAAACTTCTGATACATGATAAAGAGAGATGGTTGATGGAACTTACTGAAAAATTTCAAGCATGTGCTCATAAGTTGTTCTAATGAACAAGACCCTCTAGGATGACATGAGAGAAGGGATAAACAACTTCTAATTCATGAAGTGCAAAGGATCTAAAGTGCAAAAAGGCCCTTTACTTAACTTCATAAAATAAAAGAAGCTCAGACCCAGGTGTGGGGGACCGATTACCCTATGGAAGTGAATGGCATAAGATGTTTTAATGGGGCTACAACCAGGAAATAGGAAGTCAATAGAAAAATAGAAGGTTGGCCTAAGGAAAGAACCCATAAAGTATTATAAGGGAGGACTAAAAATATTATGGAACCCTACAATAGTGATGACAAGTAGGACTGAAAACCCTAAGGTACCAACACAATATTTAAAATGTGACAAGATTTTGAGATGGAACATAAATTTTTTGCAAGTTCCATCAGTGGCTCCAGTTGGGGATGTTTATTTCTCCAAAATAGAGTGAGAAACTAGAAACTTAGGTGAAGTAGATGGATCAATCACACGAGACCAAAAACCAGAGGACCACCTAGAGAAGGAAGCAAGACAAAAACAGAGATAACAAAAGAAAATACACATTTTAAAAAACCAACCACGTACATGGAAAAATAACATAATTAGGAGAAGTATAGATTTAAGAACTATCCATGTACTGGTAGTTCAAAGATTTCACCTGCTGAGCTTCAGAGGAAATAAGAATCCTCCCCATGTGTGTTGGCGATCAAATAAGGGCCTACCCATAATGCTTCAAACTTTCCATGTTTACCCTTCTCTTGAGCCATTTCATTCTAGGCTAACACCATACTGTCTACCTAAAATTTCCTAGGAGAATCTTTCCTATCATGTAAATGCTTAACTTGCAAGTGTATCTTCATATTCTTAGCATGAGCTTCTCTTCTAGTCTCATCCAACTGCAGAAAATTATTTATTATATGTTGCATATCATCACATATCTCTTCATCATAGTCCTGTACAAATTTATACATCTTTGAGAGGTTATTTTGTGCAATCTAGCATCTATACCATATACTAATCCAAAAGGTGAATAACCAATAGCCTTTTTCACAGTCACTCTATCTTCCTAGAGTGCCAATTTCAGCTTTGAGTCCCAAGCTTTTTTGTTATTCTCCATCACTCTCTTGATAAATTTCATCAAGCTCTTATTACTAGAATCATCTTGACCATTTCCTTAAGGATGGTAAGGTGAAGGATAAGAAACTTGTATACCATGTTTCTCATAAAATTCTTTGAACTCCTTGGACCTAAAGCACATAGCATTATCTGAGATGATTTTTTCTGGGACTCCAAATTTTATGAGAATATTATTTAAGAGAAAATCTACCACCTGATTCCTTGTTTCTTTCTTAGTGGGTATTTCTTTTACCCAATTTGTGAAGTAGTAAGTAGAAAAAGGATCCATGAGTGTCCTCCACTATAATTTTCAAGTACCTCTCCAATGAAGTCAATTCCCCATTGTTGGAAAGGGGCTTGAACAATTATGGGCCTGACTGGTAAACTCCCCAAAAACTTCAACTTTCCTGAAAACATTTGATAGGAATCATAGTTCTTAATGAGCTTGTGAGCATCCTTAAACATAGTAGGCCACCAAAACCCTACTCTTGGAATCTTTTGTGAAGTGGTATTTTTCATATAATCACTACCACACACTCCATTATGCATCTCATGCAAAAATTTTAATTCTTTATTCCATCTACATATTTAATCAGTATACCATCCAAGTTCCTCCACCATAGCTCATTATCAATAATCACATATTTGATGGAATGTAA
Organism: Sequoiadendron giganteum; assembly: GCA_007115665.2. Classification (NCBI taxonomy): domain Eukaryota; kingdom Viridiplantae; phylum Streptophyta; class Pinopsida; order Cupressales; family Cupressaceae; genus Sequoiadendron; species Sequoiadendron giganteum. The sequence goes on along the minus strand of CM021100.1, from coordinate 407,034,456 downwards.
CTTTAATGTCCTCTTGTCATTGTCAGCCATATTTGTAGGAAAGTGCAGAGTTTGTAAGTAGTGGACAATTATTCTATACCATCCACATGTTTTCATATCATAGATAGGTGAAACATCAATCACTTCTATCTAATTTATCCAGTTAGCCTCCAAATTAGCTTCTACCATTAATTTAGGTAGTCCTAGCCCTCTTACTAATTTGGTGATCTGAACATCAATGTTATTTTATCGGATCCTATTGATCCATCTTCACCTTCTTCTTGTAGTCTCTTTCTAAGTGAAAATATCTTTCACAATAATGCTTGGAACAAAAGCTATGAAAGTAGCTCCTTGTAAGTAACTCCTAAAATTCTTTATAGCCTTAACTAGAGCATACAATTTCTTTTCAATTGTGTCATATTTTAGCTCTACAACTTGTAAAGACTTGCTAAAAATGCAATGGGTTGTTCAAAACCCTCCTCATTTTTATGTTACAGAACCACAACAATGGTATGAAAAGAAGCAAAAGAGAAAATGTGCGTCGACTTAGAGAAGTCAGTAAATTTCAAAATTGGAGCCTCCTTAATAGCTTGTTTGATCTTCTTGAATTCCTAACTAGGCTCCTCACTCCAAAGAACCCATTTTCCCTTCTCCAGTATGTTATAAATAGGTCTTGTGATTTCTACAGAGTTAGTCACAAACCTTCTCAAAAAACTTATTTTTCCAAAAAATGACTGAATGCCCTTGACAATTTTTGGTTGAGGGTTCTTGTCTATGGATGCAACTCTTTCAGGGTCTATTCTTACTCCTTATTTAGAAATAATATTCCCCAAAAAATTTCCCTCAGTGACCCCAAAAGAACATTTCTTTGGATTCAAAGATATCCCATATTCTAAAGATCTAACAAAAACCCTTTCTAAGTGCATACAATGATCTTCCTCCTTGGAATAGGTTGTCAAATCATCTTGGTATATGGTCATAAATACATCAATAAATTCAAATAAGGCTACATCCATAGACCTTTGGAAAGTGGCACCTACATTTGTGAAACCAAACAAAATCCTTACATAGACATAGGTGCCCCATGGAGTAGTGAATTCGGTCTTATACTACTCAGACTCCTTTACCTTTACTTGGTTATAACCTGAGAGACCATCAATCATTGATAGTAGCTCACAACCAATCACCTTTTGTAACATGAATTCCATTTTTGGCAACAATTAGTTGTCCTTTAAAGAGGATACATTTAGGTTTCTCAAATCAACACACAATCTTATGTCACCATTATTTTTTCTAACTGGTGCCAAATTGGATACCCATGAGGAATTTCTAATGGGTTTTATAATACCAGAATCTCTCAAATTTAGCAACTCTTCTTGCATCTTGGGAGCCAAAGTAGGATTAATTGGTCTTTTCTTCTGCTTAAAACATTTAGCATTCTCCTTTAGAGGAATCTCATGCTGAAACAATTCCTCTCTATAACCTTTCAGGTCTTCATACAACCAAAAAAATACATGTCTATATTTTCTAGGGAAATTAACATTGCCTTTAGTTTTGGCTTCATCCTTTTCCCTACATATACTTTCTTAGGGGAATTTTTGGTCCCCAAATTTATTTCTTCCGGGTCCTCTGGATGAGAAACACTTGTGTTAACCTTGTTTTTATCTTGACTATCAAAGACCCTTTCAAGTGCTACAAGGCCTTTGGGGATTTTGTTTGTCTTTAATTGGATGACCTCTTTCCCAAATACCATGTCCTTTCCATCAATATTCTCAAAAAATTCACCAAATTCAATCTCCTAACCTTCATATCCATCAACATAGTTTAAGAATTTTAAGATATCTTGATCATAATTGAAAATCTACCAGTTGTACACATTTTCAAGAATAGACGACCTTGTCTATACCTCAACCTTAGAAATACCTATAAAATTTATGTCATTTGGTCTCAATGAAATGTTTGAAAGTAAGTTACCTACTCTATTCAATCCTCTTTCCATCCAGTCAATTCTAAAAGCATCAAATTTTTCAATGGAATCCCGAACAACATTTTTGTATTGCTTCAGTCTATTATGTTTGCAAGCATATTTGGTCATTACTTGGGATATCACAAGCTCAAAATAACTATTTACCATTAAATTTTTTATACCATGCTTCTTAGCCAATTTGAATCCCAGTAATAAAGCTTCATACTCTACCACATTACTTGTATAGAGAAAAGACAATGTAAAAGATAATTTATAAGTACAATTAGACGACACTAATAAAATCCATGCACCATCAAAGTACATTTTCCAGATTCCATTATTATTTGGTAATCCTAAAAACTCATTTTCTATAGGTGTAGGACACTTATCAAACTCTCTTGGTACTTCTTCTATGTTGAAAGCATTGATATCAGTGTCTATGAAAAGAACGGTGCCATCATTAGGAGCCTGCTCCAACATATATGGTACCTTCAATTCTATCATTACTTGAACATCCTTACCATCAATTTGAAATGTAGCATAAGAAATATCACATTGCATACTACCTCCCATATATCCACTCCATTTTTGAGATAGCAACATCTCATAATTAAGTTGTATATCCACTACCACCACACTCTTTTCAAATTCTTTGTTAGGTTAAGCTAACAATTTGTAGGGAAGTTCACTTATCACACCTATGACAGGGACTTCTCTTGCATCCATGGCATAACACTTCTTGTGAGTTCTATCAACTTGTAATCCTAGTGCATCCATTATTTTAGCTATCATGATGTTGTTAGATGTTTTGAATCTCTCTTGTGCTAATTTTTCCTTGATGACAATATGTGTTACTGTCTGGCATCTTGGTGGTTTACTCAGTTGATCTACTTTGTTTATGGTTGGCATGTTTACTTCACTTTTGATATTATCTTGCGTGGCACTGATATCTTGAATCCATGTACAGATCTAGGTTGAGGTATTTTGGTTACTGATTTATGTTCCTTGATCAGGTGACATGGTTCTAATTCACTTGATTATGACTTTGGCATGTTCAATGTTCTATAGGTAATGATCTCTGGTTCTTGTGCTTGGGTTTATGAGATGCATTTTTCTTTTCCATTTTAAGAAAACCCTATCGGGTTTCCTTAACCAACTGATAATGGTCTGGGCATATGTCATAAGATATTGTGTCATGGGCATATGGATTATGGTTTTTGGCATGGGTGAAAGGAATTTTGAATTTAGCATGAATGACAGTCTTTATCACTTCATAAGGCTTTGGATATTATTTGTCATATAATTTTGCATTGGATATTATTTGTGGCACACTATATGGTAGTGCATATTATATTTCTATCGGGTCTTATCTTGGTTAATTCACAAGGCTTAAAAGCCGACAATAGGGATAATGATTTTGAGTATTTTTATTTGTCACATTACAAGTGACTTAGCCTTGATTTCTTGGGAGTATAAATGTCAAAGGAAATCAAAATTTGGTTGTAGTTATTCATGGCATCATTTGGTCAGCATTTCATATAGTCAACAATTGTTAAATGGTAATGAGTTTGTCAGCATGGTTTTTGGACTGTTTTGGATGCAAACTTCAAAGGTCATTATGAGTGTTTTGAATTATTGAGTTAGTCCGTTCGGACTTCAAACTCTATCAAATTTGATAAAATTCATCAGTTGGTATGTGTGGTAAGGATTAGGGAAATTATTTTGTTTCTCTTGCTCGAGGGTCTCGAACCCTATTCTGCCCGCCACCATGGAATCTTGCTCTCAGCCGTTTCATTGCTTTCACTAGCTTTCTGACCTTGGACAGTGTATGGGGAATGTTAGATGACCTTTACAATGGTTGGTTTTTTGTGTTTGTTTCTTGTCGTTGGGTGAAGAGCCAAGTTTGGAAGGTTTCTTGGTCGTTTCTTTCTCTGCAAATCTGGTAAAATCCTTCATGATAGCATCTCCATCATTACTCTCAGGTATTCCTTCTTTTGACTATTGTGTAGAACCGTTACTTCTTAGGGAAGGTTAATTTGAGAGAAGTTTTCTATCTAAAGGAAAAGATGAAAAATGAGTCTATTCCTTTCATGGCTAAATCTGAAATGATTGCTCCAAATCTTGACTACATTTTTATTGAAGGTTATCATGTCATTCTTAAGGGATGGTGATTTATGTTTGTGGGAAATCTTAAATTCTTCGAAACTCTTTAGATCCTTACCTAGAATCTTTGGTAACTGCTCTTAAAAGAATGATTTTGGTTATGGACATCTGGACAGAGTTCAGTCACACTTCTATTTTTACGTACTGATTTTATTTTCAAGCCTGGTGGAAATATTCTGCTAAAAAGAACTTTGCATTACCTCAACAATAACTCGACATGAAAGTGGATAAAAAAAAAAAAGGTCACCTCTGTTTTGTTTTGAAATATACAAGATTCAGCTATAACCAAAAGTTGTAATTTTCCTTGAATGTAATGATGTATTGTATACAAAGTTGAAAATAGAGAGATTAGGGTTTTATCATTACTAAAACAATCAAAAAGAAAAAGAGTAGAAAAGAACAATTTATTTTTTATGAGAAATAGGGGTATTACTTTTTGCTATAAAAACATTGCGAAAAATAGTGAGTTAACTGTTTTGAATAGTATCATGGAAAATGTATGAAACAAAGTGTGTGAGAAAAACAAAGGGCAGAAAAATCACTGAGAATACATTTTTTATGAGAAGTTGTATTGCGAGAGTATTTGTAAAACTTAATGAGATTTTCCTCAAGCTGTCTTAATGCTTGATAATTGGTGGAACTCTGAAGTGTCATGATTGAAATTTGGGAATTCTACACATCGTTTGTCAAGAAGCACTTGACAAAAATCTAGGAAACAAAGAGATCCTTTGTATCATTGTATATACTACTGATAAGTAGAAAATGGGTGGGTGCTCCTTGAGATTGTTGTCTCTAGAGAGAGGGGTTGGTGCTCCTTGAGTTGGTGCTCAAAAATCAGCCATGAGGCATTGTCAAAATGATTATTGAAATGAAAGCCTAAAAAAAGCAACAGGTTAAGGAGTGGTTTTTCTACCCAAGGAGGGTTTTTCACTCAACATATCTTGTGTCTATTTGAGTATCTATGGTTCATTTGATTTAGTACTTTAATGCTTTAAATTACTATGTTTCACTATTCTCATTTTAGTTTATGTGATTGCATTCAATACATGAATGAGTTTATAATTGATAAATGCGAGCATACATCCAGTTTATTCAGTTTCAGCTAAATTTGGTAAAGAAGTTAATAACAATGATCCAGCCCCCTACCCCTCTCTCAGTGTCTTTTCACTCCAATAGGATGCCCTAGAGTTAATAATACATTTTTTCATAAAATTTTCCCTAACCACCAAAGTGAGGAAAAACAAATCTATCTTATCAAGAAAAGTAATCACTAAATTTCCTAGGAATATATGGGGAATTTCAGTAATGATTCCCTCAACGTCCTTGTCTTTCTTATCATTTTCACTCAATTTGGGTGGAGTGAGCACCACTAAAAATGGATCTAGCTTATTCTCCTCTATTCTCACCATTTCAAGAAACTGCATAGATACATTTACTTGGCTAAGTAACTGAAACATATCAATAGGAGTATACTTGGGTAATTCAATTGGAAGCATACCTTGTTCATTGCTACTCTCCTCATGTTTATTTTTTGTTTGCTTAGTCCTATGCTTAGCAGCTTTCCTCATGCCTTCAAGATTTTGCCTCAGTGTCTTTATCTTTTCAGAAAGAGATTTAAATTCTTGAGTAACTTTTGGCTTTTCTACTCTCTTAGCCCAAAATTTATATCCTCTACCTTCTTTAGCCTTTCCTGCTTCCATTTTTCCATCTGAATTGTGCACTTTACTCTTTGCATTCTGCTCCTTGGTCAAAAGACTAGTAGGACTACCTTTTTCACCACCAACCTTTTTGTTTGTCAAATGATAAGACTTCTAGCTTGGGCAACCAAGTCTATAGTCTATTTAGCAATATCCTCCTCTTAGAGCCTTTTTAGTGACACCCTATCATCTATTATTTATAGATTGTATAGTTCAACATCACTATCATCATCCTCATCAGAGAGAACTTGTTGATGATATGTACTAGTGATTTTACTTTGATAATCTACATGTAATTCATAGGAGTCCAAATTGGAATCACCTATACTCATAAGAACCTTAAAATCCTCCTCATTTTGTTGATCAGATTCTTTAGGCATATCTTCATCTATTTCAACCATCTATGCAACTACATATAGCTAAGAAGAATGTGAAAATTTTCAAGCCGTGCACTAAGGGGTATCTTCAACAAAATTTCTTCAAGTCTTCTATAGAGGACTCAGAGAGACTTTATTCTGGGTGTTTATTTGATTATTCAAAATAGGTTTTATATTATAACAATTGGTATTATATGGGTGGCCTTACAACCGAGGAGGTCTTCATTTCTTTGATAATTTTTTGGTTGAACCTTTCCTTATTTTTATCATTTACAATTTTCATCAATTTATCAATCTTGTCCTCAATAGTTCCTCTATTAGCACTTGAATTCTTATCTTCCTTTTTTGAACTTTTGAAGAGTTTCATATAATCTCTTTTGCTAACTTTACCAGTTTCTCTGTTAATATTTTCAATATGCTCTTCCATCTTCAAGGCTTCCCTCAAATTCTGAGGGTTGTTATCTAGCAGGTGGTAACTCATTTTTGTATCAAAATCATTGCATTAATTTACCAAGCATATAGGATCATTCAATTGTAAATGAGGAGGTAACCTATTCCTAGCCTTTTGGAATTGGGTATGTGCAGGATCATGATTAGCCAAAAAGTTGCAATATGTAAGTGATATGATGGCCCATGTGGCTGATGACTTTTTTCTTACCCAAAACTGATAAAATGAAAAGGGTTTGTAGAGGAGATTCTCATATTTCCACGAATATGAATTATTCTTTACTTTGAATTTAATAAATTATTATTATTCATATTTTATTTGAATTACGACTAAAGTCCTGATTGATAGGTGGATTGAAAAACATCTATAGCTTTCAAACGGCATCAAATTTTTTGAATCTGAAACATGCATCATATTCTATGCTTCACATACTATAGGATTAAAAAAAAAAAAAATCATGAAGTTTTGACCAAGTTAAGGTTGTCAGACATACGAGTTTTTTATATTTTTTAAAAGTTGTAATAAAAAATTCATAATTAATTATTTACTTGGGAAAAAATTACAAAGAAATATGAATCACATCGGGACATGAGTCCTCTACTTATATCTAAAATCTTATAAAAAAATATTATCATTTTATTGTGGTTAGGGTGGTCAGACAAACACCTACTTCTTATGCTCTCCCTGAAATTTAAGTACTCTTGCATTGAAATTTCAAATTTTCACCAAATAGATTTAAAAAAATAAAATAAACCTAGTATTTTAGAAACTACATTCAATTTTATAATGATTCTATTCTTACATATTTTTGAAATAATATAGATAACTTATTCAAATTTTTACATCAAGTTTCCTAACTTTAATTTTCTAAATTTTCATCGTCAGTTAAGGGCCTATTTTTTCCATGATGATTTTCCACATACCCAATATTGTATTGAACATAGCCACAAATTCATTAGAACCCTTAACAATAGTATTAAATTTATTCATTAAAAAACTTGAATCAATCTTGTCAGCATTTTGCTCTCTAAGAACCCTCTTGAACTCTTGCCAAGAGCCAATGCTCTTGGAAAGAAAAATTATATAACACTCTCGAGCATCTTCAATAAGAGACTGCATAAAAAACTTCATGATGACATGTTCTACCTCTACCTTAAAATAATCCATAACATTAGTAAATTATTTGAGGTGATCTTCACCACTTAAGGCATTATTACCAGAGAATCTGACCATAGCAAGTCTGAAATCCATAGGCAACGGGTTAGGGTAGCTAGGCATTCTCCTTAAACACAATTGTTGTTATCTATCTACTTGGAGTGGCCTTCTCATACGTAAATCCACATGAACATTATTTTTCTCATAATTTATTTTATTATTAGATTGACTGCTATCCTTACTCTTTCCACTTTCATCATTACCACCTCCCTTATTGCTTCCTTCATCTTCTTCAGAATAAGAATTATTATTCTTATTATTTCCTCCACCTCCACCATCTTGATCTCCACCATCCCCTCCACTAGGATTATGTTCTTTTGGCTTCTTCTTTTGTAACTCGGTACTATTATGCCCAAAGCGTGAAGCTTCTGGAGTATATGTGATCTTAAGGAAAGCAATCTTCCTAGCCATCTCCACATTCGAACCTTCCATCTCAGCTTTCTTCAAATCTTCTTGCAACTTTTCATTTTCTAGCTATAACCTTAACATCTAAGGATTTGGAGGTGCATTAGATAGAGCTGGATTGGTTTTGGCCTTTTGTGTGGGGATTTCAGAAAATGAGGTATTGGTAGTGGTATTGGTGTTAAAAGTAGCTTTCTTGGGTTGATCAATGGGTCTCTTCCCATGATCTACAAATGATGTCTTCTTAGTAGTAATAGGAGAATCTAAGGCTTTAGTAGTCGATATAGATGTAGTATAGGTATCAGTAGCAGAGATTCCCATTAGGACTATTACTTCAGGGATGTCATTAGTCATTCTAGAGGAAAACTTAAAAATGATTTCCTCAAAGAATTTATGCCTAGCAACATCTTCTATCATTTTATTCAGTATTTTCTTTCTAGCATCTCTCTCAAGTTGATTAGCTCTAATCATATCCTCTCTCTTTTAACTCCATCATCCTATTCTCTTCTTCTTCTTGAAGCCTATATATTCCTCTTCTATAACTTTTATGTCTCTATCTATATCTTCTTTGTTCTCCAAGATATCTCCATGCTCACTTGGTGCATGAATATAATATGTCTGATCAATTTTGTTTTCTTCAAGAGATCAATGAACCTATAAATTAGTAGCTCCACCTCTTGGCTTAAAATTATTTCCATTAAAAACAAAACCATTTCTAGGGTTTAAAGGCTTTTAAAACTCCTTATTCTCAGCCCAAAACTCCCACCTATCCTCCTCTCTTGAAATATTAAGCTCAGTGTCAAACACTTTCTCAGTAGGAAAGCTTCATTGGTCTATGTTAGACCCTTCAATTTCATGTACCTCTTCATGAATACTAGCACTACTTATATCAATATTTAAAGTAGGAGATGCATCAGTGGGGGAATCAACATACTTACTTAATTCAAAGCTTTTCTTGACCTAGGTAGGTTACTTGTCTTTTGCCGGCTCAAATTCTACCCTTTGCTTAGGGTGCTTCTTTGCATAAATTCTAGTCTTCTTCATGATGTCAAAAATGTCACAATCCTTGTTCTTACATTCCTTTCAAGAAATTATCTTCACACTGGTATTAGAGAATTCAATGTCACCACCTAGAATGCTAGGAAATAGAAAGTGATTGCACTTTAATTTTGTACTTGTGATTTAAGAAAATATTTTGAATATAACTCGACACAAGGTGACAAAAGGAAACAAGACTTGATGCATAAGACTGAGTACGATGGGACTATTATAACATACTTTAAATTGATCACTCTTTAGATGGTAAAGAATACCATAACAAACAATTGACTTTGACTATACCAAATATGAACTAGAGAATTTGGGCTTAGCTATTCCCTAGCAGAGTTTCCAATCTATTGGTTATTTATTTAGAACCAAACTTAATCTCAATCCTTTCTTATGAGTGTTCAAGAACTCGGTTATTATCAAGGTTGATGATTGTCCAACGAACGAGTAAAAGCTGCAATACTCTTTCTCCTACCCTTTCGGCTCTATTAGACTTGGGAGGGTAATCCTACATTGTAAACCTAGGGATTCACACAACTACACTTGAACACATTTCCAATAATAGATACTTCCAATAAAATTTCTCAATAACAAAATACATCAAATAAGTTGGCAACTCATTTATTAATGTTGTATATTAGGAGCATGAGAAGAGAGAACTCAATCTAAAACAACTATAGTGGTATCCATTTGAGAGTATATAAAATTAGAGTGATTAGTTGTTGAATCATCTATGAAACTAAACCATGAACACTTTGCACAGACTAGTGCCCTTATCCAAATACAAATTTAGTATCAACTTATGTAACCCGATAACAACTTAAACAATAGCACATAGCATTCGTAGTAACTCTAAATTACAACATTCCTTTATAACATTCATGATTATTACTGCTTATAACTATCCTAGCACCCAATTCTTACAAGTTATTAATCTCACTTGAGCACTTACATTGATTCATTGAACTAATAAGCAGGAATGAAATTAAACTTCTATTTAGAACAAACAAAGATAAAAAAAATAATACTTGATTTATTTTGTTCATAACTTATAAAATGAGCACAAGGAGAAATAATAATCATTAAATTGGTATTAATTTGTATTGTATTTTCTATACTCTTATCAAAATTGCATACATGACAATAAGTTTAGAATGTAAGACAAAAACACAAAACATGATATGTATTGATATTACATCTTTTTGTGTAACTCAATTTTTAGCCAATCCCCTACTTCTGGCCCTGAATTCTTTCTTATAGAGATGAAAGAGAAAACAAGCCTCGGGCCAGGAAGCACACCTACCAAAACCACATTGGACTATTGTAGCAAATATTCCTTATTTAGTTACACTCAAGCCTTCAGGTGGCGAGAAGAAACATGAGGTAAAATTAACCCCCATCATTATAGAAATTAGGTCCCACCTCAAAAAGGAATCATTTTTTCATTGTAATAGATTTAAAATATTCCACACACACTCAAAATATTTTCCCATTGGAAAGCCAATCAGTTAAAGTTATGAAGCAAGGAAATTAGATAAAGAAACAAAATTGACTAATCCATATCAGCATTTGTGCCACCAATCTTCATGTTGAGGGGAAAACAATCTTTTGCAATACTTTATCAAAAGCCTAATCTGCACTATTTTCAGGCTATGTATTGTTTCATTCCCCTTACAAACTTACTCAACATATTTTTCCAACCAATTAATATACTCCTCCTTAGTGAGCCACTTTACATCAAAAAAAATCTATACCTTTTCATTGTGATGATTGTACCTAGCATCAATTAATGCTTTGGCCTCTTTAACAAATATATCCATCCCTGTTACAATCCCTATCATCATATTAGTATGTGGATTCAATAGAGTATAGTCAACCAAAATCAAAGGCATTTTAGTTTACGTGAGAAGATCTCCCAATTCCTCTCCCATTTTTCAAACTAATGTAACTCACCTTTAGGGTTAAATATTGCAGGCATACCACACTTCACCACATCATTGAATATACTTAACTTATTTTGGAGCTGCATACCTAGTTTTGCATGAAAGGTGTTTAATTCATTAACCAAATCAATATTTTGAAAAATCTCAAGGATGTTAGTAGGTGCCTTGCAATACTTCCTCATTGTAGGGATCATTTCTCTTAAAGAACCTACCCTAGTACTCTAGTTACTCCATTCATTTTTGAAAGCCTCTTGTACCTAATGATACTTTGTGTTCGCTTCATGAATATTCTTATAGGTAGCCCAAACATCATCAATTTTTTTGACCAACTTGGTTAAACTATCCTTTAATACATCTTCAAAGATCTCATTTTCCACCAGAACAGTTTCAAACTTATCCTTCTTGACATTTTCCTTTTCAATATTCAGTTGATCATTCAAATCTTTAATTATCAAGGATAAAGTTTCCCTATCTTGTGTAGACAATTTTGGGGAAGAAGAGGATGGTAGGGATATTTTCCTTATTGGACATGTAGCCTAAAGAGTGGCCCTCATATTACTTAACTCATCCAAGGCCTTATTGTATTCCTTTACTAAATAATTATACTTTTGCTTAGATATTTGTGCGGTGTCCACAGTAAGTGTTGCAACATGAGCATTTAGTTTAGCTGCTTGGATAGGAGTTATATTTGTGGCTCTTTTTTACCACAAAGGAACCAATAACCTCTTCAATTGGCCTAGCAACCTCATATTTTCCAATATTAGGTTCCATAGACCAAATTGAAAGAGTATGTAGCTTTGAAATATATCTAGATCCAAAGAACTTATCCTCAAAATGCTTTTCAAATATTCAAGCCTGGGGATCTCTTCTTACTGCATCATATGCTATAGCAGAGGTGATAGTGCATCCTAGTAAAAACATGATTCCACTATCTGAAACAATTTTCCTAGCCTCAATGGGAGTAATAACTGCAATTTCATCCTTGATCTATTCTTCCTCTGCCCTCTCAACTTCTTCCTGATGAGAATGTTCAACACTAGGTCAAGCTAATTCAATTCTTTCCTTTATTTATTTAATCCATTGTTGAATCATGAATTCCTAAAATTGCTTGGATTGCACAAACTCATCATCTGCAAGGAATTCATCACATTCCATGATCCTAGGATCATCATAACTTTCCTTATCATACTACCATTTGACAATTCTATCAGCGAGAACATTTGAACTAAGGGTTTCCTCAATATTAGTAGGGAATTTTTTGTCCACCTCCTCATTTCCTGGCACATGTTCTGCCATTTGTTCTTCCCTAACTTCTTGGATATTCGTAGGCTCCTCTAGGATATCCATATCTTGTGGTTTTTTTCGGTGAGATCTCATGCTTAATTAGTAGCCTCCTTCACCTTCACCTTAAAATCACCACTTTGATAATACCTTAGCTTAGTTGAAGCTCTTTCAAAAGGGTCAACAATTACATCATATGGACTTAAGTAAAAAGCATTCCTCCTTATGATTCTTTCTTCAATATCCATTATGTATGTCCATTCCCTCTTTCTCCTTATAACAACCTCATCACTTCTCAAATTCCTTTGCACATCATTTATGTATAAGAACTAATGGCATATCACTGATAAGTTTTTATCTCTCCTTCCACCCAAAAATCCTTCCAGATCAAAAATCCTAATCTCACTAAAAGGAATACTAAGGTTATTCACCATGATTCCAAACCTTTCGTACCCCTTAGGGGAAGTAATTTTGAAGTAAGAAAAAGTGCATTGGGGACTCACTACAGTACCCTTCTAAGGCTTCTTGAAAATCTCTTAATCCATATCATCAATCTAACACATGAGCTCCATAATGGAAAATATTTCAGAGACATATAAGGGTAAACAATGTGGGGCCACCTTAACCCCATAGGATTTGATCAAACAATATTCATAATAAAGAAACCAATTTGCCCAATTATGTGTTGCCTAAGATCTTGGTACATCTTTAGGGAGCACGATGCTTCTAATTGTCAGAGAAATCCTTTGAATAGGTGCTACACCCAACACTTCTAGGATACCATACCTTATGATATTAGAAAACATGACATAATTGGAATGGGGACAATATTGATCCCACATGTATCTCCATATTTGTACTAGTAAAATATTGTTTTCATTATCTCTTAATTTCAAATTCAACTTCCTTTTCCATTCATAATCACCCTCAAATAAGAGCATATGCGTTAAAAGAGAATAATGAGGGAAATGTAAAGGGAGTATGCCCTTCTTCAGATTGAGGAAATGCTCATGCATTTGTTCAGCAACATAATTGGAATAATCATAACCAGTGTTTTGATTATCTCCCTCTATATCCACCACCATTACCAATAAGTTAGGCGCTATCCTTGTTGGAAGTATATATTATATTTTCATTTATGTCACTGTAATATCCCTCCATTTTGCCTTTTGGTTGGACTGTGTGTCTTTGTGTGGGTATGCTGCTTTGATGAGCATCTGTATTCAGGTGTTATCTTTATTCCATGCTTTGGATTAGCATAGTGGTTATTTGAATTAAAGATTATTATGCTTTGAAATATATTAGCATGTTAGAATTGTCAGTTAATTGTAGTGTATTGGTGAGGAGGATGGTATCGCATCACTCACTTGCGAGTGCCCTACGATCCCATGATTTCCTCTTCACGGTGTGTATTTTATGTTGTTCAGATTATATGTTGTTGTTTACTTGATTTGCAGGTTGACAGGTACAAGACATCGACTCCACCTAGTTGCATAGGTTGGAGCGTGTTCAATACCCAATGGTATTCGATTAGGAGATAGTAGCTAGGTTTTTGTGCCAAGTCATCACCCTAGTCCTTGTTTGTCGTCAGTGTTCATCGTGTTGTGTTGTTTTGATTATCGTTCCCTCTCTTTGTTATTTAATTGCAAGTTAGAAAAGGGGTGATTTAAATGGCTTAAGGTATTTAAGTTGTTGAATAAGGTAATCTGGAGTTATGTTGAAACAAAATTTATTTATTATTAATTTAATTTAATTAATAAATAATTTCATCGTTGATTAAGTCTATTTATTCATTAATTAAATTCATGTTGTTGAAAGAAGTGAATTTATTTATGTGGAAATTGAAATTAAGAAAATGCGTGAAAGTCAATTTGTGAAATTTGGAATTGAAAATTGAAAATTGAATTAAAAGTCAAATTAGAAGTTTGAATTCAAAAATTAAAGGAATTAGATATTTTTGCATTTTTTGTTTTGAAGAATTTATTAGGGTGGTTGTTGAATTTTTAGGTTTTGATCCTTATGTTGAATTTTGTTTCTCAATTTGAAAATTATGAAGTTTTGGGGAAATTGAAAATGGAGGAGAGGAAGAATGATTTTGATTTTGTGGGTTTTGGCTTGGAGTTGTGAAATTCAGTGGAGTTGAAGTTGCGAGCTGAATACCATTTGGATCATCTCACGAACTCAAGGAAATCAGGTTCATTAAATTAGTAGTTTCATTTTTAAGGGATTTAGAATTTATTATTCTATTTGGAAATGATTAAACCTTGTTTTATATGTGGTCTTTCAAAAAAAAAAATGGAAAAGAATGTGTTCTTGGCTAGAAAATTGCCTTTTCAATTTGTTTCTTCAATTAATCATGCAAATCTATCTATTGGAAATTTAAATATATATATATATATACCCATATATATATATAAAGTATTTTTTTTATCATGGTTATGTTGCTGGAAAAATTTCAAATTAAGCCCCTTGAGAAGAGCTATGGATTTTGAAAAATTCGTAGGTTTTCTACTTGGAAAATGGAGTCTTTAAAAAAATAAGAAAAATAAAAAAATAAAAAAATAAAAAATGGAGGGGGGTAGGGGCTCACCCCACCGCCGGCCCCATGGGAAGTGGTAGGGATGGGAACTGCACCCAGTAACGCCCCGCGCAGGCTGCGCAGCCACGACCACCAACGGTGCTGGTCAGCTATGCAGTGCATAGTCGTGCCACCACTGTTGGTGGCCAGCTATGCCTGCACCCGTGCCCAGCCTCTGCCCCACCCAACTCTTTTATTGCCACCTGGCTCGACCGGCCTCCGCCACCATTAAACACCCCGACCGCCATGTATTTGCCACCCACTGTCAAACCCTCCGCCATTGTAGACCCACGGATAGGGAGAAATGCTGGTCTAAGCACGGCCTGCCCTAAAAGTGGCACATGGCTCGAGGCACCCTTTGGGTTGTTTTTTAAAAACAAAGAAATATATTTTAATATTTAAAATATTTTATTGTTATAATATTTAAATATCATTATATATATATCAAATAATAAAAAATATATATAATAATGTTTAATATTATAATTATATAATATTAGGATATTATATATATATATTTACTATGTAATTAAATGTTAATGTTTATAGTAAAATGGTGTTTATTCAATGGCATATTGTAACTTTTAATTGAGGAAATAGAATATTTAAATGAGGTATGATTTAAATATAATTGTGAAAATTAGTTTAATGTGCAATTGTCGAATTATTGATTTTATTTAAATAGTATATTTAATGGAACATTAGATTTGATTTTGGTTGATTAAGTTAAGATAACTGTTTTGAAAATGGATATGTCGAAAGAAAGAAAAAATATATATTTTAAATGATGTTATCTAAATGGTTGAAAATCAATGTCTATTTTGTACCATTTTAAGCAGTTAGGGTAATAAAACCTTTGATTTGAGCTTTATCGTTCGTCTGAAAGGGACATATTTAATTCAGTTTTATTAATGCAATAAAGTGCTAAATGTTAGCATGAGGACATGGATTTAGAATATCCAAAGCAGATTTAATTCTCGTTTTGTTTTTTATCTGTTCTTGTCATCATTTGGAAAATTTGGGTCATTGTATTGGACAAGGCTTCTAGTTGAGCTTTTTGTTTTGTGGGTTGCTGGTTTGTGATGTCAACCTGTTTGAATTCCTTGGGTAGTGCATGATGATTGTGTCTAAGTTAGTACCGGGTTTCCACAAACAGGAGTGTTTTGTGCCTCCTGTGAAAGGAGTGGGTTTTGTAATATGTGCCTCCTTGTCAGGAGCGGTCAGGAGCAATTTTGTTATTGCTATTACCTTCAGTGTTTGGAGATGATTTTATTTTGTCACCTCTTGAGAAAGGAGTGAATTTTTTTATGTGTGTCTCCCTGTCAAGAGTGGTTAGGAGCAGTTTTGTTATTGTTGTTTCCTCCAGTGTTTTGAGATGTTTTATCTTATGTTGCCTCCTGAGAAGGGAGTGGATGTGTTATCTTGTTCGTTGCACCTTGGTACAATTTTTGTTTGGTTGGTGTGTGTGTGTTGTCAAGTAGAAGAGTGACTTGTAACGGGGGCCAACACACGAAGTGGTGCTAGCGTAACTCATTGTAAGTGGTTTAATTAAGTGATAACTAAATCAATATACTTAGAATTTTGGGTAGTACTTCACACTAAAAAGATAAGTATGCCTCACTCATGGACCCATGTGCTCAATTAGGCTTGGGATGGGTGGGAAGGCCGGTAATACCAAGGTCTTCTATCTTGTCTATACAAAAGGTATTTGATTTCACATTAGTGAGTATGAGGGTCGGGGATCAGACTGGGCCACTATCTGACAATTTGCCATGGGTAACTCATGACGAGCTATGTGATGACACTTTGTCTAGGACAACAGTTGGCTTTTGATTTTGTATTAGTATGTATGAGGGCCGAGGATCGGTTAGAGCCACTATCCGATGATCCGTAGTGGGTAACTCATGATGTATTGTGAGATGGCACTTTGTGTGACCATAGCAGGTACTTGTTTATTGTGGGTATGGTTCCCGTAGCATACCTGATGTGACCATGGTTGGTGTGTGATTATGTGGTATGGTTTTTTTAACATACTTATTCTGCTTTATTTTTGGAAGCAATGTGACCTTGTAGAGTTGTACCTATGTTGTACTTTCATGGTGTCTGAGTTTTATTTGAGTTGTACCTTGGATTGTACTTGTGAGGTTCTTGTGTTTGGTTGTTTTAGTTTGGTTCAGTTATGTTAGCCTATGTCTAGAGGTAGATGGTCTTGACTAGGATTCCTAGTTACTATTTCCTAGCATGGGGGGTGGGCCTTTGGGTTCCACTTGGTTGGGTGGCATGCACCTAAATCCATTGGGTTCTTTCTTCTTGCTCTTGTGGATGAGACTTCCAGTTGGAGAGCTCGTTGGTTTCAGTATCAGTTCTTGTTGTATTTCATTTTAGTTGATCTTGTATTATTTTACCCCTCAGTCATATCGAGGTGGAAATTGTAATTGTATCTTTTGGATTTGCCTCATTCGGGGAATGAGTGTTGTAACCTTATTGTTTAATGGATGGATTAATGCAATGGAATGTTATCTTATTCTTGATGAAGTTCATCTTATTGGAATGCATGTGTTTATATAATTGTGTAAATGAATGTCATGGATTAAGTTCATGTTTTTTGTTGAGGTTCTATATAACCTTTGTCCTGTACCCTTAGAGATTGTTGGCAATAGTTAGCGAACTTACTTATTATTTGTAATTAAAAAAAATAAAAATTAGCCTATTTAAGTAGCTATTGCAACTTCCTCTAGGGTTGTGTGGCGGGGCATTACAGTCACCATGTTGGTTCGGTACCCTATACTGGTGTGTACCCCATCTAGTATTTGATCTGATAATTCTAGTATTTCTAGTTTGCATATTCTCTCTGGTAATCGATATGATCTAAGCTTTTTAGAAAAGGCTTATGATGGTTGAAAGTGTGTGTGTATGCATTCTCAAATATTTGGGTGATGCATTAGCATCATTTTTTGTAATCGTATATCGGTATTAGGTTAATCTTGGCTGACCTGATATTTAGTCTAATGGATTGTGAATTATATGTGAGACCTAGTCTTGGTCCCAACACACATGATGTTGTATAACACAATTGGATTATTTTTGAATTCGACCAAACCATTGCATGCAGGTATATATTCAAGATGTTTAGAATATCCTTAGAGAGATGAGTGAGGTTTTATTTTGTGTGATGTGAATACAAAAGGGAGGAGTATAAGTGTGTGAAATGGAGACTAGTTTTTGAGTGAATCCTATGAGCACATAAGGAACTGAATTTCACTTTTGGTGTGACTTCATTAGTTAAAACCTGGCAGGTATCCAACTTTTGTTTACACATTTCTATAGGGAGTGAGCCTCCATTTTGGATAGTAAGTCCTTTGTAAGAAGTGAGCTTTTGTATTTGGCAGTGAGCTAGTTTTTTATTTATATAACTATATGTTCTGAGCTAATCCTCACCAGGGTTTTTCCCTCATTAGGTTTTCCACATAAAATCTGGTGTTTCTATGTTGTGGAATTTCATGCTCTATCATTTCTCTTATTTTTTCTATGATGAAATGAATTAATGTTAATTTTCAATAAGTTTTAGTGGATACTGATTCACCCCCCCTCTTAATATCTGGTTTACACAAAAATTTGTATTAGAGCCCTCGTTCCTCCTGAGAAGTTTAACAACTTGAGGCAGATCCTATAGATTGAAAAATGGATAAAGAAGAGCCCCCGACATCCCTTGAAGATATTGACAAGGCCGAAATTGAAAACAGAGATTTGAAGGAAAATATTGATGAAGTAAATGAGTGTGTCCAAAAATTGAAAGAGCAGTTAAAGAAATTCAAAGAAAGATACAAAGAAGTGAGTGAAGAATTGAAGCTAGGGAATGATCAGAATACCAGACTGAAATTCAAGATAGATGAAAAGATGAAATTTGAGGAATGCCTAAAAATAGTGATACAAAGCAAGGTTGATGTTTTCTCTAGGCTTGAATAGGAAGTGATGAATCTAAATGCAGAACTTGAGAAATAAAAACTCTATGAAGATGAATTTAAGACAAGCTCCACCAAGCTTGATGAGTTAATAGCTAGACATAAACCTTCTAAGGATAAAAGTGGCTTAGGTAATGAAGCTAATGGAAAAATGCTGAACTCATATCTAGTGGATAATCAAAAGATTCAAGATAAAGGAAAGGGAAAAACAAACTCTGGAAAGAAACCACTTATCAGACAACCGAATGCACAAAGGTACTCATCATTCAATGGTCTTTCTTTTTCTCATGTAACAAATTTGGACATAAGGCAACTGAGTGTAGGAGTAGGTTGAATAAGTTCTCTGGTCCCTTCTTCGGATAATGTTATACATGCAAGAAGATTGGAAATAAAGCTATTGAATGTAGACCTCTAGTAAGGATGATTAGTTAGTTGATGACGAAAAGATTCCATGAAAGTAGAACAAATAAATAATTTGATGGCTATTGCTATAACTATAACATGTTTGGACATAAAGCGAATGAATGTAGAAGAGAGAATAATTGAAATAAAACAAGATAGAGAAATATTATCTGCCACTATTGCAAGAAACCAGGACATAATTCAAAATTTTACAGAACTAAAAAGGGGAAGCAGTCTGCTTTGGTAAAAGATGATGAACCGGTGAAAAATATTGAGAAGGAAGAAGTTAAACAAGAAATGAGGAAGATATGGAAAAAGAAAGAAGAATCATATTCTACTGATGCATCTATATGGGTATGTGTAGGATCATCATGGAAAAAACATGCCCTTAAGTGGCCATGAAAATTTAGAAAATCAGAGTTAAGCAACTTGATGCAAAAATTTGAATAATTTATCTATATTATTTCAAAAATATGTAAGAATAGAATCTATAGAAAATTGAATGTAGTTTCTAAACTACTAGTTTTATTTTTCAAACAATCTATTTGGTGAAAATTTGAAATTTCAATGGAGTAGTCCTTAAATTTCAAGGAAAAAATAAGATGTAGGTGTGTGTCTGACCACCCTAACCAATAAAATGATAATTTTTTTTTTTAAGATTTTAGATATATGTAGAGGACTCATGTCCCAATGTGATGCATATCTTTTTGTAATTTTTTTCCAAGTAAATAATTAATTATGATTTTTTTATTACAACTTTTAAAAAATATAAAAACTCGTATGTCTGACCACCTTAACTTGGTAAAAACTTCATGAAATTCGATAATCGAAAGATAAAGAAACTGGAATTAGGGTTGGAACTGAGTGAATTTCAAAACTTGCAAACCCTACATTTAGATATATGGGTATAATTCCCTTGGTTTTCCAATTAAGAGTTTATTTTGTTCCTCTTAAGAAAATTCAAGGATGATAACATTATATTTGATAAATCTTATCTTCTTTTGAATGAAGTGATTGAAGCGGTTATCGGACTGTCCAGTGTCGGAGAACTTCTTGCATGGAAGATGATTAAATACAAGGAAGTGGAGTAATTGACAGGAGTCGAGAAAGATTCCCTTGCACTAGTGATCAATACGATTGGCAATTTTTTTGCAAGGTATGTTGCATAAAACTTTTCGTATAAAATCATTTTCAAGAATAGAGAAATCTTTACTTCGGATATTGTAGTATATTTGGTCTATACAATGTGATCTATGTAAGCTAAGGCTTGAGAATCTCATCGAGAACATTCAATTGTCATTAAGAGAAGGATATCCATTTAATTTTGGATCGTTGCTTACATGTTTGGTTCTTTATTTTTTGAAATTTCTACTAGGAAAGAAGGATGTTGAGTGGGAATCCGAGATTCTCATTGCAAAATAGATTTGCAGACATTTGGAAAGTCTTGAGGATAAAGCAAGTGCATGCAATAACTTTTTCTTATCTTTGCAGAATGTAATGAGCTCTGGTGAAACCATGTTGAGTGGACTTGAGGAAGGTTCTTCCTCCAGAATGAAAGAATTGGAAGTTGTTTTAAGTGATTCCCCTCTAGAATCAAAGAAAAGAAAAGTTATTTCTGAAGATATTGTTGTTATTCTTGAAGGGTTGGAAGAAGAATAAGAATCCCTGCCTTTATCTGAATCTTCTAATCCAGATGACATTGAGTCTATGTTCATTAAAGGAAAAATGAAGAAAGTTGATGAGTTTTGCAGTACAACCTCTCCAGTTGACAGGCTTAAAGTTGATTTTGCTCTAATTGAGTTTTTTTTTTTGTAAAGGTATTGATGTTTCTACCATTTATATTTCCCTCCCTGAGAATCTAGTTGAAGTAATTGAAAAAAGAATGTTGCTTGAAGGTATGGAAGGACGTAAGTTGGAAGCTCTAGTTGAAAAGAGATGCACTCAAGAAAAACAAATATTATTTGAATTGATTATGGAAACGAAGAAGTGAATGACAAAAATGACTGATATTTACTAATATTGCCTTCGGTGGCCTATTGCGGTTGATAATTTTTGAAGCAGAATTGAAGCAATAGAATCTGAGGTGAATAGTATTGGGAAGAAATTTGACATCTTTGAGGACAAAGATGGGAAGAAAAGGATAAGAATTGCTGAGTTGCAAGCTAAAATGATCATTATGCAAAGAAAAATGGATGATGTAGTTAAGACCTTCTCGCTTCTTAAGGAGATTGTTGACGTCTGGCTAGACAATCTTGCCAGAATACTCTTTGATGTAGAAGACTATGAGAAACAATGTTCAGTTATAGATTGGTCATCCTCCTTCACACTATTCATTGTGTTGGAAAGTGTGTCTACAAGAATGGATTTTTCAATATTGGAATGGAAGAAAGTGCTTCCAGTGATGAAAGAAAGGTACAAAACGGTATTTGAGGTAAAAGCAATTTTTCTGGTTTGAGGAATTGGATGTTTGAAAGTTTTTGAAGTTTCTGAAATTTTGAATATTGGATGTCACCATTTTTTTATCTAGTTGTTTTCATCCGATTGGTGCCCTTTTTCATTGATTTCAAAGGGGGAGAGATTGGTATATGTATAAAGGGAGATGGAGTTTTTGGGAGAGATAAGTTGGAGAGATATGAATTTTTGATTTTTGATTTTTTTACATGTTGCCATTAATTCCAAAGGGGGAGATTTTTGGAAGTATGTACTATATTATCATTGACATCACCATGTTGGTCTAGTACCTTATACTGGTGTGCACCCCATTTGATATTTGATCCAGTAATTTTGATATTTTTGGTCCACATATTCTCTCCAACAATCAATATGATCTAAGGTTTTGAGAAAAGGCTTATAATGGTTGGAAGCATGTACATATGAATTCTTAGATGTTTCGGTGATGCGCTAGCATTGGTTTTTGTAATTTTATTTTGGTATTAGGTTAATCTTCGCTGACCTAATATTTAGTCTAATGGATTGTGAGTTATATGTGAGATCTATTCTTGGTCCCAACCGACATGATGTTGTATAATATAGTTGGATTATTTTTGAATCTGACCTAACCATTGCATGCGGGTATATATTCAAGATGTTTAGAAGATCCGAAGAGAGATGAGCAAGGTGTTATGGTGTGTGATGTGAATGTGAAAAGGGGAAGGAGTATAAGTATGCAAACTGAAGATCAATCTGTGCACGAATCCTATGAGCATATAAGGAACTAAATTTTCACTTGTGGTGTGACTTCATCAGTTCAACCTTAGCAATTAGCCAACTTTTTTACTACACAGTTTTGTAGGCAGTGAGCCTCCATTTTGGACAACAAGTCCTTTGTAAGAAGTGATATTTTGTATTTGGCAGTGAGCTAGCTTTATATTTGATATAACTATATATTATGATCTCATCCTCACCATTGTTTTTCCCTCATTGGGTTTTCCATGTAAAATATGGTGTTTCTGTGTTGTGGAATTTCATGCTCTATCATTTCTCTTATCTATTATGTGATGAAATGAATTAATGGTAAATTTTCAATAAGTTTTAGTGTATACTGATTCATCCCCCCTCTCAGTATCTAGTTTACTCAACAATCCTTACCTCAATTTTTTTTTCCAACACTTCATTCATGGAGTAATAAGTGTTCTTGAAATAATCCTCAAACTCTTCACACTCAAAAGGCTCAACATCCTTAGGAAGAAAAATTTGCTTTCTCCTTTTATGTCAAATAAGAAGTCTATCTTTGTATGCAAATATATTTTTTTCATATTTAGTATATAGCTCAGCACACCTAAACTTCACAGTATAATTGGGGTTTAACCCAAATACCTCCACAATATTGTCTTTTGTCACTTCTAGGATCACATCACTATTATCATTGATAATTTTTCTATCAATGGGATGATATTGCCTAGCTAGTTCCATCATCAAGTCCACTTCTACAAACACATTTGGTACCACCAGATCTCAAAGGTTCAATACTTCCTATACAAAGCATATCGGAATAGTTGCCACCCACTCTGAGGCTGGGGTTTTTCTC
The DNA here is from genome assembly GCA_007115665.2 of Sequoiadendron giganteum. Lineage (NCBI taxonomy): Eukaryota > Viridiplantae > Streptophyta > Pinopsida > Cupressales > Cupressaceae > Sequoiadendron > Sequoiadendron giganteum. Next base: position 407,010,969 of record CM021100.1, on the reverse strand, counting down.
CAGTTTCACTAGAATTATCAATCAACTTGCTGGTCACAACAACTTGACCTGTAGGTTTCTTGCCAATTCATGACCATCCTTTTATATCTCCAAAGGCCTCCTGCATGAACCTTTTTATATCCTTCTTTGCACTCCTAGTCCTAGCAGACATTGTAGGAATACTTGGTGTAGGGTTAGCTACTGTAGATCATTTAATCTTAACCTCAGATGAAACATCCTAAGTTTGAAGTCGTTTAACCCTTTTTATTTTTCTTTCCTCTCAAGTCTAATACTAGATTCACTGAGCTCTAGTTCACTCATGTTTGAAATGCAGGAGAACTAGGGTTTATCATTTCTTGCAATCAAAAAAACCCTCCGAAGTATGAAAAAAAATGACACTTCATGCAAACCAGAATTATTTTCCCAAATTTTGAACCTTCTTATCACCAAATTGAAGCTACCACTAATGGAAAAGAAAATAATCTTCCCAGTCTGTATCAACTTTCTAGAACATTTCACTTCAATATTTTCGCTAGGAGGAGATATATAGTTTTCTTACCCAGCTGAATGATTCATATATTTGTTGTTGGATTAGTTCACCGGAGCTTCCTACACAACCTCTTCAACTTTCGGTACTCTTTTCTACTCCCAAACAACTCCAAATGCTCAATTAATGATGTATCTACATTCTTTTATGGCCAAGAAATGAGCATGCTACCATTAATTTATGATAGTAAGTTCGCGTGAGTGAACTGACATTTACCCATTCATGTTCAAACCCTAGTCTTTGATCTTGTTTTAAAACCACATCAACGGTTCTCAAGTCACCTCGCAACTTTCTTTCTTGATTTCTACGATGTCCTTAGGATTTTGTGACATTTCCCATTCATTCACTAGTCATCACTTATTATTGACATGTGTCCATCAAATCCATCAGTGATGCAAGCATCAACATGATGAAACCTTAGCCCTTTGATCAATGGCCCATTTTCAATCACATTCACCTGCCCATCACACATCACAAATGTAACTTCACACTTTGAATCCTATTAGCGATGGGAGATACAAAAAAGAGGCTAGATTAAGACACATACACCTGCATGAGAATAAATGATACAAAATACATTGCACATAAGATCTGTTCAAATCAGTGAAAGAAACCTAAACAAATAAATCTATTGATCATCACTCTTTTGGAACTTAACCCTTGGAATGAATCCATGATGGGCGATGCAAGAAAATATAAAATCACCAATCCATCGCTCATCGGTAATCATTCTGATACATTTTGCAAGAAATTAGTGATGAGAGATCCCCATGATGACATTGAGTACTCATATCACATATCGCTAATGTTGAACTTATCATTTAAAACCTATTTGTGATACATGAAGTTCATGAGATCCATCATATCACTCATCACTATTAAAAATTTACCTTTTCAAAACCATTCATGATGAGTGATGCAGAGAAGAACATGAAGACTAGAGGCTATCATCTATCACTATTACAAATTTAAAGCTCAAAATCCATTAGCAATAAATGATGGAAGGAAACATAAAAGAACATCACTTATCACTAAATGAAATCAGGAGCTCCAAAAGCTATCCACAATGAGCGATAAAAGGAAATACCACTGATCACCTATTTTCAGTTCAAAACATACACTCCAGAAGAAATTCGTGATACCTAATAAAGAGAGATGGCTAATGGAACTTAACTAAAAACTTTGAAGAATGTTCTCATAAGTGGTTCTAATGAACGAGACCCTCTAGGATGACACAAGATAAGTTCTCAAAAGCTTCAAGTCATGAAATACAAATGATGTAAAGACCAAAAAGGCCCTTTACTTAACTTTATGAAATAAAAGAATTTGAAACCTAGGTGTGGGGGACCAGTTGCCCTGTGACAGTGAATGGTATAAGATGTTTTAATGGGGTTGGCAATGTGAAATATGAAGTCAACAACTAAATAGAATGTTGGCCTAAACAAAGAACCCTGAAAGTATTATAAGGGAGGATTCAAAATACTATAGAACCCTATAATAGTGATGATAAGTAGGCCTCAAAACCCTCAGCTACCAACCAAATATTTAAAATGTGACAAGATTTTGAGATGGAACATAAAAAATTTGCAAGTTCAAACAAATCCAACAAAAAAAAAGAATTTTGATACATTAAAAAAAGTTATGTTATAGCCAATAAATCATTTCTAAATTATAACTAGTTTGACTTTGAAACTTCATTAAGAAAAAGTATTCAATGAAATGCTATGAAACCAATTCCATGTACTAGATATCGTAGTTGCAAATCTAAATTCAAAAAAAATAGAATTGTATACTTCACAGAAGAAAATTTATGTGTTAACCAGTAATGTCACTCTTTAAAAGTGGTGTTTACTGTTAAAAACTAGTTTTCTAAGGAGATGGAAAAAGAAGAGCAATCTAATTCCAAAAAAAATGAGAAAAATATAATTAGAATCAATAATAAAAATTTCAGAAATCACTAGTTTACATCATCTTGAAATTCTTCATGGTTTAGCTACTATAGGTGCTTGAAAGTGAAGATTTAATTAAAAAAATTTAGTTCAATATCTAGTTTCTCCAAAAATTGTAAACCAGTATTGTGGGATCACCTAGGTTTCAAGGTATGGTACTTTGTGTCGCTTCTTTCTTACTTCGTCTTTCACCACTTCTCTGGATTTTTACACAAATGTGATTTTCCTTAATAGAGTAGCTCACTTTATTATTTATCATTTTTCCCTAATTTTGCATTTATTACTTTTCGACTTTAAAATATTAACCACTTTGTTATATACTTTGTAGACTAGAAAGAGCTCCACAATTTTCTTGATTTGCATGATTTGTACAAGAATTTTCTTTAACACCATCAAAATAGAGATCCATATCACTTATTTTTGTGTCATAACAATACACCTCATAAATCAAGGTCTTGATAGGATTTTATAGCTGCTCCCCCTTACACCATTCTTTGATTTAGTTCATAGAAGAAATATCTACATCAGATGCAGATACAGGATCATTTGTTTTATCCGTATCCTTGGGTTCTTCCTTCTTTCTCCAAATTCTTGCCATTTCTTTTTTGACTTCATCAAGATTTACCTTGCTCATAGGCTTTCTCTTTTGATTCGGATTAGACTTCTTCCCAATTTTTCTCTTACAAAATTTTGAGATATATCCTAGTTTGTTGAAGGAGTGGCATACAACATATCTTTGATAAAAAGAGTATGTGTTCATCCATATCCTGCACTAATTAGCCTTGTGTCCAAAAATATTACATACGTAATAGTAGCATTGAAAGGAATGAATTCTTCTACCGGTATTAAACTTGTTCATCATTACCCGACTTCTACATTCACCAGATTTATGTCCAAAATTATTGTAGACATAACAATGTCGACCAAATAATTCAACATTCTAATTCATTTTATTTTAGTTCATCATACTTCTACATTCTATTTCTCTATGTCTGACTTTATTGCATGAGTAACAAAATCCATTAAAAGATGGATACTTTTGAACATTAGGTTGTCAAATGGGGATCCTTCTGATTGTAGTGTCGAAAAATGAGTCCTTTGACATTTTAACATTTGTTTAGGTCCTCCTTGTGGATTTTGGCTTAATGTTGCTTTGATTTAGTGTTGTAATTTGGATAAAATTCAGATTAGGTCCTAGGCCCTTGTGAACTAATGGATTTGATGATACCTTGTAAAGGTGTCATAATGTGTTGTAACAAAATTTTCTAGGGTTTTATCAATTAAATAAGCATAATAAGAATACTTTTAATCATAATTAAAATGAATCTTTCATTATTTGGAGTGTTGTAAATTTTTGTAACACACTTTCACATTCCTCAAGGATTTTCTTTAATAATTATGCTTTCTTATGCTTTAATTGGCCCTTTTTTCATCCACAAGCCTCATTCATTGCATCTTCTCAAGGATAATCCTCACACCAATTGGTAACCAATCATAATTCAAGTGTTCCTAGATTTTGTGGCCTCAATTTAGTGTCTGGGACTCATTCACCACCTTGGGTAAATGAATCCCACCTTGGTCTTTTTGGCCCTGATGTAGGTTTCACAAATTTCTAGTCACTTTTGATTTTTTGTCCCATACATTATATGTAAAGTGACTCATTCACAACCTTGGGTGAATGAGTCCTATGTGATGAAAATTCAAATTTAAATCAAACTTCTAGTGGGATTTTATTCTCCTAGATCTGATGTCGGCTTGTAGTGTTGTAATTTTTTGAATTCTTGCATAATTGAGTATAAATACAAGGTTCTTTCTCTTATTTCTCCCTCGAAGAAATCAAGTACTCATCCTTATAGAAAATTGAGTTCACACTTGACCATTTGAGCAAGAACATTTAAGGACATTAGGGGAAGATTATCAAGTATTCAAGAGCATTCTTCAAGCATCAATCATCATTTCAAAGATTAAATTCTTCATGTTTGTTATTGTGCTAACAATTGTGATGTACAATTCATGATTCAAGCAAGTATTACATTCAATATCTATCAACATCAAGAAAGAATCAAAGAAAACATCCATTGCAGATATTTGAAGCATAATTAAAACACCTTCTTGCTAGGATTTAGTGAATTGTAAAATTACCTTTTGTTCATTCATTATTCTCCCTTTACATTTTCTTTCATTTCAAGGTTTAACTACCAACAAGGGGTTTAACCAAGGAAAACCGTTATTCTCTAACCCCATAAAAAAATTTCATCTTCTTGTGTGTCATTTGCATGTCTAGGTTGCAGATTTATCAAGGAAAAAAGTTGAATTTTTTTTTCAAGTCTCTAAAGGTTTTCAAACTTTCCATTCAACCTGGGAGAATCTTGGAGAAGACCTACATGTGCTATTTTGTAGATTCAGATCTGAAAACCAGCTAGAAAGAGTAGAGTAGACCGAGAGGCACATAATCCACTTCAAAATTTCTAGAAAATTAGAAGTGGAATGATTCACCAATATTTGTGAATGAGGGCCACTGTATATGATTGAATAGGAATTTTGCAGATCTGGATACCCTTTTGGCTAAAACCCATTTCTCCAAATTTTCCCAAAAACTAGATTGATTCACCCAACTTGGTGAATGAGTCCTAGTCAACATAAATAGAACACTTTTTAGTGATCCAAATCTCCATTCTGCCTTCTTTAGTCTCCCAATTGCACACATTCCAATCTCATAGCTTCTTATTGCATTTTTATTATCTTTCTAGGTCATTTTGCATATTACACCGTGTTTTCAAACATCTTCTTTTCCAAGTTTACACTTGGTGGTGAACCCCTCATTTGACATCATTCAATTCCCTAGGACATTCCCTTTGCCAGATTCCAATTTTCTTTGCATTTAAATCTAAAGGGTCTGTTCTTGATTAAAAAGAGCAAGAAAATTGACCTCTTTCCTTTTAGGTCTAAATCCCTAGAAGCCAAAGAGAAAGCACACACCCCAATTTTCACCTTTTCATTTTGGTGAAACTACATTTAGAGCATTATAATTATAATTTGGATAAAATTTACATCCTAGATTTATCTTGCATTAACATTGCATTAGATTTTACATTAGTTAATTTGCATTCTAGGTTTTCAATTCTTGCATTAGTGAAAAGCTCATTATTGCATTTAATTTCATTAAAAATCAATCAAATTTTGCAATTGCATCTCAAATTTGCACTAAAAACATAAAAAGCATAAAATACAATTCTAAAATTCTAAAATTTTATAAAAAAAATAGTACTTGAACTCATTCACCACCTTGGGTGAATTAGTCCCCTTGCATATTTTGCATTTAATTTTTTGGTATTGACACTTCAATATTTGAATTTTTGTTTTTTGTTTCTGCATTTCAGTTTTAATTTCTAGAATTTTAGTTATAAGCATTTCATTCTTATTAGTTTGCATTGCATTTTCACTCACCACACATTTAGTAGCCTTTGCATGAGTTTTTGGTGTCCTATTGCTAATACCATAGTGAAAATAAGTTCAAGACTCATGTCATCCCATGAGAGGAAAATCATTGTGGATCTTAGGTTATCTAGAGCTTCCACTCCTAGTATTGATACTAGTACACTAGGCATGGATAACACCCTTACTAACTCTTCTCCTTCAAGTAGAATGCAAGTTGAACCCAAGAACAATAACATCCTGAAAGAAAACCTAATCCACATTCATGAGGACCTAGTAAACTTACAACATCAAATAAACCTTGAAAACATTTCAAGTACTACAATTCCTAGAATAGAAAACATTCAACTAATGCTTGAAAGTGAAGATGGCCTTGACCTTGTGAAGAACATAGTGAAAATCCTTAGCAAGAATCTTCCCTCAACCACTAGTTTTCCCTTACCCACAAACAATGTTCCAAGCCAAGGAGGAACTCAAATTCCTCCTCCCACAATAATAGCCTCAATCTCTACCTACACACCTCCTCATGTCACAATAATGAAACAAGTTAGTAATGTGATTCGTTCCTAGGTATTCCAGCTAGAATCCTAGCTCCTATGTGGCATCACATGTTATATCTCCCACTACATTTACACCTATAAAAATTTCATTCACTTGTCCCACAAACATATACACTCCATCACCACTGTGACTTCCATCTCGTAGCAAAAAAAATGACCCTCTCATAAATAGACTTTTCCAGACTATGTCACCCCTTCAAAAGCAAGATTCTACCATCAACCAAAATCAAAATGGCCCACCCACATATTATGTCAAAAGCAGTCGATTATCCTTAGAGATATTACGAACACTAATGCCACAAGGTGTAGAGGTGTCTAGATTTCAAAAATATGGAGGGAAGGGAGATCATTCTAACCATGTTAATGTCTACACTACCTTATGCAGTGAATTTTTCCTTGATGATAAACTTTTGGTAAAGCTCTTTCCTAGGACCTTAAAAGACACCGCCTTGGATTGGTTCTCTTCTCTACCGAATACTTCGATTCGTTCATTTGATGAACTTTTTGAGGCACTTATTAACCATTTCCAAGTGCATATGACTCCCAAGATGACCTTCTCCAATTTGATGAGATGTAAGAAAAGGGAGGATGAAAAGATAACTGACTTTATGTCATGATATCAATCACTTTATTCCCAAGTCAATGTCGAGATCCCTGACCCAAACCTTCAAAAGATGTTAATAGAAAATTTGCAAAGAAAAATCAAAGATAAGTTGACCTTGATGAAATTCCCATCCTACATGCACCTATGCACTATGCTCCATGATTATCAAAATTTAGTTTGTAGTCTAGATACAAAGTCCACTCCTAGTTGAATCGAGAGATCTGAGCCCACACGGCAAAAAAATTACCAACCCTTCAGAAAAAAAAAAGGGTTCCTTCAATTTAACCTCCCTCAACTACCAAATCAAAATATCAATGACCAGGTCATTGTTGTGAAAGCCACATTGCCCTTTAGTTATGGAGATCCAAAGAGATAATTAACTCCCTTACCTAACACCCTTCATAATACCATGTCTCAACTTTTAAACCAACAAATGATTACCCTACCTCCCATCAAAACACCTGACCCTAATAAGCCTTTACCCTTGAGATTTAAATCAAATTCTTATTGCCAGTATCATAGAAAAAATGGTCATGACACATAAAATTGCAAGTGTCTTAGACATCTTGTGTAAGACCTCATTGATTATGACCATCTATCCATTTTAGGTACCAGTGATCAAGGCAATAAGTCTGTTGCCCCTCCAAACAATTTTTTTCAAAATTTCACCAATCCCATGCGAAAACATAATATTTCATTTTTCAAAGCTAGAGAAACTCCAAAGAATGATGTGATGAATGTTGATACTGATGATGAAAAAATTGATTATGTTCTAACTAATGCTATAAATTTCAATCCTATAGACAAAATGATAGGGGTGAGAGATATCATCCCTCGTAAGGGCCAAACTAAGAGTCCTCTTGATATTTATTTCTCCTCTAAGGATATACTTAAAAAATTTCCTAATGGTCCTCTTTACATAGCTGACCATATCTATGCCAAGCCCACTAATGGGATATTAATACATATTTCCTATGGAGAGAATGTGATCATCAAGGAATTTCTACTTTTACATGAGCTCTATCAAGATGAATATGATAAACTGAAAGCATGGATCAAGACACACAATGGTTTTGTGTGCCCTATGATCAGATTGATCACCTTACCATTACAAATAGGAACAAAAAAAAAGATTTTTCATTCTCTATCATCCTACAGTAAAAAAAAATTCATGTGAATTTAGGCAACCCATGGCTTTGCTCCATAGAAGTTGTCCCTTTGGTTGTGCATAAATGCTTAAAGTTTCTCTTTAACAATGAGATATTCATTGTTCACCATAGTGGCTTTAACCCCTTGTCACATAAAGGAAAATTTTCCCTAGATTACTATAGGCCTAAGCCCATGGAACCTATAAAGCCAAGAGAAGAATTATTTTTCTTTTCTTATCAAAATTTCAAGATAAAGAAGATAGCAGAACTATCTCTCTACAACATGTCCCTATCCACCTCTGAGCCTACCATCCTTGATGAAACCATGATTAAACCTAAACAAGACCAGAATAACTGAGACCAACCTAAGACAAAAACCTCACCTACCTCTTACAAGAAACCAAGAAAAAATTAAACCAACCCCACCACACCTTTGAGAATAAAACAATTTTACAAATTCAAAGAGAAAGTGGTTGAACAACCTCCTGTGGTTCCTTCTTTTCCTCCCCTTAGGGAAGAAAAGAAGCCTATGGGTTATCAACCCACTCTAATGCAAATAAAAAATAGAACCAAAAGAATTAGAAGTACTAGGGAGCATAGATGTAGATGTTGTTCCCTTACTCGCAAGTTAAATGACGAGTTAAACAAAGAAAATCAATACTCAAAATTGATTGAAGCAATGCATGTTGACCCTCCTCCCCTGCCAAAGCAAGACAATTCAATGGATCCTCCACAACAAGATTTGAACTCTTCAATGGAAATTATTCTTCTACCTCCTATTGTGATCAACTTAGATGAGGATGCCGAGGTTGCCAAAATAGACAAAGAGGTGCATGATGAACTCAATACATTATTTTCCTCCTCCATGAGCTTAAACAAAAAATATTCTATAAAAAATGTTGAACTTGGTGCTTCTCCCAATTTAGCAGTTGCTCTTGTCCCTCTAGCTAGTTGCCTACTTATGGTATACACAAACTATGATTGGGAAGTGAATGACTTGCTCATAGGTTGTCTCACATTTTCCTTACTAGTATTTTTGCATCATTTATTTTTATTTTATTTGTGTGATTGCATGTGCATGATGTGATCCCTTGTGATGTTTTGTTTTATCTCTCTTTGTGACATTCCTTTATTCTTACATTCATTCTTCCCTATGTCATGCACATCTTTCACTTTTTCATCTTTTTCTTTTAATTTTTCTTGTGTTTTCCTTTTTGGGATGGCCCAAGGTATCGATTAATTCATGCCTCCTTAATGTTGACTCAAAAGGCTTTCTTTTTATCTTTCCTTTTCATTTCGTCTTTATCTTTTTCTTATGTTTTCCTTTTGGGGATGACACAAGGAATCGAGACATTCATGTCTCCTTCATGTTTACCCAAAAGACTTTATTTTTCTCTTGCTTTCTCATTTCATCTTTATCTTTATATTTTTCTAGTGTTTTCATTTTGGGGATGATGCAAAGCATCGATACATTCATGTATCCTTCATGTTGACCCAAAAGGCTTTCTTTTTCTCTTGTATTTTCATTTCATCTTTATCTTTTTCTTGTGTTTTCCTATTTGGGATGATGTAAGGCATTGAGACACCATATGTCTCTTCCATGTTGACGTGAAATTTTCTCTTTGTTCTTTTCTTTCTTTCTATCATTCTTCTAGTTCTATGTGTATTTGGGGGATGATGATAGTTCTGATCTCTCTAAAAAATATTACAACAAAGAACATACTAACCCCAAATCCATATATCCCTTATGTGTTTCATGTTTTTATTTTGGGGGTAACCCATCTCTTTTCTTTTTCTCTCGCATGATGCAACTTTACTCGAAAAAATATGTCTTTCCATAGGGATTTCCAAGTTGGCTCTCATGTATTTCTTCTTGCTTTCATTTTTTATTGGCTACTCTAAAGTAATCTCTCATAGGATAGTGTTTAGCAATTTATTTAAAGTGGGGGCATACATTGGCATTATTCTTTTTCATTTTTCCTTTTCATGGTTCTTGGTGTAGCCTTCTTGGTTCATACAATACATTTTTCTCTTTGTCGATGACATTAGGTGTGATATCATTCATGAGCATGATCTCTCTTACCATATTAAATTCCTCTTAGTGGCTTGGTGCGACACACCACATCCCATAAGTTACGAATTTTATATTCTCTTCTTGGTCCTCTCTTGGAGACATTAGGCACAATGTTCCCTAAGTTAAAAACCTCACATGAACTTGGGAAAAAATCCTTTGAACATTTCCTATTTTTGTATTTTGCATTTGTTATATGGCACCTTGCATAATATAGCTTGCATGCCTCTGGATTGATCCCTTTTATTCATAAGCTCCAAGCATATGAAGCTTTTTTTGTCTCATGAAGCTCGAAAATAATTTTTGTGTGGTGCCTTATTAAATTTATCAGGAGGTATAACTATGGAATGGCTAAGTAGGAAGCCCAATCTAAGGCATGAATTTGCATATATCCATTGGCATGTGTGTGTGAGTACATACCAGCCATGAGTGTATCTTTCTCACCTTTTAGGACTTCTCACTCGACGAACAAACATGAGTTATGTCGCCTCAGAGTGAGTATGCATATTTTGGACAAAGAGCCTAGATTTGAACCACATCATGATAGAAAAAGGATGGAAGATTGATCTGATTCTCTTTTATTTATTTTCTCTTTCTCGTCTTTGGCAATGTATGATTGGCCTTGTCGATGTTCTTTATATCATTTTCATGTCTGTTCCTTGGTGCTTATGTTGATTTGTCATGGTATCTTGATAATGGGGGCTTGATTATACCTCTTGATTGTTGTCATCTCATCTTGCTAGCATTGGTACATAGGAACCCCTCTTGATATGTGTTTGTCTACTTTAGTGTTAGCTTGAAGCACGTTCATCCTCTCACTAAAGTGAGGGATAAATGTAGTTTCAAAAATGGGTCCTTTGACATTTTCACAATTATCTAGGTCCTCCTTGTCAATTTTCACTTAATGTTGCCTTGATTTAGTGTTGTAATGTGGATAACACATTCATATTAGGTCTTGGGCCCTTGTGAACTAATGTATTTAATGGTACCTTGCAAAGGTGTTGTAACACACTTTCACACTTTTCTAGGGTTTTATCAATTAACTAAGCATAATAAGAATATTATTGATCAGAATTAACATTAATATTGTCTTATTTTGTGTATTGTAAAGTATTTTAACACACTTTCAAACTCCTTTAAGATTTTCATTAATAATTGGGCTTTCTTATGCTTTAATTGACCCTATTTTGCATCTGCAAGCCTCATTTATTACATCTTTTCAAGGATAATCTTGACACAAATCCATAACCAATCATAATTCATGTGTTCCTAGCTTGTGTGGCCCAAATTTAGTGCATGGGACTCATTCACCACCTTGGGTGAATGAGTCCCTCCTAGGTCTTTTTCACCCCGATGCAAGTTTCACACATTTCTAGAAATTTTTTTACTTTTGGTCCCATAAATTATGTGTGATGGGACTCATTCACCACCATGGCTGAATGAGACCCGTGTGAGAAAAATTCAAATTTAAATCAAATTTTTGACTGGATTTTATTTTCCTAGATCTGATGTTGGCTTGTAGTGCTATAATTTTTGGAATTCTTGCATAATTGAGTATAAACACAAGGTTCTTCCTCTCATTTCCCCTGAAATCAATCAAGTACTCATCCTTATAGAAAATTGAGTTCACAAGAGAATTTGAGCAAGAAAATTCAAGGAATTCAAGGGTAGATTATCAAGTATTCAAGAGCATTACTCAAGCATCAATCATCATGTCATTGATAAATTCATCATGTTTGTTATTGTGCTAACAATTGTGATGTAGAGTTCATGATTCAAGCAAGTATTACATTGAAGACCTATCAACATCAAGCAAGAATCAAAGACCACATCAATTGCAGCCATTTCAATCATAATTTTAGCACCTTATTGCAAGGGTTTAGTGAGTTGTAACATTAACTTTTGTTCATTCATCATTCTCCCTTTACATTTTATTTCATTTAAAGGTTTAATTACCAACAAGGGGTTTGACCAATGCAAACCTCTATTCTCTAACCCCATAAAAATTTTCCCTCTTCTTGTGTGTGATTTACAGGTCTAGGTTGTAGATTTGTCAAGGATTAAAGTTGGAGAAATGTTTTTAAGTCTCTAAAATTTTTCAAAGTTTCCATTCAACCTTGGAAAATATTGAGGAATACCTATAGGTGTTATTTTGTGGATTTGGATCCGGAAACCTATCAGAAAGAGCAGAGTAAACCATGAGGAACATAATCCACTTCAAAATTTCCATAAATGTAGAAGTAGAGTAATTCTCCACTATTGGTGAATGAGTCCCACTATATAGGCCTGAACAAGATTTTTGTAGATCTAGATACCCTTTTGGTTGAATTCTATTTCTACACATTTTCCTTAAAATTGGATCGATTCGCCTAGCTTGGTGAATGAGCCTGAATCAACATAAATATAATATTTTTCAATGATCTAGATCTCCATTTTTCCTTCTTCAGTCTCCCAGGTGCACACATTTTGGACAGTCTCATAGCTTCTTATTGCAGTTTTCTTATATTTCTAGGTCATTTTGCATATTACACTATATTTTCAAACATCTTATTTTCCAAGTTTACACTTGTTGGTGAACCCCTCATTTGGAATCATTCAATTCCCTAGGACATTCACTTTGCTAGATTCCAATCTCCTTTTGCATTGAAATATCAAGGGTTTTTTTTTAGTGAAAAGAGAAAGAAAATTGGCCTCTTTTCTTTTAGGTCCAAAATCCTAGAAGCCAAAGAGAAAGCACGCACCCCAATTTTCACCTTTTCACTAGTATTGATCCTTCATTCCTTGATTTGATAACCATTCCTTTGAGGTTTCCATTAATTGGCCACTTTGTTGTAGATCGGTTTGGTTTTTGAGCTTTGTCCTTCTTTGAGTCCTAAACCACCTTTATCCTTTGTAGGATTTTGAGATGAAATTAGTTCATCATGCATTGTAGAAATTTCCTTGAATCTTTGTTCATGTACTTTCACTTTTTCCAGACCAGTTGTTAAGGTTACTTCTTCTTGTTCAAGCTTCATGCATTCATTAGTTTTAGTCTAGATCTCAACTTTTTGGCATTCCTCAATTCGCTTCCTTTCTTCTATTTTTACTTTTAGTCTGGTAATATCCTCATTTTGCTTCTTCAGTTGATCATTGACTTATCTATCTCTATATTTTAATTTTTTAATCTATTCTCTCAACTTTTTGATACACTCATTTTCTTCTTTCATATTTCCTTTCAGAGTTTCTTCCTCATCCTCGCTTTTCTTCAATTCCTCGTGGACAACATTGATCTCTTTAGATATGGAGTTTTTTTTTGGAGGACCAAAATGATAATTCCTAGCCATGTATTCAATTTTGAGGACCTTCCTTACTTGGAGTAAGACTTCTTGTGAGGAACCAAACTCTAATACCAATTGTTGAATATCTATAATATTGAGAGGGAGGTGAATTTGTATTCAACTGACCAAATTAATTAGTAACCATCCAATTATCAATATAGTTTAACAACAATGGTGAACCAAAACATAAAGCAGATCATAACACATTGACACCAAGATTTTTACGTGGAAAACACAAAATGGGAAAAACCACAATGAGGATTAGCTCACAATATATTATAACCAGTTATAAGATATTACAAGGCTCATTTCCATGACTCACTATCCTTAGAAAGGCTCACAACCTGAATAAAAAATGTGGCTTAGTGCCAAGGTACAAAAGATGTGGCTCACTACCAAGAATGAATTGTAGAAGTGCACCTACATAGTGCTAAATGTAGTCTTGGTTAAGCTCTAGAGTTTGTCTCTGGTTTTCGGTACATAAAATACTTATTAGTAGCTTTGCACTATTTTCCTTGTCGCATAGCCTGCCCTATCACCCTGTTTTTCTTTCATCACTTAGGGCATCATAGATATATGCAAACACAACACCCATTATTAATTAGGTCAGTCTTAATAGGGAAATACATAAAATACAGAAGATATTCTTGGCTTAGTAAAAAAATTCAAAACATGTTGTCGAAAGGTTAGGTCAGCCTGAACCTAAGGAAAAAAACACATAGAAGATACACCTTTTCGGCCAAAAGAATACCAAATTCCTCTCATTAGGCTAGACCAACTAGATCACAAAATATGTTGAGAACACATGTATACCTGTAGCTAACACACCTGATCAATATATCAAATAATCATTGAATTTCTTCTTACTCTGAAGACTTCTAGATCAAGGTATAGATGGGTAATAGCACAAATCTATGTCACACTTTCAACCAACTTATCAGCACAACTGAATTTAAGTATTTCTAACAAAAGTCAATTTTGGTCAAATATATGATCTAGTAAGATTCATTCTAGCTAAGTTAGATACTTCCACAAATTTTTCAACTAAAATTGTTGGCTAAAAATATATGGAGCACCACTTTTAGTCCAATATACCAATTAGATAAAATTATATGAAAAAATTGAAGTTTCAATAACTCCTACTAAGGTCAATAACATTTAAAAATATATATAAAAATACCCTTTTATAGATCCACAAGTGTAGTTTTAAAAAAATATATTTGTTTTAATAGTTTAATTATTACTTATATTTTATATTTTATTTTTACTAAAAGTAGGTTATCAACACAAAATATTAGGTTCATTACCATGCTAAGGAAAAATATTAAAACTTATTAAAAAAATTTGAAAAAAATATGATGCACTAGATAAAAGAATCTATTTCAAGATGGTATAATTTTTTTTCCCATTTTAGATCAATATTTAATAGGAAAGTTGACATCCCATGAAAACAACTTTTTTTTAATTCACACAAAATTTAAAATTTATTTTAAAATATATATATTTATCAAAATTGGAAAAAATAAAATCCATGCACTAAAGTTTCAAGCTATAAATACACATAAAAAATTGGAAAGAAAAAAAAAATACTATAAAAATGTTGACATCCCATGCAACTTCATTTTTCAGCATTGTATCAGGCTATCAACAACTAAATTATATTTTACTAGTTTACATCATTTCAAAATTCAAAACATATATGCCACTTTTTAGTGGTTCAAGTTTAAAAGTTGGATCAGTATTGGTTGTTTCCTTTATAAAGTGTGACACAACTTTATGATTTTACCCATATTGGATCATAAATAGTTACCAACCAATGCTGGCATCAATGAAAACCAAAACGAAGGGCACCTTCTTCATTCTTCTAAAAAAACTATGTTTCCAAATTCTGCAAATTTGCCTCTTTGAATCTTTCATCACCTTCATGCACCCTTTCCAAAGCATCCCAGGCCTCCTTAGTAGTCTTCAAATTTTGAACCTTAATAAACTTGGAATGTACAAGACTATTCTTCAAAATGTACTTCACCTTATTGTTCACTTCATGTTCTTTGATCTCATTAGTTGTACTTGAACCATTAGTAGGAGGAGTGTAAGGATTCCTATAAGCTTTATCCACATCATATCCACAATACTCTAGATATTATTCCATCAATATTTTCTAGATAGCTAATTAGTTCCATCAAACCACAAATAATCATAAGTAAATTTTCTAGCCATACTGGACCTTAAATAATTAAGCTCTTCTCCAAGGAACCAAGCTCTGCTACCAATTGTTGAACAAGACAACTAAGAGGAGGGTGAATTAGTTGCCACAAATTTAAACCTTAATTTACTCACTGAAACTAATCCTTTACACTTCTTAAATGATTACACATTCAATCCAAGTGTAGATAATTAAAACCATCACACAAACACATCAACACCAAATTGATGTGCAAAATGACAATGAGGATTAAATAAAAATATAGAGAATATCAAAACTATTTACAAAAGGATCATTTCCTAAGAAACAAGGCTCACTGCCAAAACAAGGTCTCACTATCAAGATTAGGACTCGCTATCCAACAGGGCTAACAAACCGAAGGGATCACTACCACATAGAGAAAAATAAGATACACAAGATATGTTACAAAGAGAAGACAATCTCAAGGGAACAAAAAAAATCCACCAGAATTTGCTCTACCATTTGCAGAGATGCATGAATGATAAAGTACACCTTTAGCTCACTACATTTGGAAACTCATCATTTAGGCTTTAGACTAATCTGACACACTTACCAATTCACATTAATCTCACATATATCTTCTCTATATCTTTGCACTTATCTCTTTGTCCATCTTTCACCACGAACTCATCATGTATTTATACCATCTTCAACTTTGAAACATATCCAAAGTCTTCCATCCAACATTAAATTCAAATTAGGTCAGCACCAAAAAATCCTAGGGTGGAATTATAATCAGGGAAACCCAACCACATGCTTCATCAACTCTAATGATAATGTTCAACACAAGTTCAGACAAACCAGTGTAAAACAAAAAAAAATTAAGCACGACCCTTCCAAATAGAAAAATTATCTTCAATACAATCATAACAACTTAACTCTAGAACTACAAGTCATAAGAATTTACCAAAAATAAATCTACACCAACAACATTTCTCTCAGACCTCAACCAGAAACACATAAAACCATAGTTCACAACTGGTGAACTTAACTTACACTATACAATGAATCAATAGAAAAAAATATTAATATAGTAGCTTCCAAGAACCATGATCAACATATTTGAACCACACAAACATAGAATAAAATCCTAGAGAAAAACTTGTAGCAACCACTAAACACCTATAACCTTTCTTAATTACAATTTTCTCAATATACTCAACATGAGCAACCAATAACTAGCAACCATGAAATCAATGAAAACAAAAATTATTTGATAACCAATTGACCAGTTGACATCAATGAAAACACCTCCACTCTTTTTATTCTTGCAATAAATATGATGAAATCTAGAGAAACTATATTTCTCCCAAACCATAGCTAGACACACCAAAATGCACAGTTCACATACTGGTGAAGATATCTTGCATTGTACAATGATATAGAAGCCCAACTTATAGATATATAAAGTACCAACATCCATGAAAAATACCTTAGATCTTCACAAGAACATCAGAAATACGAAGCACATCCTAGAGCATACATTGAATACATGTAGACCTTCTTTATTAAATTTTTCTCAATATCCTTGCATACACAATCAATAACCAACTTCCATGACATAGTTTACATCAATGAAAATATCAACTAGTTGACATCAATGACAACACCTTCATACTTGTAATAGTCTCCGCTATTTTCATTGATGGAAACACATGATGTGAAAACCCATCAAAGATAGCACAAAAACTCTAAACACAACAACATCACACTTGCAACAATATCCCCTATGAAGATGGAATTTTTCACATGATTCTTTCTCCCCCTTTGACATCAATGGAAAAGGAAAAATATATTGTACATTGTTCTCCCCTTTTGATATTAAGAACATTACCACTATGAATACTCAACCTTAGGATTACACCCAATCAATTAAACAATGACAACATAAGACACTACCTACTCCCCCTGAGATGTATCCACCAACATCAGTCTAGAAAGAATATAGATCCATGGATCCACTGGACTGGTGCATCTCCATATGCATCAAGTTCAAGATAGGAGGGGCAATAACCCCTAACTTCTTGTGAAGATACAAAAAAGTATCTTTAGGAAGATCCTTAGTAAATATGTCCAAAATATGATCCTTTGTTGGTACATACTCCACCTTTACTTAATTTTCCATGACCTTTTCTCTCAAAAAGTGATACCTTATTGATATATGATTTCTCCTTGAGTGCATCACTAGATTCTTTGAAATGTTAATTGTAATTGTATTATCACAAAAAATAGAGATGGGATCATCATACATTACTCTAATATCCTTCAATGTCTATAGCATCCACAAAAATTGTGTGCAACAAGATGCTACAACAATATACTCAGCTTCTATAGTGGATAAGGAAATTGAATCTTGCTTTTTACTTAACCATGACACCAATCTACAACTGAGAAATAATGAACCACCACTTGTACATTTTATATCATCAACACAACCTGCCCAATCTGCATTTGTATAAGCACTTAGTGTAAAGTTAGTATCCCTAGGATACCATAAGCCATACTTCATAGTGCCATTTAGATATCTAAATATCCTCTTAACCATTGTAATATGTGTTTCTTTAGGATCATCTTGAAATCTAGCAACAAGATAAACTGTATGAATGATATCTAGTCTGGTAGCAATTAAATAAAGCAGTCCTCCAATCATTGATTTGTATTTTATCTGATCAACCTTAGGTGAATCACCATCTTTACTCAATTTACAGCCAATCACCATAGGAGTGCATACCATTTTGGAACCATCCATCCCAAACTTCTTCAACATTTATTTTACATACTTTGACTGTGAAATAAAAATCCCTTTTTTTGTTTGATTTATTTGTATCCCAAGAAATAAATTCATCTCACCAAACATAGACATCTCAAACTCTTTTTTCATTTCTTCAACAAACATTTTGCACATTGTTTCATTTCCTCCAAAGATAATATCATTAACATATACAGCTGCTATCAAGATTTTTTCATTTTCAATTTTGAAATAAATATTTCTATATGTGGTACCTTTTCTAAGACCTTATTGAATCAAATGTTCATCCAACCTTGCATACCAAGCTCTAAGATCTTGCTTCAACCAATAAAAATCCTTCTTTCATCTACAAACTAGATCTAATTTATTTGTCAACTGAAATCCTTCTGGTTGTTTCATGTAGAATTCTTCTTCCAACTCACCATTCAGAAATGCTCACTTCACATCCATCTAGTAAACTTTAAAGTCCTTATGAGAAAAATATACCAAAACATTCGGAAAGCTTCCATCCTAGCCACCAGAGCAAAGGTCTCCTGAAAATATATACCTTTTACTTATGAGTAACCCTTACACACAATTCTTGCTTTATTTTTGACCATTTCTCCATTTTCATTCAACTTATTTCTAAATGCCCATTTTGATCCAATTATGTTTTTATTTTTCGGTTTGGAAACCAATTCCTAGGTTTTATTTTTATTAATCTACATAAGTTATTCTTCCATTATTCTCATCCAATGTTCATCTTTAATTGCTTCTTGTTGTCTTAGGTTCAACTATAGTGTGTAAAGACATATTTATTTTAGTAGTAGCAACAACTCTTCTTCTTTTCAATACTCCTTTTCTCTTGTCTCCAATGATGTATTCTTTGGAATGATAATTTTGTGAATATCTAGGTGTCTATGGGGACACCACCAAAGCTTCTTCTTCTTAATTTTTCTTTTCTTGTTCTTGAACAATTTCTTCTACTTCTTTTCAATCAAGTTCATCTAGTACTTATCTATCAACTTTAATTGAATTCTTCAATGCTTCATCAACCTCAAAAAATTTACTTTCTACAACCTTTGTCAACCTTTATTGAAACACTTGTAATCTTTTCTTCTATTAGAGTATCAAAGTAAAATACCCTTGTCACATATTGCATAGAACTTTCTTATATTATCTTCATCTCTTCTGATATAAAATTTGCTTCAAAATACCTTGAAATAATTTATAGTAAGAATGTTTCTATACCACAACCCATAGGGAGTCTTAGTGTTGTGAGATTTTTATTGAACTTAATTAAACACATAAATGACAGTGTGAATTTCTTCTTCCTAGTAAAATTCAGGTAGACCTACCTTAGTGATCATCATTCTAGTAGCTTCTTGAATTCTTTTGTTCTATCTTTGAACAACTCTATTCTATTGAGGAGTTCTATGAGAAAACAATTTCCTTTTTATTCCATAAACTTCACAAAACATGTTAAACTCATTGGAGGTGAATTCACCACCTTTTTCAGACCTTAAGCATTTAATTTTCATGTCCATTTCATTTTAAACCATAGCTTTGAATTCTTTTATTTTTTTCTAATGCACCATATTTTTCTCTAAGAAATTTAACCCATGTTATTCTAGAGTAATCATCAATCAAAAAAATAAAATACATGTTACCCTATAGACTTCTCACCCTTGTAGGACCACAAAGATTTGTATGAATTATATCCAATAGTCTGGTAGTAGATTTTTTCTTTGACCTTAAGTTATTTATAGCTTTTTTTCCAAACATAAAATCCTTGCAAATAACATTAATAGGTTTTGTGATTTTTGGTAAATATCTTATATTTTGTATTGCACTAATTCGCACCATATTGTCAAAATTCATATGACACGTCCTCAAGTGCCATAACCAACTATCATTAATCTGAGACAAAGAAATGTCCATCTGCACCCTTAATTTGATAAATATTTCCTTCGGACTTCTTTCCAACAATAATCACAGTTTTGGATCCTTATTTCACATTTCTCATCCTTGAACACAAGATTATATCCTTTACTACAAATTTTCCAACATTCAAAAGATTATCCCTTAAACCCTTAACATAGTAGACACCATCATTATTGTGCTTGCCATAAAAACTGATTGAACCTGTCCTACAAATCTTAGCAGTAGTATCATCTCCAAAATTAGCTAGGCATTCATCATTTTTTTCAAGTTCAACAAACTTACTTTTATCACCAATCGTGTGTTGTGAACATCCTCTATCAACAACCCAGTAGTTCTTTTCTTGTATAGAATGAATAGTAGAGATATCATAATTTTAACTCTCTCTCGAGCACTTTCCTTCATTTGTATTTCAGTATTAGAAGAAGTAGATTCATATTTTATATCCAAGAAGAAGTATTCATTATCATCAAAATATCCATAATCAGACTCATCAACAAAAATACAAGCATCTTTATTTAAAAAATATGCTCTCTTGATCATATTTCCTTTTTTCCTTTTCCTTCTCTATGTTTATTCCTCTTAAATCTTTTAGGAGATCTTGAATCATAATGACCTATCCCACCACAACTAAAAAATTTGAAAGGTAAGTTACCTTGATACTTACTAAAGCCCATTTTTATTCTTCTTGCAAAGTTAGCTTGCACTTCATCGATGTTTTCTCCATCCAGATCTACAACTTTTGTATCCATGAAATTAGTTTCTATCTTTGATGTATTTCTTAAGCTAGGCTTTCTGATTTCAAATTATGTTAGAGTACCCAAAAACTGATCTTTAGTATAGGTCTTATAATTTATAAAATCATTAATATTAGATACCTTTTCACGATATGCATTAGCGAGAGTTTTGAGAATCTTATTTACTATCCCAGATTCCTCCATTTGTGCACCAAGTCCTTATATTCCACGTACCGGCTCATCCACTCTCTATGCGTAGGATTTATTCTTCTCATCTTCAGTCATTTGTAGGATCTCAAATTGTGCTTCCAAGTTCTATAAATTTTCTTCTTTAACCTTTTCATCTCCTTCATGGATCTTTTCTAATGCATCCCAAACCTCTTTAGCAATATTTAGATTCATAAATTTAAGTAATTTGGAATGTGAAAGATTATTCTTCTAAATAATTTTTTCCTTATTGTTTGCTTCATGTGCCATGATCTCATTAGAAGTACTTGGACCATTAGTAGGAGTAGAGTATGGATTATTATTAACTCTGTGAACATCATATCCATATTATTCCAAATATCCTTCCATCTTTGTCTTCTAGAAAGTGTAGTTGGTTCGATCAAACTTAGGGAGCTTAATAACTATCTTTTTTTCCATGTCGGACCTTCCTTTAATGGTTAAGCTCTTCCAAGGAAACTGAATCTGATACTGGTTGTTAAAAAACATTTACCGAAAGTTACAACAATAAGAATTTAGAAAACCTTCACTTTGTTAATGTGTTGAATCATTAAGTGTAGAAAAATAAACTGAAAGTAATAGCACCATGCACACAATAAAACTAGCTTTATGTGGAAAACCGAATAATGGAAAAACCATGGTGAGGATTAGCTCACAAGATAAAGAATTCCAAAATTGAATACAAAAGATCACTGCTAGAAAGGCTCAGTAGCAAGACAAGACACACTGTCTAACAAGAGCTTACTACTAGAGGGCTCACTCCCATATAATTATAAAGAATATAGAAGAGGATTGTCACAAAGAGAAAAATTATCTCAATGGGTATGTGCAGGCTGATGATGGGCCAAAAAGTTGAGATATGTAAAATATTATAAAAAAATATTATCATTTTATTGTGGTTAGGGTGGTCAGATAGACACCTACTTCTTATTTTTTCCCTGAAACTTAAGTACTACTACATTAAAATTTAAAATTTTCACCAAATAGATTTTTTATTTATTTAAATAAACGTAGTAGTTAAGAAAATACTTTAAGTTATCTACATATTCTATTGTTACATTATTTTGAAATAATATAGATAAATTATTCAAATTTTTATGTTAAGTTGCCTAACTCTGATTTTTTGAATTTTCATGACCACTTAAGGGCCTATTTTTTCCATGATGATCCTACTTATACCCCAATACAACAAAAAAATCAATGAAAATTCATTCAAACACTTTCAATCTCACATGAAAGATGTCAGATGCCTTATTCTCACTACTTTTGAAACTCTAACTTGAAATTTGCTCTACACTGCTCAAATTCGCATCTCACATACATATCTCACATGTATCTTTCATCTACATATCAACTTGTACTTATACCATCTTCAACGTGGAAAATCATCCAAGGTTGGAAATACACCATTCATATTTACAAATTCAAATCATGTCGGTGCCAAAACATTCTATGGTGGAATTAGAATTAGGGTGACCCAAACACATACTTAATGAGGACCTAAATTAGTCCCAACACACCCCAAAATTCTTCCATGAAATTCATGAGTAGTGCTTAACACAAGGTCGACCAAATCTAGTGTAAAGCAAACAAAAATAAGCACATGCATCCGTAATAGGATCCAATCTTTCTGCACAATAAATTTCACTTGAACATGATCTCATCAAATTACTCTTAGAACCTCATTTCATGAAACAAAAATATGAGAAAATATAGAGCAACTACATTTCTCTTGGACATAGCCAAACACACCAAAATGCATAGTTCACATATTGGTGAAGATATCTCACACTATACAATGATCCAAAAGCCCAAATTCTGGATATAGAAACTACCAACATTCATGAACAATACCTCAAAACAACAATATGGAGCACATCCGAAAGCATACATTGAAAACTTGTAGACCTTCTTTATTTCTTGTCAATATCCTTGACATACATAATCAGTAACCAACTTCTATGACAGAGTTGACATCAATTCTAGCACCTTCATACTTAGAACACTATTATTATAATATGTTCTTGTGTGGTAATTTCCTTGTTAAAAGATGGAGGGATTTCAATTATATTTCTATCATCCTACACAAAATAGATTTTTCATCCTTACAGATTTTTAAATATTTTATAAATATTTTTTTTTGTTAATGATCCATTCAATGGATTCATAACTATAATATTTTGTTATACATTATGGCTCTCATTTTCAATGTGGTCTATTGGTATATTTTAAATTTAAATGGCTTTAAATTTTCCATTTTTGTGCAGTTCTTCAAGTGTTATTTTCCTTTCCTAGGGTTTAATTAAGTATTTTCTTTTCCATACTTAAACCATAGAATAACCCTAATTCTAGATGGTCCAAATATTACTTTTTTTTCTATTCTCGCATTGATAACTTGCCTCTATAGCCTAATATTTAAGATACAACTTATGGGTTGCTATTTTATTCTTTTATTGACCCTCTCTACTAGGTTACCAATTGAACTCATGATTTTTTTAAATATTTTTTCAAAATGCTAAATGCCTAATTTTATGTCTCTCATGTAATTAGTTCTCAATACCATTTTCCTAGCACATCCTTAAGAATAACCTTTTTTCATATCTATTAATTCACAACTTAAGTGCTAAGAATGTGTGCCCACATGATACACATGTTGAGTTCTAAATATAGATAAAACCTTCTTTACAACATGTCTTTGTATCCATAGTGCATAGGAATATTTTATTGAGTAGTGTTTGTAAGGTTTTGACACATGGCATAATCGAATAAAAATTATCATCCTCTTCAAAGAACATATCTGTTCATAGAGGACATGACAAGAATGTCATATGCTTATTCTATTGAGATAAGGAAAAGTGTCATGATATGATTATCACTAAGGATTTCGTCACAACATACTTTTAGTTTCCCCTTGTATTAGTAATATGTGATGGGAAGGTTTTAATAAACACAAAACACTATTCAAGCTATGATAGTAGCTCTTCATTCCTTCACAACTTAGTTTAATAAAATAAGTATATAAGGAAACTACATTGGGTAGGGTTAAAAAAAAGGAGGATAGGTAACGACTTCTAAATTTAGTGCTAGAGCTCTTCAAATTACGCTTTAGTGCTCCTAATGCATAAGGAAGATGCACCGAGAAGTAATTTATAAGTTAGGGAAATGTGTTTGTCCTAGATCATAGATCATAGTGCTCACTTCCTTCACAATTCGTTCTTGTTTCATGTAACTAAAATGTGTTGGTTAGATAATGTCACCAATGGACACTTGGTGTTCATTTAGTTCAACACTTAAGTCCTTTGAGGTGTAGTTTTTTATTATTACCCAATTAAGGAAATATGCTTAGTGATAAATGTAGAGTTTCATACATGATAGGTCTAGCACAAAACCAAAACATGCTTAGAGATGATAAAATATAAAAGTAAACCTATCAATTTTAGAAGTTAATGCATAGGTTGATTGTAAGGTATTTCCTTAGAAGGTAATTCAAATGGAATATATGGTTACCTATTAAATTACATTAAATATTGATCTTATATTAACGAACTTTGATTGACAGTTAGAATTAAAATAAGAATGACTAATTGCTAGTGGTCAGTTTAATCTATGTGAACCATTATTTTTGTAATTACAACTTAGATACTAGTTTTTTGGTGATAATAAAACTAAGTTTTGTGTTGTTTATTATCATTATTAAAGATTCATTTGTGAATTTTAAATATTGGACCTCTTTGAGAAAAATGAAAGAGAAAAAGAGCTAGGATTTTTAGGATCTTTTATGGGTAAGTACTCTTATCAGTTTCATTGGTAAAATTATCTCAAAAATCTCATATGGATTGTAAAATTAAAGGATTTTAAAGTTATCAAATCGAATCTTTGAATAGAAATTAGAACCCTAGGAATTTCAATGATTCTATAAAAAACCCTAAAAATGATTTAGTCAAGTGTTAAGTCAAAGGGTACAAAAATGTTTATGGACGAAGATTTAATGAGTGAATTTTCTAGGTCTGTAAATACAAAAAATCATGCTCATGGGATGAGTGTTTCAATAGAAAAATTACAAGATTTTGCATCTCAAATTATGGAGACTATCATCACTCAACATGGTTGGACTCTATTCAATTATCGATATAAAAGGAGGAGATTCAACAAGCTAGTATGAAACATGTGGAGCCAAGATTTGGGTAAATTTGTCATGCCAAATGTGTTCATCAATGTTGAGCTGATTGGATCCCTAGCTCATGTCTCTGATGAGAAACATGGGATCATTAAAATTCAAAAGGGAACAACCATATTAGAAATTTCTAGGTAGTAGTTTGTTGAGACTTTTGATCTAAATATCTAAATTATTGTAAGCATTGACTTTGGTTGTCTTAGAAGATAATGTGATAAGGAAAATCATAGTTTTAGAGTGTTACTAATTTTATAGCACAAGATAAGAGTTCTAGATATGAAAATATTCAAATTTACAATGGATGTTTAATCACAGATTTTTACTTTGACATATTTGAAGACTATTTCACCAATACCTACTTTTCTCTATCTTAGGTCCTCGTAGAGTATTGCAAAATTAAAATACCAATTTATATGATGATATTAGCTATAAATATCCAACGTAGAGATATCAACAAAATATTTGACTATGTTGCATACATTGTAAAAGAAATTCATAAGTAGTTGACAAACTTAAAAGAGCCCAAGGCTGGTCTATATTTCAAATGGTATTCTTTATTAATGTACAATATTATTTAAAGTGGGTTAAATATATGGATTGGGCCTCTAAATTTTAAAACATGTGATGAGGGAAATCGATTTTCAATCCAAATGTGGAATTATATCTACAATTTCTATTGCTCCTTAGCTAATTATATGGTATTTGAGAATTTTTTTGTGCATGATTTTTTGAAAACACTAGGCCTTCAATGCAAAGATAGAATTTTAGAGAAGTTTCTCAAGGTCTTTCAATTCATAATCCAACCAATTTTTTGGTATACACTTGTTCATAACTCAAGGTCCACATATAGTGGACCTTTCCTCCACCTCTATTTTCTTTCTCTTGACCACTACATGTCAACCCTAGAATTTCTTGGATAAACAAAGCATAGGCCACTGAAACCACAAATAAAGCTAATGAAATTGATATCAACAATACATTACCACCTATCTAACACTCAACTATTTCCAACATACAATTTATATTTTTCAAATAAAAATGGTAATTTTCAATATGAATAGGTTTTTTAATAATATTTTAGGCTATATTCTAGACATTATATTAACATTTTATTATTATGTCATACTCTAATATCTATATATGATGTCAGCTAATGTCAACCTTCTTTAAAAATGGAGAATACTTCAACAATCAACAACATATTAAAATAGCCCAAAATTTATGACATCAACAATGTGATATTAGGTTATTGTTAGTGTTATACAATTTATCTACCACCCAAACACATATTTTTCACTAAAAAAGAGATTTTTTTACTCTCAATATAACTTGGTCATAAAGAGTTATATTTAGGGAAATGAGTTATATTTATGTATCTCCAACTTTATTGGTTCCTATGGTATTCAAAAATTATTTTAGAGCTATTCATATTTATCCATGCAAGTCTCCTAAAATCTAACCCAAATAAATTTTATTTAATTTATCATTATTTTATATTTTTGTCATTTGCATGGATTTATTGCTAGATACAAATGTTCCATTTACATGGGATGGCTTCATTTGATTTTTTTATATGGATGAGGGTAATAGGTCTCTATCTTTTTATTTATTTTTAATCAAGTATCATGGGTATATTTTTCATCATTCTATATAATAACATAAAAGGATAATTATGAGTCCTAGATAAATTTAATCTTAAAACATATTATGTTCCGTAATATTTTGTATTATATTTATGAAGTTAAACCTAAAATAGGTACACTAAGGAGTAGATAAACTTTGGGTAATATCATTAGTCTTATTGCAAGGTTTTTTTTTTTTTTTTAAGGCCCTTATGTGCACGACTTTTATAACTCCTTAGTGAGTGTATCATTGGTCAACCTATTTTTGGTATGTTATAGTATGGAGAAGATATGAAAATACTTGTCACTAATATTACTCTCTACCTCATTAAAAATATGTTAAAAATGTGTGTGATATTATAAAAAAATTAGATATAATCATTCTTATAAATTCTACATATGAAAAATCATGACATCGAAAATGTCAAAGGAAAATTCTAAAGAGAAAACTAGGCTAAGATAAAGAAAAAACATAGAAAAAAATATAATATGGAATTAAAGGAACATGATTATTGATGTATCATCAATAATATGTTGAGATGTGAAGGATCTACATAAAACTAAAATTATTTATAAAATTATGGTGGGGAATTTGACAAGAGTGGAGATATAAAGTTGGATTGACTCATAATGGATAACTAACACATTCCTCATATTCCTTCCAAAAGGATTTTTTTGGAAATATAAAAAATAGACAAAAAAAAGAGGAAATTATAATGGTGGGTTTTATATACGAATTTAAGATATCTACTCTATATACAAATATGGATGTTGAATTTAAATCCTTTAGAGACAAATCTATCAAATTGTTGGTATAGATTCAACTCTATAATCTTCAATTTGAATATTAGTCAAGATAATGTAGTAAAACATTTGGTGACGATATTGGAAGGACCCTATGTTGGTTTGTAAAATGGAGAAAACATAATATATATTCATGAATTAAACTAATTTCAATCAAATAAATTTATAAAATTATCAAGTTGGTATGATTAGATTGGTATGGATTTAGAAATTAGAAATAAGAAACCCTAATTTTTTTCTTAATGTGCAAAAAATTGATATTATCATAAATCTTCCTGATACATTCCACCATTTATAGAAGTAAATGAATTGATGCATAAAAGGACCAATGAGAAGTATATACTAATAAAAAAATTTATAAACCCATCGATCACCTTCCACCCAAACATAATGTAATACCCCTCCGTTTTGCTTCTTGTTCAAGTTGCTTTATGCTATGTTTGGTTGCAATTACTTTTATACTAGATACATTTTGTTATAATGTTTTGATTGCTACTATTGAGCGACAACATTATTGTGGGATGTAGTTATCTGATTATTGTTTCACATGTATTATGGATTAATGATGTTATAGAGTTAACATGAGATGTTATTATGAGATTATTGGAATTATGATGGAAGTGTATTGGTGAAAAGGACGGTTTCGCATCACTTGCTTGCGAGTGCCCTGGGAATCCGTAATTTCTTCTTCACGGTGTGTATTATATGCTGGATATATTATATGATGTTGTTTACTTGGTTGCAGGATTGCAGGTACATGACATCGACTCCACCTAGTTTCACAGGTTTGAGCGTGTCGATCCAACGGTTAAGTTGAACGAGAGATAGTAGCTAGGTAACATGTGTCAAGTTTACACCCTAGCCTTAGTGTGTCGTCAGTTGTGTGTGTCGAGTCATTGTCTATCTTGCTTTGATGTTATTTAATTCTGAAGCATTCTTGATTTGGAAATAGATATTTAGAATAATTGCATTTAAATCATGTTGATGGTTATTTGATTTAAATAATGCAATGTGGATAAAAGTTTATATTTAAATTAATTAATTATATTTAGTTTATTTAATTAATTAAATTTGATCCAAGGGGTTGAATTTAGTTATTAAATAATTAAATTAATTAATTAAACCTGATACAAGAGAATAAAAGGAAATAAAGGAATTAGAATTAATTTTGGAATTTAATTCCAGCGTGTGGGAATTAAATTAGAAATTGTAATTAAATGTTTATTTGGGAAATTGGTTGCAACTTTGGAAATTAATTTATTATTTCAAATTGCATTTTAAATTGAAAGTGGGTTTTTGAAAAGTGAAATTGAAATTAAAATTGAAATTTGAAATTGAAAGTGAAATTGAAATTGATATTTGAAATTGAAATTGAAATTGAAATTGAAATTGAAATATCTAATTTGCATGTAATGTGAATTAGGGTTGTAAATATTGAAATTGAAATTGAAATTGAAATATCTAATTTGCATGTAATGTGAATTAGGGTTGAATTAGGTATTTTTGATTTATAAGGATATATGTTTTAATTTTAGGGCAACAGAAAGTTTTTTAGAAAAGAAATACATTTTTACAGCACGGAAGAAATTTTTGGAAAATTTGCACAAGGGTTTGAAGAAAGATTGATTGTAGAATTGATTGAAGGAAAGATTGTTTGCATTTGTTGGATTTTGGATTGGATTCATTGAAGGATTGAAAAAAATTCAGGAAATCTTTGGAGGAGGCTTGCATCAAAAATTCATCTCTTCCTGTAGCTTCTTGTACCAGGTTTTCCTCTTTGTATTTTATTGTTCTTCATTGTTTTCTTTAAAATAGCAATGATTAAAGATTTGTTTGTTAAATCTGTTTTAGAAAAAAAATTTGATATTAGAAGAAAAGAATTAAACAAACTTAGAGCCTTTGCTTGTGAAAATTCTTGAGTGAAAATTATGAAAACTTTAGTTGAATTTAAATTAATTGGGGAAATTGATTTTGTTGTTATTGAAATTAAACATAGAGATTGAACAATGCATTTAGAATGTTTTTAGAAAATGAAACTTTCTGTTTATTATCAAAAAACGGATTTTAAAATCTGCAGTATAGTTATATTTTCATGGTAAAATGGTCTGATTGCGTCGCCTATAACTTCACTTTTACAAACTGGGTTTTCTAGAAATTTAAAGGGTTTTTGCATTTTAAAATTTTATTACCCCTTTCCAAAAATCGTAAATACCCAGATCGTATTGTTTGAGTTATGCTTGAAATATGAGACTGCTGTTAAATTATTTTCCCATGGCTGTTCTGAAAATAAAATAATAATAAATTGATATTTATAAATATTAATATTTTATGTATTGTTATTATAATATTAAAATATTATTTAATAATATTTTATATTATAATTTATAATAGTAAAGTATTATATTTATTTATATTATTTTAAATAAAATCTGTATATTAGATTAGTGGAATTAAAATTATAAACATATGGAGAAATTATTGTTTATTTTAAAATGGCATGTTAAAGTTTAATTGAAGGAGTTAAATATTTGATTTAAAGTATGCATAATTTAAAATTGAATTGTGGAATTTAAATTCATATGTAAAAGGTCCAATTATTAATTTGATTTAATTGGAAAAATATATTTATATTTTGGAATATTGATGATAAAGGATATTTTATTTTGAATTAATCAATTTGATATTCTGCAAAGGATAAAAGATATATTAATGATTAAATATATTTAAATATATTAATTTATATTTAGTATATATATAGTGAAGGTATATATCCATTTGAGAGAATAAATAATATTTTATCTTATTTTATTCTGTTGTTTGCAAATTAGGTATTATTAATGCTCTAAAAGAAATAATTAGTATGTGTAGAAATTGTATAGAGAAAGCTATTTAAATATATTGAAGAATTATAGAAATATTTATATTTAAATGTTTGTTTTAATTAATGAGATTTAATTAGAAACAATATGAATGCATGGCCAAATAGACAAGCCAAAAGATATTTTTATACATTGATGAAATTGCATGTTTTTAAATGGATAGTTGATGAGACATAGACTCCGGATAGAAAATTGGAAAAGATTGGTTGCAATAGTGTTAGGTTGCATTAGAAGTAAATTTAGGAACCAACTATATTGAAAAAGGAAAATAGTTATTATGTTTTATTTAGTTCCATATAGTAATCTAGTCACTGTGAATGGAATATTAATGGTGTCTATATAATATAGAGCATATATATATATATATATTCAGTGTAAAATTCATTATCATATTTTATTTTAATGAGATGCATGCAATGTATTATTGAATAGAGATTTAAAAATGGATTGATTAGTGTATATGGAAAATGGATAGAAAAACAATATGTTATTATATTAAATTGATTGAATGTTTTAAATAGAAAATTGAATGAGATGTAAGATTTGGTTAGGAAATAGAAAACGTTTACTTGCATGGATTTGTGTCGATTTAAAAGTAAATTAAGAAGTTGATTTATTGATGAGACAATCCATTATGTTATTTAATTAATTTCTATATAGATTAATTAAATCATTGTGATGGGATTATGAAAGAGATATGGATTCAGTATATCCAAAAGTAGTATCTTCCCCATGATATTTTAAAGGATTTAATTCTCTGTATTCAGTAAAGGGAAGTAATTTTAATTGTTTTAGATTTTCAATAGTGAAAAGGGAAATAGGGGTTATGATTATTTTAGATGATCTAGTTATCATGACTTTGACTTTTCTACACTACCTATTGAATGAGTATGGATTTAGGAAATCCAAATATTAAATTTGATTGATGACTTGAATGCTTTTGTTGCTATGTCGTCAAGTTGCATTGTTGGTTTTGGGATTTAGTGTTAGTCCTAAATTATAAGTCTTCTAGAAGAACTTAGAGGATAAGGGTTGTTGTACCTTTAAGCCATCCAGTTGTTTTCCCTTGAGTAGTGTATGGCGTCTTTTCAATTTTACCCGATTTTCATGAATGGAGATGTTTACACCTCCTTGGTTTAGGAGCGGATTATGGGATCTGTGTCTCCTTGTATGGAGTGACCCTGTTATGTGGTTTCATCTTTTTTCCTCCTATGAAAGGAGTGGACTATGTGTTGTTGCCTCCAAGATGTTTGGAGTGAGTTTCTATTATTTGTATCCTCCTTCTGTTGGAGTGGATTATGATGCCTAGTTGGTAAACACTTGTGGTTCCCTTGGTGGATTGTTTGGGTGTGTGTTGTCGAATAGAAGAGTGGCTTATGTTAGGCGCCAGAGCCCAAAGAGGTAAACTGGATAACCTTCAGGAGTGATTTAAACAAGTGATAATTAAAATGATGTACTTAGAAGATTAGGACTAGCTTCACATTAATCAAGATAATTTAATCCTCACTCATAGACACAAGGGCTTGTTTAGACTTGGGATGAGTGAGAAGGCTTGGAATGGTAAGATCAACTATTTAGTTCTTGCGAGAGGTAGTTGATTCCGCATGAGTGAGTATGAGTGTCGGGATTCGGTTGAGACCACCAGGATTACTTGTACCAGAGCCTATGAAGAATGCCCAGAGGAGATCTCATGACAAACCTTGCGATGACACTCTATCTATGACAACTGTTGTTAATTATTTTATGTGTATGGTTATTTGAACATACTTGATCTACTTTATGTCTGGAAGCAATGTGACCTATGTTAGTGATGTTGGAGTTGTACTTGTATTGTACTTGTATTGTATTTGATTTGTACTTGTGTTGTACTTGAGTTGTACTTGTTAATTCATTTAGTTGGTTATAATAGTATGAGTCAGTTTGAGTTTGCCTTTGGTTAGAGGTAGTAGAATCTTTGTCCATGTTACTTTGTTACTATCTCCTAGCATGGGCAGTGGACCTTCGGGTACCACATTGGTTGGGTGGAACATGCACCAAAACCGTTGGGTCCCCTTCTATCTTCAGTACTTGGTGGCGATTCATCCAGATGGACAGCTCGCGGTTCTTGTTGTAATTTCTTGCATTGTAATATTTATGTTTGTATATGATACTTTATCCCTCTTATGATTATGAGATGGAATTTTGTAATTGTAACCTTGAGTACTATTGCCTTATTCTGGGAATGAGTGATGTAACTATTGGTTTAAGATAATGTTTATGAGATTGCATCTCGGTTGATTATCTTATTATGTTATATGATATTCTTATGATGTATGATGGTGATTTCATAAAGTTCATAAGGCTATGGTTATATGTAATATGTATATGTGGGTTTAAGTAATCCTAACCTTGAAGCCTTAGAGGTTGTTGTTAATTAGTAAGTGAATGTGTATGTTAAATGAACTTTATAAAAAAAAAATTGGTTCGCTTATGATGTTAATTGCAACTTCCTTTAAGGTTACTTGGCGGGGCATTACACATAACACCACAAGAAAGACATGTTTATCTTCATCAACTCTACCTCTAGAAGAAATAAAGAAAATCAAAGCATAACAAGGGAAATTATTACTTACAAATAAAAGGGTGAAACAACTACAATTTAGATAGGTGAAAGCATGAAAACAAAGTAAGAGGATATTTGGGATGAAATTAAGGAATCTTGAGAGTAACTTCAACCCAAACATAACCTCATATGAAATATGTGTCTATCTCCATGGAAGCTACCTCCAGATGAAATATGAAAAAATCAAAACCCAACAATGGAAATTGTTCCTTATAGATAAATGGGTGAGACAATTGGAAGTAATATATGTGAAGTAATAGATACAAAGGAGGAGGATATTTGGTATGGAACTATTTTTATTGACCCAAGAAGGATTAGCCAATCCACCACTAAGATATTGAATAATGTATAAAGAAAAAAGCATTCGACGAGGAGTTGAAAATAAAATAAGGAGAAGAGAGAAGATGATGATATCATTGAGAATACAAAATTCATCAAAACTTAATATTTTTAGGTTCAAGTTAGGATTTCTCTCCCTTGGAAAATAATGAAGATCTTTACACAGGCTATTAGGGGTGTTAATGACCCTAACAAGAGGCACATAATCAAGTGTCATTTTAAAAACCAATTGGTTGAATGTGTGTTATTATAAGGAAAAAATAAATAAAATAAAATTTGAATCATTATTCATACATTAAACAGATTAAATCCAGCACTTTATAAAAGGAAATACTACCTTTAGAGGCCTCTTCTTGTTAAGTTGAGGTTTAGGAGAGTAAGCATTATTTCTTCTTCTTGTTAAGTTGGCCAATCATTTCCTAGGCTTTAATTATTGAACATGGAAAATTCATAGAAGCTTTGAGGAATCCGCTTGGGTTTTAAAAAACACCAACATATGCTTCCTCGCCAGCCCATGGGAAGTATTGTTGATGGCAGCAGGTGCTCATGGGGAAGCGAGTATTTGTAGTAAGGATATGGTGGGCCCACCAAAATATTTTTAAAAGGAAAAAATAAATAAAGAACAAAGTGTGAAGGGTTAAGTGTCTGGTGAATAGATTAAGGCTTTCCATTTTCTTACAAAAAATGTAAAACTTTAAATGTAAAAAATTAAAGTGGTAAATTCGACAATGCACATGTACGATAATTCTTTGCCCGAGTTATTGATTTAAAATAACTGTTTATAATGGTGAGTGAAGGCATAAAAATAGGTGAATATAAAGGGATGGGTAAATATTTTTTCCAAAGAAAGTTGAAATTTCTTCACCACTTTTTAAGTATGCAAATGTGATGGACATTTAAAAAATATTATTAAGGGGATCCTTTTACAAAAGTTTGACTACTTCATTTGAACATGAGAAGGGAAATTATTAAGTACAGGATGGTAAAAGTAATGAAAACTTTATTTTGTTGGGAGGTAAAGTGTAAAGTGCTACAAAAAAGTAAAAGTGCAGAATAAACAGAGCAAAGGAGGAGAAAGAGAGTTTCCATGGAGAAATAAAATAAATTCCCTTGCAGAGGAAAATGGTTTTCATGGGAGCAAATATTTTCTCATTGCAAAGGTAAAAATGGGAAAAGAGGAAAATGGCTTTTCTATTGCAGATATTTTTCAACTATAGAATAAAGGAGAATGATTACTTTTCATGATGGGAATATTTTTTTGTTTCAGGGAAACAAGTGCAAGATGCATGAACCAGGGAGCAGATGGAAGAGTCTTCAAAGAGAAAAGATATTTGTAGATCAATGGAGGATGATGCTTCCAGATGTCAACAATAAGTGGATTTTAGGGTAGCCTTTGATTCTTCTTATTCTCTTTCTCTCTCATTTTCAAGGGTTCCAATTTTCTGAGAGTTTTGCAAGGGAGACAGGAGCTGTGTAAAAGGTTGTAAAGTGTCAAGTTAGGATGGATCATATAACTATTAGTCATTAATCTAAGATGTATTATGTGTTCT
The DNA here is from genome assembly GCA_007115665.2 of Sequoiadendron giganteum. Taxonomy (NCBI): domain Eukaryota; kingdom Viridiplantae; phylum Streptophyta; class Pinopsida; order Cupressales; family Cupressaceae; genus Sequoiadendron; species Sequoiadendron giganteum. Next base: position 406,975,534 of record CM021100.1, on the reverse strand, counting down.
AAATTGAGTTTCATGAATATATTTTATTCTATTATTGTCTCCATGGTTGATATGTAATACTCTTTTGAATTCAATAATCAAGGATTACTTGGGTTATTTCACGCACATTTGTTACATTTGAGTTGTATTTGTTATTGCTTTATGTTCAAAGAATACTGTAATTGCATTAATGAATGTCATTTTCATTTTTTATTGCTTATTATTCAAAGAATGGTGTAATTTCTTCAATGATTGTAACATGAGTATTGTGTTTCTAGATGGATTTATAAGAATGTCATTTGATAGAGCTTCAGTGGTCTTGTTATCGTAATGTGATAACATTTTCAAACATATTCAAAATATGTTTAACATTGTAGGATGAAATGTTGGTTGTATGACTATGTAGCCCTTCTCTTAGTATTGGTCAGGCCTTGTGCATCGTTTGTTTTTAGTTTGGTCCCAAATCTTAAAATCTAAACAAACCTTCGAATATGTTGTATGAATTATTTGTATCTACCATCTTCTCCATGTTGGTTAATGAAGTTTTCCCAATATCTTAGCCAATGTTGAGTGATATTTCATGTTTCTTGGCATATTCTTGTGAGATAATTATATGTTCAGCAATACCTTGTTGAATATGTGTATGAATCTTTAGGTCTTTCTAAAGGGTCACCCCCCTAGGTCCTACACAACCTCAAGTGCAGAGGAAATTTGTTATAATATCATTTTCTATTAGTTGGCCAAATCCTACACTAGGTCTAAGCATGAAGTGTGGCTCACTTCTAGGATTTAGTAAATCTGTCGATTCGGGGAACCAAAAGGCCCTTATGAGGAATGATGTATATCACTCCCACCATATCATACATAGTATCTTTATATATAGAATCATTTTGAATAGTATCATTATTATCATCATTTGTATCAACATTCATCACATCATTCTTTATAGTTTTTCTAGCTTTGAAAAATTAAATCTTATGATTAGCCATAGGGTTGGTAAAAATTTACAAGTTTTGGTTCAGAGGGACAAGGGATTTATTTCCTTGATCACTAAAACCTCCAATAGAAAGATGTTCAGAATCAATAAGGGCTTACACAAGATGTTTAAGACACTTACAATGTTATGTTTCATGTGAATTTTTTCAGTGATAATGGTAGTAAGAATTTGGTCTACGGTTGGTGGGCAATGGTTTATTAGGATCAGGTTGTTTAACAAGAGGTAAGGTAATCATTTATTGTTCTAAAAGTTTTGTCATTGTGTTATGAAGGGTATCGGGTAAGGGAGTGAATTGTCTTTTTGCGTCCTCATAGCTAAAGGGTATCACGACATTGATAGAAGCTACTTGGTTATTATTATTTTGAGTTTTTTTTTTAGGGGGATTGAATTGCAAGAAACCTTTGCTCTGTTTTCTAAAACGTTGAGAATTTTTTTGTTTGCAGACTCAGATTACTTAGTACGACTAGAGGTGGATTTTGTATCTCAACTACTAACCAAATTTTGATAATCATGGAGGGCTGTACAAAAGTGCATGAAGGAGGGAAATTTCATCATGGTAAGCTTCTCTTGTATCTTACTTTGCAAGTTTTCTAGGAACATCTTTTGAAGATGGGGATCGGGAACCTTGACATCGATTTAGGAATAAAGTTATTGGTAGCATGAGATAAGGTCAACAATATTTTCTTCCCCTTTTTTATTACATCTCAACAAATTAGACAAGGTCATGAATATTAGCAGTCATATGCACTTGGAATTGGTCAAAAAATGCCTCAACAAGTTCATTGAATGAACAAATTGAGTTATTTGGCAAAGAAGAGATCCATTCCAAGGAAATATCTTGCAAGGACCTAGGGAAAATCTTAGCCAAGAGTTTATCATCAAGGAAAAGTCACTACATAAGGTAGTATAAGCATTAAAACGGTTAGAAGGATCTCCATTTCCTCCATATTTCTTGAATCTAGTCACCTCTACACCTAGTGTCATCGGTGTCTAAAGTATCTCCAAGGAAAATGGACTTCTTTTGACATAATATCTAGGTGGGCCATTTTGATTTTGGTTGATGTAGAAATTTGGTTTTGAAGGGATGAAATAGTTTGGAAGAGTTTATTTATGAGAGGGTCATTGCTTGTGTTATGAGATGGAGGTGAGAAAGGTGAAGGGGTGTAAGTGTTTGAGGGACAATTGAATGGAATTCTTATAGGTGGTAAGATAGTAGGAGATATAACATGTGATGCCACAAAGGTACTAGGGATGCTAGCAGAAATTACCAAGGAAGGAATCATATTACTAGTTGGTTGTATTGGTATAGGTAGGAATTGAGGCAACTATTGGAGGAGGAGGAATTTGAGTTCCTCCTCAACTTGTGACATTTCTTCTAGGTAAATGACAACTAGTGATTGAGGTGAGGTGTTTTCCAAAGATTCGAACTATGTCTTTTACAAGGTCAAGTCCATCTTCACTTTCAAGCATGCGGTAAATTTTATCTATAGTAGGGATGGCAGTAGTTGAAATATTGTCATTTTGTACTTGATGTTGTAGGTTTTCTAAATCTTAATGAAATTGAATTATGTTTTCTTGTGGAATACTAGCAAGGATTTTTTCAACATGTGTCACACTACTTGAAGGTAAAGAGTTGTTTAGATTATGGTCCATACCTAGTGTACGAGTGTCAATACTAGGAGTGAAAGAGCTAGACAACCCAAGATCCATGATGATTGTGGTATCATGGAATGACATGAGTCTTGAACTTCTTCTCACCACAATATTAGCAATAGAATACAAAATACTCATACAAGGGCTACTAAATGCAAGATGAATGCGAATGCAATATAAGCTAAGAAAAATGATATGAATATAACAAAAATTATAGAAACAGAAATAGAAAGCAATAAACAAAAAACAAAATCTCAGAAATAGTGCTTTAAATTTTAAAAAATTTAGTGCAAAATCTACACTAGGACTGATTCACCCAAGGTTGCGAATGAGTCCCATAGAGAATTTTTTTCAAAATTTTCAAAAAGAATTAGATGATTTTTATTATTTTTATGTTTTATGATCTGTATCTGAAGTGAAAATGCTGATTTTGTTTGACTTTGAGATGCAAAAATGCAAGATATATGAACTTTCATAAATGAAAAATTAGAAACCCTAGAATACCAATTAACTAATGCAAACCCAAATGCAATGTTAATGCTAGCGAGATCTAGGATGATGATCTAATCCATATCATAATTATGATATTATAAATGCAGGTTCACAAAATGAAATGAAATAAAAATGGTTAAGGTGATTTCATATGGTTTAGGATATAGAGCACACCCACTTTCCAATTTCATTCAAGGATAACCCTAGAGATCTCAATGCAAAGGAGAAAGAGATCTTGCTATAGGGTTGTCCTAGGGGATGACTATAGACTAATGAGGTGTTCACCACCACGCTAGGGTTTGGAAAGATAAATGAAATGCAATATATAACACTAAACCCTAATTCAATGCAAGCTTGAACTAAATGAACTTGAAATGTCAATAAAATAGAAAAAAAAATTGTAGGATGAATTATGTGCACCTGGGAAACGGAAGATGACTCGACGGAGCTCTCAAATGCTAGAAATTTTGAATTTACTCTTGATTGGGTCTCATTCAACAAGTTGGGTGAATTAGTCTAGAATCTAGGTTTCTGTGCAAGAACAAGAATATGGAAAATGGGTACCTGAATCTGCAAAAAACTGAATTTTGATCAAAACTGGGACTCATTCACTAGAAGTGGAAAATTAGTCTAGTTAGGGTTTTATAAAACTTCGAAGTCTGGATCTTCTCTTCTTAGTCTACTCAATCTACTTCTTCAGGTTTTCAGATCTTAATCTCTATAAGTCAACCTGTAGGTGATATCCAATATTCTCCAATGCAAGGGGACAACTTTGACAACTTTTAGGCACTTTGAAAAATTTCTCCAAGCTTAATCCTCAATTTTTCTTCAATCTAAACCTTCAAATCACACACTAAAGAGAGGGGAAAATGTTATTTTGTTACTAGATAGGGGTTTTCCTTGGTCAAACCCCTTGTTGGTAATCAAACCTAGAAATAGAATAGAATAGGAATTGATAATGATGAATAAACAAAATAGGATGTTGTAACTCACCAAACCCTAGCAATGAAGTGTTGCAAACATGTATGAGATTACTTAAATGGACATAGATCTTGACTCTTGCTTGAAGGTGATAGATCTTGAGTGAAATACTAACTTGAATCATAAAATCCTGCATCACAATTGTTATCTCAAAAACAAACCTAATGCATGCAATATTTGATATGATGCTTGATGCTTGAATAATTCTCTAAAATATTTGATAATCTACCCTTGAAGACTCTTGAATTCTCTTGAATCCTCTTGTGAAATCAAATTTTCTATAAAGAATTTTAGATTGCATTGGACATTGGGACCTTCAAAAGCTATAAGAATTAATTTAATTCAAATGTAGAGTAAATATAAATTAAAGAAGAATATAACCTATGGTCCACCACACAACCAAAATCAACGATCTTAATACAATATGACATGGAGAGATATTGAAATTGGGATAAAATTTTCAAGAACAAGAAATAAAGCCTACAAAAGAACATGTTATAAAAACAATATGCAAGTGTAAAACATCTAAAAGACATAGACTAAAATAATGAGACTTTCCGTAAGAATATTAATATAAGAATCAATATATAAGTCTAAAAATATGTACTTTGAAACCTAATAATTTTTTTGAATAATAGTTCTTTAAAAATAAAGCTATAATCAATTCTTATAAAAGACCACAAAACAATACTTAAATTATTAAAAATAGATCAACTAATATCTTCCTATTACTACATTGACATTTAGTAGATCACAATTGCCCCATTCAATAAAGGTAAGTCTAATAAAGATCAGATAGTAGAGATTAAAATTCCAGGCAAAAATACTCGCATTTAGTATATATGTTAGTTTATATGTCAGTGGGATTCTGTAAAAGAAAAATCAGACCAGCTTTCTTTTATGTAGTGTTAAGTCTCATGATCTTATCAAATACTAATCTCATGTTTTTGTACAGCAAAATATGTCATTTTTCCTTCTACCGTTCAATAATCGACTCTGAATGTTTATGGGTAATGTTATTTATTTTGTGTTCTTTAATCCAAATAAAAAACAAATGTGAGAGAGCACACCCCATAATCAAAGCAGTCACCCAAATAATTTTGTTTTATATCCGATTGAAGAATATTTTTATTTTTATTTACCTGATGCCGATTGTGCCTTACAAGATTTGGATTATATGAAGAGATGGCGACATAAATCTTCACGTTTTAAAGTTGAATCGAAATGAGATCATTATAAATGGCTTAGCATTTGTTGTACTCATTGCTACTGAATTATATCTAATGTACATGTTATTTGCAATTCTTAATTTAATATTGTAGCTTGGACAGTTGTATCTCCAATTCCAAGAATTAGCATTTAATTCTTGAGACTTCTAGATAGAATTTAGTTAGGTCCAGATATTTAATTATCTAATTAAATAATTGATTCCTCTAGATACTTCTAGAAACCAGTTAGTTAGGGTTTGTTAGAGTCTAATTAATCTTAGCCATTGATTGAGATTAAATCTTGGCCATTGGTTTTCCAATGAGAATAGTTTAAAAGGGGGTCATTGGGCATTTGGAAACATACTGATAGACACAAGTTGGAAAAATATTTGTAGTGATAGCAAATAGTCTTGTAGTGATAGCAAGGGTGCAGTGATAGCGTTGGAGGCAGCAACAGTGTAATTTCAGCAGGAGAAATTGAGAGAAGAATTTTCGGTTAACAATATTGCTGGAGCTTTGTCAGTGAGAGGCAATTAGTTTCTTTTGTATCTCTTGATTTGCTGAAGATTAATATAATTCCTCATCTGTAGTACTGGTTTTCCCTCTGGGGTTTTTCCAGGGACAATTTGTCCAAAAATATTATGTTTATTAGTTTGCATGTTTTCTTCTCTATTCCTGTGAGTTTTATTTGTGAAGTTGCAGTTGTATTATTTTTCAGTATTTGTTGTGAATTAATTTGTGGTAGTCAAATAATCTTTATAGATAGGAGATTAATAATCAGTAACTGCAATAGATTTTTCACATGGTATCAGAGCAGATCTAAGGGCAGAAAGAGCTCAGCGCAAGCACAGGAAGAAAAGAAAAAAAATAGAGGGTTTATAAAACCTAGTTCTACCTCTTCAGTATTATTATTTTTGTTATTACTATTTTTTGTTTCAGATGGCCTCAGCAGGTTTAAGAGATCAGGATAGATTGTATGGAGCCTCAAATTTTGGTTTCTGGAAAGCCAGAATTTCTTTCTTGCTGGAAGAGAATGGTATCAAGGAATATGTTACTAGTGTTGTAGTTGTACCTACAGATCCAACGTAGCTCTTAGCATATAAGAAGGAAGATGCCAAGGCAAGGAGGTTGATTCTTGATGGTGTTAAGGATCATATTGTTCCACATATCACAGAGTTGGATAGAACGAAGAAGATGTGGGATGCCATTTTGAATCTGTACCAGAATGCTACCATTAACAAGAAGCCGATTCTCAGAGAAAAGTTGAGGAATACCAGGATAAACAAGGGAGAGGATGTTAAAAGTTACCTCACTAGACTTAGACTTGTCAAGGATGAGTTGGCAGTTGTTGGAGATAAACTAGATGATGACGAGCTAGTATGGATAGCCCTAAATGGGTTTACTAAGCAGTGGGATGTCTTTGTTCAAGTTATTAATGGATGAGACACCTTATCGAGTTGGGATCGACTATGGAGTGACTTCACTCAGGAGGAGCTTAGACTAAGCCTTGTCAGTGGTGCCAGTAGTAAGAGTAAGGAAAGTGAGGTAGAATAGGAAAACGTTGCCCTAGCAGGAAAAGGTAAAGCAAAGAAGGGGTCTAGCAAAGGATCAAATCCTAAAGGTGAGAAGAAGAAGGACTTGTCTAAAGTCAAGTGGTACGGCTGTCACAAGTTTGGCCACTATGTCAGCAATTTCCCACAAAAGAAGAAAGGCAAGAAGTAGACAACAACTTCAGCAAGTGCAGATGAGCTCTCTAGTAGAATGGAAGATGAGTTTGCACTCATAGCTTGTATGGTTAGCTCAACCTCACAGGGTGTTTGGTATATAGACAGTGGGGTGTCATTTCATATGACAGGAGTTAGAGAATACTTCTCCAATTATAAGGAGGAGGATATCAGAATCCAAATTTCTATGGGCAACATGTCCAAACTAAATCCAGTTGGAAAAGGGATTGTTCTATTTCAGAGGGAGAATGGCAAGCCGATTCCCATTCATGATGTGTTGCATGTGTCAGGCTTGGGTATGAATCTTATTTCTATATCTGTCCTTCAGGATAAAGGCTACAATGTACTCTTTAGAGGGGCAAATGTGTTAATCAAGCACAAGGATTGGAAATCACCCATAGCTATTGGAGTTAGGAGTAGCTGAATTTACAGGTTGCAGTTTGATATTCATAAGGCACTGATGAGCAGTGGTAATTTTAGAGATCAAGGAGAGCTATGGCATAGGAGGATGGGCCATATACATCATGGAGTAATTAAATTGCTTCATGAGACAGTGACAGGTGTTCCAGAGGTGAGCACAGAGCATGATGATGTATGTAAGGGATGTGTGTTGGGGAAGTTTGTGAAAGCAGCTTTCCCAAGGAGTGACACCAGATCCAAGCGTGATTTTGATCTAATACATTCAGATATATGTGGACCAATGTCGACGAAGTCTCTTAGAGGATATGGGTACTTTGTTACTTTTATTGATGATTTCTTTAGGAAGACCTGGATATACTTCTTGAAGACCAAGGATGAGGTTTTCAGTCGTTTCCAAGAGTTCAAAGCTCTTGTGGAGAATTTGACAGGTAGGAAGATAAAGGTTCTTGGGTCAGACAATGGAGGCAAGTACAAAGGGAAAGAGTTCGAGGAGTTCTATACCAGGGAATGAATTAAGAGAGAGTGGACTGTTCCTTTACAACCCACAGCAGAATGGGGTTGTTGAAAGGAAGAACCAGTCTATATCAGAGGCGGCAAGGGCTATGTTGTATGACCAGGATATGCCATGTTACTTATGGGTAGAGGCATGCAATACAATAGTATACATACAAAACATGGTTCCACATAAGGTATTAGGAAAGATGACACAAGAGGAGGTGTTCTCAGGGAAGAAGCCAGATGTTAGTGACTGCAAGATATTTGGGAGTTTGGCATATTGTCACATTCCAGGTTCTACATGTTCCAAGTTAGATCAGATTGCAGAGAGAGGGTACTTTGTGGGGTATAGCGAGACCTCAAAGGCATATCAGATATTTATTCCAGGGCCCAGGAGGATTATAGTCAGCCGTGATGTCAAGTTCATGGAGGACAAGGCATTTAGAAGGTCCAAAGATTTGCCAGCAGATGATCAGAGTGAGTAGCCAATAGAAGCTCCAAGGATTGAGCAATCAGATCAGGGACAGTGAAGCTCGAGTACAGTGACTAGTACAAGCACAGGCTCAGGTGCTGAGAGTTTGCAGAGTATGGAGCAGTAGATGTAACAGATCCAAGAGATGCATCAGGATCACATGGGGGTTGATATTTCATCCTCTATAGTTGGTAGCAGTAACCAATAGGATACTCAAGAGTTTGTGGGAGCTCCTAGGATGACTAGTAGGCAGTGGAGACAACCAGCCAAGTATAATGACTATATGGCTTTAGTTAGTCAGTTGGTAGACAGTGAGCCTTCCAGTTATCAGGAGGCTGTACAACAACAGGTGTGGAGAGATGCAATGGTTGAGGAATATACCTCAATAGTGCAAAACGATGTGTGGGAGGTTGTACCTAGACCAACAAATAGGGAAATGGTTGGATCTCGCTGGATCTATAAGATCAAACATGGTGCAGATGGTAGCATCGAGAAATACAAGGAAAAGTTTATGGCCAAGGGTTTCTCTCAGAAGGAGAGAATAGACTATGAGGATACATTCACTCCAGTGGCCAGGTATACTTCTATACGAGTTGTAATCTCTCCTACAGCACAGATGGGATGGCAAATCCATTAGATCGATGTTAAGATAGCGTTTCCTAATGGTGAATTGAAAGAAGAAGTATACATAGAACAACCAGAGGGCTTTGTAGCACACAACAGTGAAACCCACATGTGCAGATTGAAGAGAGCTTTGTATGGACTCAAGCAGGCTCCCAGGGTGTGGTATGAGCACATTGATGAATACTTGTAGGGATTGGGCTTTGTGAAGAGTGAGGCGGATGCTAATCTCTACTACTTGGTAGTTGGGGGTGAGATTCTCATTCTTGTTTTATATGTGGATGACTTGTTTTTAACAGGTTCACTGGGGCTCATAGAGGAGTGCAAGCGGGACCTTGCAGCAAAGTTTGAGATGAAGATTTTGAGGCTTATGCACTACTTTCTAGGCATGGAGGTATGGTAGACAAATGGTGAGATTTTCCTTGGACAAGGGAAATACTGCATTGAAATCTTGAGGAGGTTCGAGATGGAGGATGGAAGAGCCATGTCTACTCCTATGATCATGAATTGGAAGAAGGTAGAATCATCCAAGGAGAAGGATGTAGACCCCACCTTATACAGATAGTTGATTGGGTCTCATGTATTTGGTCAACACCAGACCAGATATATCATTTGCAGTAAATTCTCTTAGTCAGTTCATGGTTGAGCCAAAGAGAGTGCATTGGATAGTGGTAAAGCATGTGTTGTAGTATTTGCATGGTACAATCGAGTATGGGATCAAATATACTCAAGGTGATGGTATCAATTTCATAGGCTATACTGACATAGATTGGGCAGGCAGTACAATGGATAGGAAAAGCACTTCAGGGTGTTGCTTTAGCTTGTGATCAAGAGTTGTCGCTTGGTACAGTAGGTAGCAGAAGTATGTGGCTCTGAGTTCTATAGAGGCAGAATACATAGCAGCTAGCATGGCGACATATGAGGTGATATGGCTTTGGAAATTGCTGGTAGGCTTGTTAGGTCAGAGGGTTGAGACTACAGTGATACACTGTAACAATCAGAGTTGCATCAAGTTGTCTGAGAATCTAGTGTTTCATGATAGGTCTAAGCATATAGACATCAGGTATCATTTCATCAAGGATTGTGTACAACGGGGGATTATCTAGGTACAATATATACCTACTGATCAACAGGTAGCAGGCATTATGACAAAGGCATTGGAGAAGGCGAAATTCATCTTCTTCAAAGATATGTTGGGTGTTATACAGAACACCTTCCTCACTAAGAGGGAGTGTTAATTTAATATTGTAGATCAGACAGTTGTATCTCCAATTCCAAGAATTAGCATTTAATTCTTGAGACTTCTAGATAGAAGTTAGTTAGGTCTAGATATTTAATTATTTAATTAAATAATTGATTCCTCTAGAGACTTCTAGAAACCAGTTAGTTAGGGTTTTTTAGAGTCTAATTAATCTTAGCTATTGATTGAGATTAAATCTTGGCCATTGGTTTTCCAATGAGAATAGTTTAAAAGGGGGTCATTGGGCATTTGGAGAACATACTGATAGACACAAGTTGGAGAAATATTTGCAGTGATAGCAAATATTCTTGCAGTGATAGCAAATAGTCTTGCAGTGATAGCATTGGAGGCAGTAGCAGTGGAATTTCAACAGGAGAAATTGAGAGAAAAAATTTCGGTGAAGAATATTGCTGGAGCTTTGTCAGTGAGAGGCAAGCAGTTTCTTTTGTATCTCTTGATTTGCTGAAGATTAATATAATTCCTCATTTGCAGTACTGGTTTTCCCTCCGAGGATTTTCCAGGGGCAATTTGTCCAAAAATATTGTGTTTATTAGTTTGCATGTTTTCTTCTCTATTCCTGTGAGTTTTATTTGTGAAGTTGGAGTTGTATTATTTTTCAGTATTTGCTATGAATAAATTTTCGGCAGTCAAATAATATTTATAGATAGGAGATTAATAATTAGTAACTGCAATAGATTTTTCACAGCGATTCCCATAAAATGGCCTTTTAACATGCTTGTAATTATCCTTTGTCATAGATTATCACAACAAGGAAAATATATACAGTATTTTCCATCTGCATGTAATGGACTTTTAACATGCTTGTAATTATCTTTTCTTATAATGAGAATATAAAGAAAAAATTATGTGTTTGTAGGTGACATCTACTAATAAGTATAATAGTGAAAGTAATTAAATTATGAGGATTTTCAAAAAGTAATTTTTTATTGATAAATGGTACATTTTTATTGTTCAATTTAGTTCATAGTCTAAATCTTATCTATATCTTATTTTAAATATTAGTATTCATTCTTTATTTATTATATTTCTATTTTAAAACTTTACCTATACAATTATCACATAAATCATTTATTGCATATGTATTTTTATTTATTTTTATGCATTCATTGTTTGTATTATTTTATTTCAAGATCAAAAGTTTATTAAAATTCAATCACGACAAAGCTTTAAAATTGAACACATATTCAATTGAATTTCTACACCTTTTATCAAACCTCTATTGCTCAATTTACTTCATGCTTTGATCTTAAGGAAAATAACTAAAGGTCTAGCATAGATAGAATGAGAACAATTTATTTTAAATAGAATAATAAAAATTATCTAGAAGAGAACCAGTACCAATATATAAAGAAGTTGAATGGAGTTGGAGTGGATAATTTAATTTTCAAAATTGGGAAGGGGTTGTGGGGGCAAAGACTACATAGTATTTCAAAACCTACTTAATATTATCTAGATCAAAATGTACGTTAATTCCTTGCAAATGGACTATTGCAATGAAGAGAAATCCCTTATACCACTAAACTATTGAGTCTCTTTTCTAAATAATTGATAAGTTGGTTAGAAAAATTTGATGGCAAAGGTTTCCACATAGATGTGATTATGGTCATTTTGTTAGAATAAAGAAAGAAGAAAAGATAGGACCATGACCAAAAGAAGAACCATTCCAATCAAACAATTAATGCATTTGATAGCAATAATTTAAAATATATTAAATTGGGAAGGAGAGTTCAATCTAAAAGTATGTGCACTAAAAATCTATAATATTTCCCTTTAAGAAAATCAATAAAAATTCTATATTTTTCTATTAAATTTCACATTTCACCACTTTTGATAATCTATTAAAAAATAAAATACATTTTAATATTTTGGATTCTATAATTTTAATACATAATTTGATAAAATATTGTTTAACATGGCACAAATATTATTGTAACATAGGTACATGAAAATATTGATGAAATTATCTAAATATATTTACATGAATCATTTCAAACTATATATTTGAAGTCTTATAATACTTAAATATATTCACTAATTTTCTTGTAGGATTCATTGTATTCATTTATTTATATATCTTAAATTAATCTAGATTTCCTTCATGTGTGAACTATTACCAAATTTTTACTATAACTCGATTGTTTGAGCTAGTTAAATTTTGTTATATCTTGAAGTAAATATTTAGTTAATTGTTATATGGTTTTAAGTTGTTGATTACATCTATATCGGTTATGCATTATTGAGATAGCAGAGTTTAAGAAGTATTCCTTGATTGTTATTAAACAAATTAAGTACAAGTTGATTATGCAAATGATTAAGCATCCATTGCTTTCATTTATTTCATGACATTATTACATAATGCAGATTTCATTTGATCACAAGAATACAAATGATGGTACAACTTTGCATATTGATGCATTTTCTTTTCAGAATGAAAAGAAGAAGGAGAATTTAAATAATCCACACAAGTCATGCTTTTAGCTAGTTCTATTCATTACAAAAAAGAAGATATACAACTGAAAGAAAGTGACAAATAACATAGGACATATTCATCATTTCCTGAGTTGATCTTCGGTTGATGCCTTGAAGCTTGCTCCATCCTGCTTCCACTCTTGATTGTATATGAAAAATATTGAGAAAGGTGTCAATTAAGAGCTCAGGATATGAACTATACTACATACCCTACTAGCATAAATATATTTCAATCCTTGGGATGCATAGAATCAACCAAAAGAAAATTGTAGAAACATGAGCTGAAAGAGGGAAACATCATAATCATATATTGTTTTTGCTAACATTTTTTGTTTCCTGTGTAGGCATAGGAAAATTCATGAAGTTGATCATATATGAAGACATAAAGTATGTGGAGTAAAACAAGCTCCCACAAGGGTAGAGCTTGGCATGCTACCCCTTAAACTTACAAGTGGGCTAAGAAAGGAAGTACAAGCATCATGCTCATCTAAGCTAATCAACATGAAGGAGTGAAACACGTTTTTAGTCATTGAACAATTAAACCTATTATTCACTCATAACAACCAAGTAACATGCTATTTTGAATGCTACATGTGGACCATAGATTTAATGAGCTTAATCAATTCAACTGAAATGCATCAATTTCATACTTGCAAGTTCTAAATACTATCATATTAATTACATTTTGCTGCCTTATGTCTGCTCACTTTCTTTTATGTTGTTTCATGTTATTCTATTTTGGAGCAGCAGTGTTCTATCTCATAAACAACGATAGTGAATAGGCATACATAATGCCTTATCAATGAAGCACTAATGAATAAAAACATGGACAAAAGTATTCCTCTATCTCATGAGTTTTTGAGCTGAATGTACATGTTGCTTTCTAGAAGAATTCGAGTTGTGACTGGAAGATAAAAAGCACAAAAGTGATCATATAGGCAGGGTTGTTGCTACATGAATGATACAACAACTAGCATGAAAATAGTGTGTACACAATGCAATCAAAAGGATACATAAAGGTCGAAAAGAGATTTCTTGTGAATTCTGGAGATAGTATCAAGCAAGATAGATTCTATGGTGTTGTGTACGGAAGCATAATCATTTTGGAACAATTGAAGATGTCATAGAGACAATGGTGTGAAGTGATTATTCTATCATATTATGACAGTAAACAAACCAAAAGAGCCCTCAATACACATGACAGATCTTCAATACATGAATAGTAATAAGAGGTAAAAGAAATAAAGAATATAAAATGCTTTAACCTCTATCAAGAATTTAAATGTAAAGCATATAGCTGCAAGTGGAGCGAGAAAACACTGAAGAGGAAGATTATTTTAGTTCCAGAAGTGCAATTATAACTTGCTGCAATGATAATACAAAATATTTCTTTCATTTTCCAGCATACCCATATGAAGAATTTTTATATAAATGCAGATTTATTCAAACATGTTGAATACCCATGAAGGGATTTTTACAAAAATGTAGATTTCTCACCATTTCCAGCTCACAATAGTGTGTACACAATGCAATCGAAAGGATACATAAAGGTCGAAAAGAGATTTCTTCTGAATTCTCGAGATAGTATCAAGCAAGATAGATTCTATGGTGTTGTGTATGGAAGCATAATCATTTTGGAACAATTGCATATGTCAGAGCAACAATGGTGTGAAGTGAGTATTCTATCATATTATGATAGTAAACAAACCAAAAGAGCCCTCAATATGCATGACAGATCTTAATACATGAATAGTAATAAGAGGTAAAAGAAATCAAGAATATAAATGCTTTAACCTCTATCAAGCATTTAAATGTAAAGCATATAGCTGCAAGTGGAGTGAGAAAACAGTGAAGAGAAAGATTATTTTAGTTTGAGAAGTGTAATTATAACTTGCCACAATGATAATAAAAAATCTTTCTTTCATTTTCCAGCATACCCATATGAAGAATTTTTATATAAATGCAGATTTATTCAAACATGTTGAATACCCGTGAAGGGATTTTTACAAAAATGCAGATTTCTCAACATTTCCAGCTCACCCATGTGAGGGATTCATAAGAAATGAGAAATATATACAATGCTATTATGGGTCGATCCCATTTATGAAATATTTTTTAGGAAAAATGGAACAAGAGTTTTCCCCAAGGGTTTCCCATTTATCCTTTGGAGTAAGTATAGATTCAAAGAAATGAAAAGCCCATTTTGAGTTTACTATATAGTTTTCAAAATATGAAATCAAAGAATAGGAAATGCAGAGATATTTCTTCATAAAATCCAAGAACCAAGCATATTCATGGTGCGGCTTGTAATGGGTGCATTTTTTTTTAAGAGAAAACAACAATCATTATTCCTCATAGATGTTTTTATGAAGCTTTTGATTGATAGGAAAAATACAATAGAACAATGGATGAGTAGCTTACCAAGTGGCGACCAATAGAGGAAAATAAGTGGTGCAACTAGCTCTAAAGAGGAGCATCAAACAAGGCTCGATCTCTCTCGTCAATGGCGGCCAAAGGAGATAGAACAAGCCAGAGAAAGAATGAAGCAAAAAAATTAGAACATACATGTAATGGCCATGGCTTTTAAGCCAAGATATTTTAAGAATGGCATAAAGGAAGCCATGAAATGACTTAAGGGAACAACTTACCATGCATCTGATGGAGTTTCAACCATGTTCAGTTGAAGAATCTGAAGTCTCAGTCTAAAAACCTAGCTCTATGGTGGCAGCGCCTCTTCATTAACATAGGTTCTTCAAAAGAAAAAGAGTAAAATGAAATGTGATTAGGGTTTTCCATTGGTTTTTTCCATGTTTTCCCTAATTCGAATCTAGGGTTCGTGGTTGCATATTGAATTAAGTCTTAAGTTCAATACTTAAGTGGCCATTTCCTCATGACTAGCTCAACCTTCGAGTTAATAAAGTTTTATGATTATAGAATTAGGTAAGGCATGTTTTATTTTTCAAAATATCAAATTCCTTGTGGTTTTATCTAATATTCATGCCTTGGAGAGTGGAGGAATAAGTATTAAAGCCTTAGGCTTTGTTTTAATTGATTTTATAGAAATCAATTAAAACTAGTAGAATAGGCCAACTTTTTAGAATGATTATCAAGGTCAAAGGAAGTTTTTTAATCTTAGACCTTTCCATCCCTACAACCCGAATGCTACAAATTTGTCAAAGGAACTCATACCACAAAATAACCTTGCCCAAGATTGTGACTCATGCTATCCATGCAATCAGGCCCATAACTAGTCAGCACATGCTAACGAAATGAGAAATTAGGCCTTAATTGTCCAAACTAGTTATGCAGGTTCAGAAAGTGCTCCGAGTCCAAATCCAGAACAATAAGGAGGCTTTGAGGTTGCTTCACCAAACTAGTAGAGTTCTAAGTTCTATGGTGTGAATAGTCAGGATTAGCAAGATTCTCTTGTTTCATCCAACACAAGATCGAAAAAGAGAGCAATGGATTTGGGGTAGCAAGTTGAAAATTCACAGAAGCAGTCTAAAAAAGACAAACAACCTATTTTTGCATCAAATACTAATGTTGTAGCGCAGCCTAAAGTGCAGTTTCTACAAAGAGGCCAAGAAATACTTGGCAAGGAACATGTAAAGACACAATCACAATCTGTGCAGAAAGGAAGTGATATTGTTGTCACAAAACACTAGCAAATGATAACTCCTATTTCTTTCAACATGGTTGAACATCTTAAGAAATCTACTGCCAATATGTTAGTTATAGATGCATTGCATATTCTAGGTCAAAAGGGTTTATTGCAGGATACTTTAGCATAGCTTTCCATTTCTTATAATAATCAAAGGAATGCCAAGGTTGTGCTCACAAATATCTCAGATGCCAAGAGTCAGAAAAAAACTAAAGAGGTAAAGCCATTTCCATTTTATTTAAGTCTAATTATTAGAGATAAAATAGTGCATAACTATATGATCGATTCTGGTGCAAGCAGCTTCATTCTGACTAAAAGCTTAGCAGATGCATTAGGTCTTATTTATGAACCCAATTCTAAAAAGGGTGTAGTTTAGTTGGATGGGTCTATTGTTAAAACAACTAGTATAGTAAAAAAATTAGCTCTTACTTTGCATGCATCCCCTAGTTTTGTGATCCATCATATACATGTTATTGATTTGCCACTTCACTTTGCCATTTTCCTTTCAAGGGATTTTATAGCCAAGCTAGGTCATTTTTTGTCTTCCGATTGGTCTCACCTATTATTTAGAACAAGGTATGGTATGAAATTTACCATAAAATTTGAAGCTCTATCCAAAGACCATATCGAACCATATGTCCCAAGCCCTATAAACGCTAACCTCTACTTCACCCCTGTACTCGAGGAGAAAACCATGACCTTAGACCACAACACCCATATAGAAAATATGAATCTAGATGAATGGGCCACCAAAGATCACGAGCTTGATCCTTTCCAACACACAAATGAGATAGGACTAGGGGTTTATATGATACATGTACCTGATTTTGATATGCCTAATCTATTTAAAAACGAAGGACAACCTGCAGAGAAGGAAAATGAACTTTGGAAGCTCTATTTTGATGGATCAAGGAGAAGTGTAGGTGCTAGTGGTAGAACCATGCTGATTTCACCAGAAGGAAATAAATATTATTCAACTTTCAGGTTTGCATTCAACTGTATGAATAATATAGCTAAATATGAAGCACTGGTGCATGGTCTAGAATGGGCCCGAAAGAGGGGTATTAAATTCTTACATGTTCATGGTGATTCAAGATTGATAGTGCATCAAGTTATAAATATAAATGCTGCAAAAAAATAATTACCTAAAAAGTACAATATATGAGATTTGATTGAAGATTTGGATGCTTTCAATATATGTTCAGTTCCTAGAAATGAAAATAAGCATGTAGATAGGATCGCTGCCATAGGAGGCCAGTTTGATATTTCGAATGAGATTCAAAAAGTAGAGGAACATCAATATGTTAAGATTATAGTCATACCTTTTTTACCTAGCAATAATGTGACTTGGCAAGTTTTTGACAACAATGAGCAAATTGTAAGCTTCTTAATTGTTGAAGCAATTTGCAAATGGAAATCAACAAAAGTGGCAGTAGTAGTATGTAACTAGACTATTCAATTAAAGAAAAACAAGCTGCCAAAGGGGCTGGTGACCTTGGAATCTATTTTCAACTTAAATGACCAGGTACAGAAATAAAAATGCAGCCTGACTGCTAAGGAAGAACACTATGAGGCAATTGATATTTTCAAGGGTAAACTTCTCAAGCTGGGAAAGGTATGTAATAAAGAGGGACAACAAGATTTTATTCTATTATGTCAAGAGTTTAGTGATATCTTTGCTTGGGAATACAAAGATATAATAGGTTTTGATCCAGAACTAGCCCAACATACTATTGAACGAGAACCTCATGCTAAACCTATAAGATAGAAACATAGACCTCTTAACCCCAAACTAGAGCATCTTATGAAGGCTGAGCTGAATAAGTTAGTTGAGAGTGGTATCATTTTTCCTATCAAGCATACTCCTTGGGTGTCTAGCTTAGTTTTAGTTAGGAATAAAAGTGGGGAAATCAGATTGTGTGTTGATTTTTGAGATTTAATTAGAGCATCACTGAAGGACCACTATCCACTCCCTTCCATGGAGAAGATTTTACACGTAGTTCCTAGTTTTGATAGATTTTCTTTCTTGGATGGGTATTCAGGTTGTAACTCGATTCTAGTCAAATAGGAGGATCAGTTCAAAACAACATTCACAACTAAATTGGGCACCATGGCCTATAAAAAGATTTCGTTTAGCTTATCCAACATTGGAGAAAATTTTCATTGTGCGATGGAAATGGCCTTTCATGGCCTTGATGGAACTTCAATTTTTTCTCTTTGTGTTCCATTCTTATCTTGCTTTTGTTTTGTTCTTCGATATTGTTTGCGAAAGCCTAAGGTTGGGGTTTTTCTTTTGTCTTCATCAAAAACCTTAATGTTTTATCTTATGCCTTGGGTGGGATCTATTTGGCTGTTACTTTTTGGGAGGGGTTTAAAACAACTTATATCCAATCGCTTCCTCTAGGTCGGGCTCTTTTTTAATTATCATTTTATTTCCTTCACCTGACTTTATTATTTCCTAAGTCTAGGTTGGCCCCGTGCTCCCATGTTTTAAGAACAACTTAAGCCATTGTTTTTCATTGGCCTAGTGATGTCCCCTTGTGCCTTTAATAAATGTTTTACATTTTGTAGAGGGAGAAAATTTGCATGACCGTTGATCAATTATCATTTGATCTCATTTGTTCCCCACAATCCAGTGATGATCCCACCACACTATTTTGACTGATTGTGATATCATGGGTGAGTGCCATGTGTCTCATCTGGAGAAGCCAAAGAGATGATAGAAATACTTTATTATATGTATTTGGCTTTAATACATTATGTACCGAGTTACTAAAGCATTCATGGGATGCACGTGCTTCAAATCAATGAATATGTTATAATCTTGGTAGGAAAGGTGCTTGATGGTTAATGGCAAGGCTGGTGACTATGTTGAATGAGAAGGATTGCTGATGGTTGAGATCTACGATTGCCCACCATCATGTGATCAGAATTTTTGAGGTCTTTATTGATGATGATATCACGAGTGAGTGCCACGTGGATTTCCTTGGAAACACATATTATGGTGGGCCCTTATTGCCATGACATTGTGTTAGCTTGTTTTGAAGGAAGTCATTCAATGATCTGACCAAAGTAAGGGATCGACGGTTGGTTTTTGAATTTGCATCAAATTCCATTGGAGCCATTGGTTTAGCATGTGAGTAAGCTTTAATGGAGGACATGACATCTACTGGCATAATTTAATCAAAATAAAGTGACTATTATCTTGCCTTATTGTCTCGTAGAGCATTCAAACATATTTGAAAAGTAGTCTCAAAGCTAAGGATGAATTTATGAGTTGTTACAGCAAAGATTTGGGTTTCTGCAAGCACAAAGCCATGAGTTGATTTTTGTATTTCCTGATTATTTTAAATTTGAATTTGGAGGAAATTTTTATTGTTCTTGTCGGCGGGCTTATTGATAATTGTTTGAAGGGCTATAGGTTAGTTGAAATGTGGGAAATTGTAGGGTTCTAATCTGTAATTTCGTATTCTTGTTTAGCCTTAGTTTGTGTGAAGTTTGAAATAGCATGGAAGCCCTAGTTTGTACATAAGATGGCACCGTCAAAGCAGCATTCTAGCAAGATTGATTATTTACATAGAAATTTATATGACGACTTCCTGGATCAATTGCCATTTTCAAATAATCATAGGAAGAAGGGGTTGGTATTGATGTGAGGAAAAACCCTAGGGGAGGGATTGGTATATAATTGTTCCAATGTTGTTGATGCTAGGGTTCCAATTATAGGTCTGGAGATGTTGAGGTTGTGGTATGGATAGAGGAATTTTACCCATCCTTTCTTGAATGGTTGGAAGTATGATATGGGGAAGCTAGTGGTCCCAAATGTGTTCCCCAATGTGGATTTTCTTAGGGCAGTAGCTACATGATATGACCCTATTACACAGGTGATTAGAGGCAATGATGGAGGGGTTATGTTGAGCATTAACAAAGAAGAGTTTCAATAGGTTTTTGATCTGAGTGAGTCTAGTAATTTCCTCATTCCTATTTATATTGAGGAGATGAAACATGAGTATGGGAAATTAAAGTCACTTTTCAGAGTTAATTTACTTCCACCTCATTTGGCTAGGGCAGGAGGTTCGAAGTTCTATATCAAATCTAGTGACCAAGAACCTTTCAGACTAAACTATTTTGCAAATCATTTATTTCCTACCTTTTATTCATTGTGCCAAATTTTGGGTTTTAGCCCCAACACGATGATTCCCATTTCTTACATGTTCATGGGTGTGCAAATATAACACCCTAATTTCTTAGTTATTTAAGATTTTGTCTCTTTTTTGGCTGAAAAGATACATGAAGGGTTGTTGAAGTTGCAGAAAAATGATGTAGGCACTCCATTCTTCTAGTATTCCATGCTAATGTATATGTTTTTGTATAATAATGATGAATTCTTCTTTGAGAAGATGGAGTTAAAATAGTTGGTTAATGGAGAAAGATTGCTAGTGCAAGCATGGACTGCAGATTTATCATACAATAAGGAGAGTTCCAGTTATGTGTAGTTTGACAACTATTTTACTTCTAGATTGAGGGCTAGGTTGATGGTGAATGTTCCTATAATTCCTGAGGAGTTACATGATTTCCTCATACCAAAGGGGACGAAGCCTGAATTGAAGGTTTTCCACAACTAGGGTGATATTATTCCATACCCAGTCACCATAGTCTTGATGGTGTATGGTTTTCAAGGGACCCCTCATATATTGCCATACAATGTGCCAGCAAGAGTGGGATTTGCAAAATTTATGTGGAAAATTGGTTGTATCCATGAGGACAACCTTAATAGAAAAGGTAAAGGAACCATTTTCCCTAACTTTACTGTGGTGTCAGATTTTTTCTTTTCTAAAGGAGGTTAGGTCCATTTTGGAAAATTATTTGAAGAATATCACTTGAGGTGTGGTCCCAAGTGGCAGCATGATCCTGAGGGTTTCTTTTCCCTTTTCAGACAGTGGATAAAAGGTGGTAAATTTGTGCATGAGTTCAACTTTCCTGAGGACTTGATTAGAAATGAGTTTGATCTAAATAAATAGAAATTGAGCAAGGAGAAATCGATAGCTTATGACAAGCTATTGGCCATTGTGGAAAAAATCGATCCGAAGTATGATCCATTGTTGGAGTTTAGTCCATATCATAAGCAAAATGTTTTTTTGATGGACAACTTCAAGGAGATCATGGGCATCTTAATGACCAAGAAGATAAACTTGGAGTTAGATCAAGGTATATAGGAGCAAGATGCCAGACCAATTGAAACAAGACCAACCTATCAAACTACAAAGTCATGGCCTATCTATAGAAGGAAAATAAATGATAGCAGTGATGAGGAAGAAGAGGATAAAAAAGGAAAACAAATAATGAAATTTCTAGCACAGCTAGGTCCAAAGTTCAAAACACCTCTAAGGGCAATCAAGATTATTTATTTGGAATCATCACTCAAGGATATTCCTTCACCACCACCATCAAAGCCAAGCCCTAAGGGGAAAAATATTGAGAAATTGCAGGACGATCTGGTGGATGAAATTGTTGTCATTGACCAAGACATGTATGTGGGTATGCCTTCTCCTCCTAGGCCAGCTGAGTTTGTCTTGTCAGATTTGGATATGAAAGGGAAATGTGTGCAAGATGAAAGGATGGAGGCTTGCAAGGAGTTTCTATATGATGATGCATTTGTTAAAACTCCAATCTTCTTGCAACTAGTATGTAGAATGAAACTGGAAGAGTATCAAGATAAGTGCAAGAGGAGAAGAGAATTGAGATCTGATAGGTCAGACCAGGAGAATGATGATGAGGTGAAAGCTGAATTGATGGAAGAATTCAAGAGAATCACTCCTGAGGAGGGGAGAAAACTACTAAATCAAGCTAGTGTCTTGATTTTTCTTGAGTGGGTTATTGCAGATGCAATAGATTTTAATGCTATTCTGAAATCCAAGCACCCCCTACAAGATTTTGAAGAAGAGGTCAAGGAATCATTGAAATATTCTGCCTTTAGTGAAGAATACAAGACCTTAGCAATTTCGGCCTTGGACCCTCAAGGGAGAAAGCCCAATGTGACTGATATTAACCCAAACCTAAGAGGAGGGTTGATAATAAAGAGAGCCTTAGATACCTCTACCAAAGAGGCTACTAATTTGACTGTGAATGTGGCCAAATTGGCCCAAAAGACTGTTGAAAGAGAGGAGGCTGAAAAGAAGAGCCTAATGGAGAAGTACAATTTTATAATTGGAGAGTTTAGCAAGGTGCAACAAAGGAATGTTGAGTTGCAGACTGAGGTGGACAGGTTGATGAATCGGCAAATTGGCAAGAAATCAAGTCCTCCAAGGACTAGAACATTGCCTTCCACATCACGATTAGTGCCTCCTGCTTCTCCTATTGTTTCTACACTAGGGTCCCCCAGCCAAACTTCTTCCCTTAGTCCTACTTTAGATCTAATTGAGGAAGAAATAAAATAATCTACTGATCCTAAAAAGAAGCAACTAATGGACAAGATTGTAGAGTTATAGGCATCCTTAAAGGTAAGTGAGGAGGGAGCATTTTTGAAGTAGGGGGAGGTTGTTAATATTGTTTTGAGACATTTAAATGAGAAGGTTGATGATAGATTGTCATCTTTTTATTATGTATATTCTTTATTATTGGATGCAATAAAGAATATTAATAGGGATCAGGAGGTAGGAATACCATTAATTGAAAAATGGATCCCTAGGGCCAATGATTTAGACATAATGTATAAAGCCTCAAGGTTTGATACAAATAATAGGCCCCAATCATTAAGGCCTACTCAAGTGTTAGTTAAGTCATTGCAAGGTTTTTAGGCCTTACTAGATGACATGAGTAGGAAGATTAGAGAGTTGGTGAAGAACTTTGATGATTGGAGTGACAAGTTGTTACCTAACATAATTGATGACCAGGGGAGTATCGGGTGATTCCAAGAATGGAAAGATCAAGTGAATGAGGTCATGAGTGAACAAATTAAATTGATTTGTGAGGACTCAGATTATGACTTGTTGGTGAGCTGTATGGACAAGATTATTAGTACCAGCTCATTTTTGGAATATTTTGAGAGAGAATCAAATCAGGTTGAGGTTAAGTACACAACTTATAATGTCAAGGTGAATGAGGTAGTCAGTTTTGATTGGCCAACCGATGAAGAATACTAGATATGGGTAAATGTATACTTAACTAAAGAAGAGTGAAATAGAGTAGGCTGCTAAAGGTTAATAAATCAACTATTGTAGTTACAATAAATTCCAGTT
Organism: Sequoiadendron giganteum; assembly: GCA_007115665.2. Lineage (NCBI taxonomy): Eukaryota > Viridiplantae > Streptophyta > Pinopsida > Cupressales > Cupressaceae > Sequoiadendron > Sequoiadendron giganteum. Next base: position 406,951,863 of record CM021100.1, on the reverse strand, counting down.
TTATTTTTGGTGGCAGTCTTGGTGTGAAATTCTTGAATTTTTGTTGCTACATTAACCATCCTCAATGAGTAAGATGAACAAGAAGATTCTTCAAGGATCAGCTGTTGTAACATTTTTTTGAAATATCACAAGGTAGTGTAAGTGGTTAATGACATGTGTGCTTTCTGGCCCAATGCTTGTTTGCTCCTTCATGTTCTATAAGAAGGATTTCAAGGCCAAAAGTTGGGGATACCAAGTTAGATATTATTTGGTCGAGTCTACATGAAATTGCATAGAAAATTGTAAAGTCTAATGGTTTTAGAGAAAATGTAATTTAGGTTCTGAGTCATTCTGTAGTAGGTTTTGAAATTAGGTGGATTTGATGTTTTATGACAGCACTAGCATTTGAATTGAAAAGATTTATTCGAGCTCATGTCTCTCCCTTGTATAAGCATATCTAAATTTTGAATAAAATGATCAAGAGTTGTTTCGTTCATCTCACTGTTGTGGTGTGTACAATTCTTGTTTTAGCTTTAATTCAAGGAATTAATTAAAATTCTTGAATGGGATTGTAGGTGGATATGTTTTGTATAAGCATTTGATAAGTAGTATTGGGTTAAAATACATATTGATGAGGTTGTAAAATAATGTTATCAAGGATCTTATGTGTTATGTATTAAATCTATCATAAACCCTTAGATGCTTATGAATTTGACTCCTCCAATGGATGTATGGCACTAATCTGAATTGTACTAACTCGTAAGGATCAATATTTTGTTTGTCTTTACCTAGAGCTTGCTACAAATTTCAAATTAATGACTATCTTGTATTGTGAAACATTTTTGTCGTTCTCTCATGCTCCAAATAGTCAATATTATTGATGAACAAACAATTCTATTTGATATTATCCTATTATGTTGAGCTACTAAATGAGATTATCTTTTGTTGTTAATGTTGTTTATAATAATGGTGCAAAGGTTGTAAGCACATTAAGGGATCACCCTCCTTGGTCTTGTAGAGCCCAAAGTGTAGTAGGTTTGTTAAAATCCTTGTCAATTGGTCTAGGTCCTTCGAGTTGCCGTTGATTAGAATTGGCAATTCCATAGGTAAAATAGAAGATCAACTTGGTTGCAGTAAAAACAACCAAAAGGTCTCATGAACAAGTTTGTTCTGGTTTATTTAGATGATATTACTATTTTTTCTTGAAATGATAATGAACGTTTGGAGCATTTGAAATAGAATTTTCAAAGGTGCAGAGAGTTTGGAGTATCTCTCAATCTGAAAAAATGTAATTTTTATGTGCACCAAGGTAAACTCCTTGGACATATTGTCTCAAAACAATGTATTTCTATAGACTTTGAGTGGGTTTCTTCTATTCTAGAATTACCATTACAAACTCACAAGAAAGGCTTACAAATATTTCTTGGAAGAATAAATTATGTAAGGAGATTCATACCTAACATTGCAGCTTTGCTGCAACCTCTCACTGCTATGCTTAAGAAAAATGTGCCTTTCAATTTGACCAAGGAAGGTAAGACGATCTTTGAGCAAATAAAAGAAGCCCTTGAAATTGCTCCTACTCTCATTAATCCAAATTATGACATATATTTTATTCTTTATGCCTTTGGATGGGTAGATACTATTTTATCCATATTGTGCCAAAAAAATGATGAAGGCTTGGAACAACTCGTGTCTTTTTTCAGGCAGGTATTGCATGATTATAAGTTGAAGTACTCTTTCATTGAAAATCATGATTTTTGTGTTGTAAAAAGCCTTAAAAAGTTTAGGCATATGTTGTGAAATAACATAACTCATTTATTAGTTGCACATTCAATTGTTAAAGACTTCTTGCTAAGCCGTGAAATTAATGATAAGTGTGTTGATTGGATAACCAAGGTTATGGAGTTTGATATTGATATTAAAATAAAAAAGCTTGTCAGAGGCAAGGGTTTGTGTGAATAGATTGTAGAAAAAACTGCAGGCAATAACTTAAATGAAGCTGGAAATGTTGGTGTAGTGCTAAACAATGATGATGCGATTGCTATTCTAGATCTTGTTGCTACTTGGGTGTAGCAAATGATACATTATTTGTAAACTGGTGAGTACCCCAAAGGATTAGATAAAGAAAAAAGGAGGTATTACATATTATAGTCCATTCCTTTTGCAATTATTGATGGCATTCTTTATAGATGATATTTTCAAGGTGTTTTGTTAAGATGCATTAAGCCTAATCAAGTTGACAAGCTACTAGGAGAATTCCATGATGGGCCTTCAAAAGGCCATTTTTTTGCAAGAACAACAGACCTAAAAATTATGTGGGCTAGTTATTATTGGCCAAATCTAGTTAAGGATGTTATTGATTGGGTCTGATAATATGAAAAGTGTACTTTGTTTTCTATAAAACAGAGGCTTGCAGCGTTGCCCCTACATCCTATTTAGGTGGATCAGTCATTTTCCAAGTGGGGTTTAGACTTCATTGGACCTATCAACTCTCCTTCAATTGTGGGTCATAAGTGTATCCTTACTGCAATAGATTACTTTACTAAGTGGATCGCAGTTTAAATTTGAAAGAAGCGAATGGGACTAATGTGCTTAATTTCTATCAAGAATTAGTGTCAAGATTTGGTACTCCATATTCAACAATTTCTAACAATGGTTTGGCCTTTATTGGTTTAAGGATTTCTGATTGGTCAGTTAGAAATAAAATTTACTTGAATACATCTTCTAACTATTATCCATAGGGCAATAGATAGGAAGAGTCTACAAATAAGAATCTAATCCAGATAATCAAGAATACAGTTGAAGACAACCAATAGACATGGCATGAAAAGCTTAAGTTAGCTCTTTGGGCTGATAGGGTGACTCCTAAATGGGCCATTGGTTGTTCACCTTATGTACTTGCTTATGGGAAAGAAGCTAAGTTACCTATTTCTATTGAATTACCTACTTTGAGTTTTGTTAAGGAGCTAGAATTGCTAAATTAAAAACCTCTTGAGGTGAGATTTGGACAGCTGGTAGAAATCAAAGAAACCAGAAGGGAAGCATTGAGACAACTTGAGACACATCAAGCTCAAATGAAGAGCTCTTTTGATAAAAGGGCAAGACCATGTGAGTTCATCATTGGTGATCTGGTCTTTAAGTGGAATGAATATAAGAATAAACCTCGATGACATTCCAAATTTGATGCAATTTGGGATGGGCCTAATGTGATCATGAAGTGCAAGGAGCATAACGCTTTCCAACTTTATAAGTTGACTAGAGAGGTGTTATCTATCCCAATAAATGGGATCAACCTCAAACATTTCCTATGAGATAAGTTCTATTTTGTAAATAAGCAGAGTAGTTGCTGCAATAAGCGCTTTCACACATTTATTTTCAGTTTTCCTACTTTCCCTAAGTGTTGTTGCACGTGTTTAGTTGGTCTTCAGGGCCTATTAGTTTTTGATGCGGCATAAAATGAATCTCTGAACAACTACTAGTTGCTGTTTATTGCAACAGATCAAGACTGAAAAAAACTAACAAATTCAAGATTCTGGATCTTGCGGAGGAAACACACCACATTGTCTCTACTCTCCTAAATCAAGACCACTCCTATTATCTACGCAGTCTTCCTTCATTCTGCATACCATAGCTATTCTACCCCCACAGTTGCTCCATGTCATCTAATCCCTTACACCTTGTGGGTCTGCACATAATAGCTTCTGTCCATAGTCGTTCCATAGCCTCCATCTTGTCCTAGAAACTCCATTTTTCGAATTCCATAAAGTCATAAAGAACGAGACTGTCAATAAGAATCCAAGCAAGAACATGGATAGCATGTCCACCATCCTTCTCCTCAAAATTGTCTGCCACCTTCTCTCTGTCCAATGTAGAGCCACAATGAAAGCCTTTCGGGACTGGATTTCACATTCGGTTATGTATATCCCCTGTCAACTGGAACCGTTTCTCTCATTCCCTTTGGACTGTCATAAAAAAATCCAAACATCCATAACCTGCAAAACAACCTCGAATACTAAATATTAACATTGCAGAAACACAATGGTCACCCATGATGTTGTTCACGGGCTGCTCAGGGAAGGAATGTAAGGCTTTCGGGACTTTCAAAAAGAACCTGAAAACCATAACCAACAATGGTTAACTAAACACAGTTGACAGAAAATAGGCTGATACCAAGACTTAAAAGAACATCGAATTCCATATACAAACTTTGTAAAAACATACATGCTTAACATGGATCCCTGGCCGAAGGCCAAAGAGCCCGATTTCTTTTCTCCTTTTTAATTCTCTTTACTGTTTTTCCTATTCACACTCTCTATTCCCTCTCTCTCGTATTCAGTTACATCATCTCTCTTTATAGAGATTCTCGGGTAGTGATATAAAATTTTCACTATCCCCGTATGCCTACATTCGATTACAACCATTTCTTGACATGGTCCACGAAATGCTAAATGCCTAAGTTATTAAAATTTAAGGGTCGAGGTACTCCCGCAATTCAAGGGTTGAGGTGCTCATGCACCATACTCCCAGACTTAATAGATTTCCAAGTCCCATAGAAATGCCGAGGTAAGATTTCTGGAAACAAACCGTTCACTTTTGTGTCCTCATCACTGAATCAATGCCTCTAATGCTTCCGTTGTTGTTGTCACATGACTCCCATCAATGGATTTATTGTTGGTTATTGTCCTCCTCTCTTCATGCTACTGCTTCACACCACCACCGTATTGCCATCTCACCCACACATGATTCTTGAAGTTGCTTCCCACCCTTCTCTGAGTGGATGCTCTCATTGCACCTTCTACCCCACTACATCGTGGTGGAGACAATACAAAGACCCCAGCTTGAGATCTTCACAGTGTCCTTACTACAGCTTGGAGGGATCAACGGACAACCAATAACCCACACTACTGCCTAGTGTAGATTGCCTTCTACACATTCGTAACCTTCTAAGCTCTGATACCATTCTGATGCGGTATAAAATGAATCACTGAACAACTACTAGTTGCTTCTCATTGTTACAAATCAAGACTAAAAAAAATAACAAATTCAAGATTTTGGATCTTGCGGAGGAAACACACCACTTCCTACTTATCACTCATGATCAGGACAAAACGCATCACTGGCAAGCTTCTGCATCATCGATACATTGTCTCTACTCTCCCAAATAAAGACCGCTCATCTTATCTACGTAGTCTTCCTTCATTCTGCATATGACAGCTATTCTTCCTCCATAGTCGCTCCATGTCATCTAATCCCTTACAATTTGCGGGTCTGCACATAATAGCTTCTATCCATTGTCATTCCATAGCCTACATCTTGTCCTAGAAAAAACATTTTTCGAATTCCATAAAGTCATAAAGAACGGGACTATCAATAAGAATCTGAGCAAGAACGTGGATAGCATGTCCACCCTCCTTCTCCTTGAAACTGTCCGCCACCTTCTCTCTGTTGAACACCGAGCCATAATGAAAGGCTTTCTGGACTACATTTCACATTCAGTTATGTATATCCCCTATCAACTAGAACCATTTCTCCCATTCCCCTCAGACTGTCATCAAAACATCCAAACATCCATAACCTGCAAAACAACCTCGAATACTAAATATTAACATTGCAAAAACATAATGGTCACCCATGATGTGGTTCGCGGGCTACTTCGAGAAGGAATGTAAGGTATTTGGGACTATCAAAAAGAACCCAAAAACCATAACCAACAATGGTTAACTAAACACAGTTATCAAAAAGAACACAGTTGACACAAAATAGGCCTATACCAAGACTTAAAACAACATCGAATTCCATATACAAACTTTGTAAAAATATACATGCTTAACATGGCTCTCTGGCCGAAGGCCAAAGAGCCTAATTTCTTTTCTCCTTTTTTACTCTTTACTGTTTTTCCTATTCACACTCTCTATTCCCTCTCTCTCGTATTCAATTACATCATCTCTCTTTATAGAGATTCTTGGGTAGTTATATAAACTATTCACTATCCCAGTATGCCTACATTCGATTACAACCATTTCTTGACATGGTCCATGAAATTCTAAATGCCTAAGTTATTACAATTCAAGGGTCGAGGTGCTCACGCACCATAATCCCATACTTAATAGATTTTTGAGTCCCATGGAAATGCCGAGGTAAGATTTCTGCAAACAAACCATTCACTTTTGTGTCCTCATCACTGAATCAATGCCTCTGATGCTTCTATTGTTGTTGTCACATGACTCCCATCAATGGAGTTGTTGTTGGTTGTTATCCTCCTCTCTTCATGCTACTGCTTCACACCACCACCGTACTGCCATCTCACCCACACACGATTCTGGAAGATGCTCCCCACCCTTCTCTAAGTGGTTGCTCTCATTGCACCTTCTACCCAGCTGCATCGTGGTGGAGACAATATGAAGACCCCAGCTTGAGATCTTCACAACATCCTTACTATAGCTTGGAGGGATCAACGGACAACCAAGAGCCCATGCTATTGCCTAGTGTAGATTACCTTCTACACACGCAGAACCTTCTGAGCTCTAATACCATTCTGATGCGGTATAAAATGAATCACTAAACAACTACTGGTTGCTTCTTATTGCTACAGATCAAGGCTCAAAAAACTAACAAATTCAAGATTTTGGATCTTGCGGAGGAAACACACCACATCCTACTTATCACTCCTAATCAAGACAAAACACATCACTGGCAAGCTTCTGCATCATCGATACATTGTCTCTACTCTCCCAAATCAAGACCACTCTTGTTATCTACACAGTCTTCTCTCATTCTGCATACCATAGCTATTCTTCCTCCATAGTCGCTCCATGTCATCTAATCCCTTACACCTTGCGGGTTTGCACATAATAGCTTCTGTCCATAGTTGTTCCATAGCCTCCTTCTTGTCCTAGAAACTCCATTTTTCGAATTCCATAAAGTCATAAAGAAGGGGACTGTCAATAAGAATCCGAGCAAGAACATGGATAGCATGTCCACCATCCTTCTCCTCGAAACTGTCCGCCACCTTCTCTCTATCCAACGCCGAGCCACAATGAAAGCCTTTCAGGACTACATTTCACATTCGGTTATGTATATCCCCTATCAACTGGAACCGTTTCTCCCATTCCCGCTAGACTGTCATCAAAACATCCAAACATCCATAACCTGCAAAACAACCTAGAATACTAAATATTAACATTGCAGAAACACAATGGTTACCCACGATGTGGTTCGTCGGTTGCTCTAAGAAGGAATGTAAGGTTTTCGGGACTGTAAAAAAGAACCCAAAAACCATAACCAACAATGGTTAGCTAAACACAGTTGTCAAAAAGAACACAGTTGACACAAAATAGGTCGATACCAAGACTTAAAACAACATCGAATTGCATATACAAACTTTGTAAAAACATACATGTTTCGGCCAGAGAGCTCGATTTCTTTTCTCCTTTTTTACTCTCTTTATTGTTTTTCCTATTCACACTCTCTATTCCCTCTCTCTCGTATTCAGTTACATCATCTCTCTTTATAGAGATTCTTGGGTAGTTATATAAACTATTCACTATCCCTGTATGCCTACATTCGGTTACAACCAATTCTTGACGTGGTCCACGAAATGCTAAATGCCTAAGTTATTACAATTTAAGGGTCGAGCTGCTCCTGCAATTAAAGGGTCGAGGTGCTCCCGCAATTCAAGGGTCAAGGTGCTCCCGCACCGTACTCCCAGACTTAATAGATTTGAAAGTCCCATGGAAATGTCGAGGTGAGATTTCTACAAACAAACCATTCGCTTATGTTTCCTCATCACTGAATCAATACCTCCACTACTTCTGTTGTTGTTGTGACATGACTCCCATCAATGGAGTTGTTGCTGGTTGCTATCCTCCACTCTTCATGTTGTTGCTTCACACCACCACCGTACTGCCATCTCACCCACACACGATTCTGGAAGATGCTTCCCACCCTTCTCTGAGTGGTTGCTCTCATTGCACCTTTTACCCAGCTGCATCGTGGTGGAGATAATACAAAGACCCCAGCTTGAGATCTTCACAATCTCCTTACTGTAGCTTGGAGGGATCAACGGACAACCAAGAACCCATTCTACTGCTTGGTGTAGATTGCCTTCTACACACTCAGAACCTTCTGAGCTCTGATACCATTTTGATGCGGTATAAAATGAATCGCTAAACAACTATTGGTTTCTGCTTATTGCTACAGATCAAGACTGAAAAAAACTAGCAAATTCAAGATTTTGGATCTTGTGAAGGTAACACACCACATCCTACTGATCGCTCCTGATCAAGACAAAATGCATCACTGGCAAGCTTCTACAGCATCGATACATTATCTCTACTCTCCCAAATCAAGACCACTACTGTTATCTACACAGTCTTCCTTCATCCTGCATACCATGGCTATTCTTCCTCCACAGTCGCTCCATGTCATCTAATCCCTTACACCTTGTGGGTCTGCACATAATAGCTTCTATCCATAGTCATTCCATACCCTCCATCTTGTCCTAGAAACTCCATTTTTTTGAATTCCATAAAGTCATAAAGAATGGGACTATGAATAAGAATCCGAGCAAGAATGTGGATAGCATGTCCACCATCCTTCTCCTCAAAACTGTCTACCACCTTCTCTCTGTCCAACGCCAAGCCACAATGAAAGCCTTTCAGAACTACATTTCACATTCGGTTATGTATATCCCCTGTTAACTGGAACTATTTCTCCCATTCCCCTCAGACTATCATCAAAACATCCAAACATCCATAACTTGCAAAACAACCTAGAATACTAAATATTAACATTGCAGAAACACAATGGTCACCCATGATGTGGTTCAGGGGCTGCTCCAGGAAGGAATGTAAGGTTTTCAGGACTGTGAAAAAGAACCCGAAAACCATAACCAACAATGGTTAACTAAACACCATTGTCAAAAAGAACACAATTGACACAAAATAGGCCGATACCAAGACTTAAAACATCATTGAATTCCATAGACAAACTTTGTAAAAACATACATGTTTCGGCCAGAGAGCCCAATTTCTTTTCTCCTTTTTTACTGTCTTTACTTTTTTTCCTATTCTCACTCTCTATTCCCTGTCTCTCATATTCGGTTACATCATCTCTCTTGATAGAGATTTTCAGGTAGTTATATAAACTGTTCACTATCCCCGTATGCCTACATTCAGTTACAACCATTTCTTGACATGGTCCATGAAACGCTAAATGCCTAAGTTCTTACAATTTAAGGGTGGATCTGCTCCCCAAATTCAAGGGCCAAGTTGCTCCCACAATTCAAGGGTCAAGGTGCTCCCACACCATACTCCCAGACTTAATAGATTTCTAGGTCCCATGGAAATGCCGAGGTAAGATTTCTGCAAACAAACCATTTGCTTCTATGTCCTCATCACTGAATCAATGCCTCTGCTACTTCTGTTGTTGTTGTCACATGACTCCCATCAATGGAGTTGTTGCTGGTTGCTATCCTCCTCTCTTTATGTTGCTACTTCACACCACCACCATACTGCCATCTCACCCACACACGATTCTGGAAGATGCTTCCCACCCTTCTCTGAATGGTTGCTCTCATTGCACCTTCTACCCAGCTGCATCGTGGTGGAGACAATATGAAGACCCCAGCTTGAGATCTTCACAATGTCCTTACTGCAGCTTGGAGGGATCAACGGACAACCAAGAACCCACGCTACTGCCTGGTGTAGATTGCCTTCTACACACTCAGAACCTTCTAAGCTCTGATACCATTCTGATGCGGTATAAAATGAATCACTAAACAACTACTGGTTGCTGCTTATTGCTACAGATCAAGACTACAAAAAACTAACAAATTCAAGATTTTCGATCTTGCGAAGGAAACACACCACATCCTATTGATCGCTCCTCATCAAGACAAAACGCATCACTGGCAAGCTTCTGTAGCATCGATACATTGTCTCTACTCTCCCAAATCAAGACCACTCCTATTATCTATGTAGTCTTCCTTCATTCTGCATACCATAGCTATTCTTCCTCCATAGTTGCTCCATGTCATCTAATCCCTTACACCTTGTGGGTCTGCACATAATAGCTTTTGTCCATAGTCATTCCATAGCCTCCATCTTGTCCTAGAAACTCCTTTTTTCAAATTCCATAAAGTCATAAAGAACGAGATTGTCAATAAGAATCCAAGCAAGAACATGGATAGCATGTCCACCATCCTTCTCCTCAAAACTATCTGCCACCTTCTCTCTATCCAACGCCGAGCCACAATGAAAGCCTTTCGGGACTGCATTTTACATTCGGTTATGTATATCCCCTATCAACTGGAACCGTTTCTCCCAGTCCCTTCGGACTATCATCAAAACATCTAAACATCCATAACCTGCAAAACAACCTCGAATACTAAATATTAACATTGCAGAAACACAATGGTCACCCATGATGTGGTTTGCGGGCTGCTCTAGGAAGGAATGTAAGGTTTTCGGGACTGTTAAAAAGAACCCGAAAACCATAACCAACAATGGTTAACTAAACATAGTTGTCAAAAAGAACATAGTTGACACAAAATAGGCCGATACCAAGGCTTAAAACAACATCTAATTCTATATAAAAACTTTGTAAAAACATACATGCTTAACATGGCTCACTGGCCGAAAGCCAGAGAGCTAGATTTCTTGTCTCCTTTTTTACTCTCTTTACTATTTTTCCTATTCGCAGTCTCTATTCCCTCTCTCTCGTATTTGGTTGCATCGTCTCTCTTTATAGAGATTCTCGGGTAGTTATATAAATTGTTCACTATCCCCGTATGCCTACATTCGGTTACAACCATTTCTTGACATGGTCCACAAAATGCTAAATGCCTAAGTTATTACAATTTAATGGTCGAGTTGCTCCCGCACCATTTTTTCTTTCAGCATTGTTTTGTTTTGTTTTGCTGCTATTTAGAGTGTTATTGTTCAAATTTATGAGTTTCATGGAGGGGCAAATTTGACTACACGCCCAATGGAGTGTTACAGGAAATTGGTTTAATGCTTAGCTGGCAAGCATCTAGCAAAAATTGCCTAAATGTTCCCAAATTTTTACTACAGATCCATTGTTGGAGCTGGTTAAATTTTTTTATATCTTGAACTAAAGATTCAGTTGATTGCTACATGGTTTTAAGTTGTTGATTGCATGTATATCAGTTATACATTATTGAGATAATAGAGTTTAAGAAGTATTCCTTGATTCTTATTGAACAAATGAAGTACAAGATGATTATACAAATGATTAAGAATCTATTGCTTTCATTTATTTCATGACATTATTACATTATAGATTTCATTTGATCACAAGAATACAAATGATGGTACAAATTTTCATATTGATGCATTTTCTTTTCAGAATAAAAAGTAGAAGGAGAATTTAAAGAATCCACACAAGCCTTGGTTTTAGTTGGTTCTATTCATTACAAGAAAGTAGATATACAAGTAAAATAAAGTGACAAATAACATAGGACATATCCGTAATTTCCTGAGTTGATCTTCGGTTGATGCCTTGAAGCTTTCTCCGTCCTACTTCTGCTCTTGACTATATCTGCAAAAGATTAAGAAAGGTGTCACTTAAAAGCTCTAGATATGAACTATACTACATTCCCTACTAATAGAAATATAATTCAATCCTTGGGATGCATCGAATCAACTAAAAAAAATTTACAGAAACATGAGTTGAAAGAGGGAAACATCATCATCATATATTGTTTTTGTTAACATTGTTTGTTTCCTATGCACGCATAGGAAAAGTCATGAAGCTGATCATATATGAAGAAATAAAGCATGTGCATTAAAATGCGCTCCCACAAGGATAGATCCCAACATATTGCCCCTTAAACTTACAAGTGGGTTGAGAAAGGAAGTACAGTCATCATGCTCATCTGAGCTATTCAACATGAAGGAGTGAAACATGTTTTCAGTCATTGAACAATTAAGCCTATTGTTCACTCATAACAACGAAGTAACATGCTATTTTGAATGCTACAGGTGAACCATAGACTTAATGAGCTCAATCAATTCAAATGAAATGCATCATTTTCATACTTGCAAGTTTTAAATACTATCATATTAATTACATTTTTCTACCTTATGTCTACTCATTTTCTTTAATGTTCTTTCATATTATTCTATTTTGGAGAAACAATGTTCTATCTCGTAAACAATGATAGTGAACAGGCATACATAATGCCTTATCAATGAAGCACTAATGAATAAAAACATGGACAAAATTTTTGCTCTATCTCATGATTTTTTGAGATGACAGTACATGTTTTTTGGAAGCATTCAAGTTGTGATTGGAAGGTGACAATCACAAAAGTGATCATACAGACAGGGTTGTTGCTACAGGAATTATACAATAGCTAGCATGATATTAGTGTGTAAAATAAGGCCAATCAAAGCATACAAAAGCCCAATTATTAATGGAAACCTTAGAAAAGTGTGAAAGTGTATTACAACACTTTACAACACTCCAAATAAGGGATCAATGAGCTCATTTAGTTAACAATGGCCCAAGACCTAATATGTATATGGTAGAAATATTACAAAATTAAATCAAGGCCAAGTTAGGGAGACCATTTTCTAGCATTATAGTGGATTATTTTTATTAGGCTATATTAGTTAGAGGTATCAATTTTTTCATACATTTTTAATATATTTTTTTACCATGGGATATGCTAAGCTTGAGAACGAAAATGGACTGTACAAGGTTTGGAGATACAATGTTGGTTGGATATCTCAAGAGAAAAATTAATCTTAGTGACTAGATTAATTATATGTTGGTAACTAGATGTGACAATTGTTCTAGCTAGGCCAAAGTACGTGGTGTATACCAAAAGAATTGTTTGATGAGAATAATTTTTTTGGTAATTTTGTGGTAACAAGTTGAGACTAGATAGATTGGTGTCTCTATGAGAATTTTCATATGTCATATTGGTTTAGATTTCTTGTATTTAATTATTGGATATTATGGATAATGAAATAGATGTTGGTAAGATGTTGTTGGCTTGAAGCATGGTGGTAACCTTTCTAGTTTATAGATTGCATATGTCATAAATATTGCATCTGTTATTGTTGGATTGGTGACTCTAATATATTTATTTAATATTTTTATTCTATTTTGGACATAAGTAATCCTATTTATGACATGGATATTATTTCATATGTATTCCTATGTCTAATATGTAATAATTTGTATGAGCATATAATATCATGATGACACTGTAAGATGTTGGAGTTACTTATATTAGATTCTATGCTGAATGTAAGATGGTTACATAGGGATTTACAAAATGCACCTAAAATATTGAAATTATCTATGATGTGTAAGAAGCATATATAACACTTTAATTGATATAATAAATTCTCTCCAATTATATATAATATTTTTTATATCGTTTATGGACATGCATAATTTTTATTTTATCTACTAGTGGGTTACTTTTCATCTCTAATGAAGTTGGTTTCCCAGGTTCATAAGAAAGGTTTTCAAGGTTCTAGAAATATTCTTCAATCTTTTGCACATATATCATAAGGTCTATTTTCATATTGAACACTTAGCTCACATTTTTAGCTAATAAATTTCTGGAAATCTCTTTATTGTTTCTTAGATTTATTTTAGTATATATTGGAGCTACAATATTTTTGTTGTAAATAAGGAGTAAGGAGTTCCCTTTATAAAGATATATTTTGATATTTCCTCTAGATAAAGATGGTATTCTCAATGTTAAGGTATGATCCTAGAAGTGTATTGTGACTAAATAAAAAAAATTCTTGGTGGTTTGGAGTTGGGTTGTTTACCCAAAATTTCTTTTATCATGTATAGCATTGTGTTTTATGCTTTTTCTATCACTCTTCTATTCTTGTATATTTTAGTTTTTATACGAGATAATTTATATGTTATATTTCTTAAAAACTCATAGACTTGAGACCTAGACAACTTCCCTTTAAGGGGTAATGTTCAATATAAATAGTCATCCTTCTTGTACTTTATCAAAAATAGTTTTTTTTTACTTGTATCGAATATTTTTTAGTAAAGATTATGTTGTTCGAACTGCATATTGAGAATTATTCCTTACAATAGTGAGAAGTATTTTTCATGTAGAGTACTTGGCTCAAGAAGCCTAGTACATTGTATTGTACTAGCTTTGGTTATAAACTAGATTCCTTGGGCAATGAGTTTGTAAGAAAGCTAATTTATATGAGTAGTTTTAGGCTTGAAAGCATTGAAATGAGGAAGTGTTTTGAATATTGTATTATTTTTCATGAATATTAATACATATGTTGTTCTATTTTTGTTGGTGGACCATTTTTCTAAAAGGATTTTTCCACATAAATTTGGGGTTGTGGTATAATAATATGTTTTATTGATTTTATTTTCTTTCTATTTTGATTCACATTTTATCTTAAGTGGATTCATTAGATTGTATATAACGTTTATTTTAATACTATTATAGTAGTTTAATTTACTTTTTAACAAACTCACACCTCAAAATTTGACATTAGACATGAAGAATCTAATTAGATGCAACATAATTTGGAGCCAACTTGACCATTCAACTTCTACAAATTTGATATTGAGATTCCTCCAATAAACTACATTGCATTAATATTTTGAGAGTACCAATTCTCCCTAACTTAAAATGTGAAAAACAGTAGACATGAGACTATAGCTAGGTTTTACTGAAAATATTCTTGGGTTTTTTGCTTAACACCTCTATAAAGAATTCTAGATTGCATTGGACATTGGGGTTAAAAAGCTAAACAAATTAATTTAATTCAAATGTAGAGTAAATATAAATTAAAGAAGAATATAACCTATGGTCTATCACACAACCAATATCAAGGATCTGAATATAATATGACATGGAAATATATTGAAATTGGGATAAAATTTTCAAGAACAAGAAATAAAGCCTATGAAAGAACATGTTATAAAAACAATATGCAACTGTAAAACATCTAAAACACATAGACACAAATAATGAGACTTTCCGTAAGAATATTAATATAAGAATCAATATATAAGTCTAAAAATATGTACTTTGAAACCTAATAATTTTTTTGAATAATAGTTCTAAAAAAATAAATCTATAATCAATTCTTATAAAAAACCACAAAACAATACCCAAATTATTAAAAATAGATCAACTAATATCATCCTATTACTACATTGACATTTAGTAGATCACAATTGCCCTATTCAATAAAGGTAAGTCTAATAAAGATCGGATAGCAGAGATTAAAATTGCAAGTCAGTGGGATTCTGCAGAGAGAAAATTGACAATGTACGAAGATAAGATTCGGTGTACGTGCATGCTTGAAAAGATGTAATGGACTTTGAAAGAAAAATCAGATCAGAATTGCAAAAGGTGGTTCAAATGTGAAATGTGTTCTATGGTCCTTTGAATATATCGTTTTAGTCTACATTCATTTCACTGTTTTCGGCTGTTGCATGTTAAAACTTCACTTCATAAATCTTTATGAATCCCAGAAACTAATCAACCAATCTTGAAAAATGGAACACATACATCATTCCTTTTGTCTGTTGTATATTTATGAGCTTTCTTTTATGTAGTGTTAAATCTCATGATCTGATCAAATACTAATCTCATGTTTCTGTACAACAAATATGTCATTTTTCCTTCTGTCGTTCAATAATCGACTCTGACTATTTATTTGTAATCTTATTTATTTTGTGTTCTTTAATCCAAATGAAAAACAAAAGTGAGAGAGGACACCCCATAATCAGAGCATTCACCCAAATAATTTTGTTTTATATCCGATTAAAGAATATTTTTAATTTTATCTACCTGATGCCGATTGTGCCTTACAAGATTTGGATTATACGAAGAGATGGCGACATAAATCTGCACGTTTTAAAGTTGATGCTTTTGATACCAATAATTTAAAATAATTTAAATAGGGAAGGAGAGTTCAATCTAAAAGTATGTGCAATAAAAATCTATACTATTTCCCTTTAAGAAAATCAATAAATATTCTATATTTTTTATTAAATTTCACATTTCACCAGTTGTGATAATCTATTAAAAAATAAAATACATTTTAAGATTTTGGATTCTATAATTTTAACACATAATTTGATAAAATATTGTTTCATAATGTTTTTGGGTCAAGATGGAGAAGATCTTTGGTTTATGATCCACTAGGAATCCCAAAGGAAATTCATGATTTCTTAAGGCCAATGGGGAGGAGGCTTGAATTGAAATTGACACGCAATTGGGGAGATGTTATTCCTTACTATAATACATCCATTTTTAGGGTATATGGCACCAATGCCAACCCATATGCTTTGACTAGGGATGTGCCTCTAAGAATTGGATTCTTAGAAATCATGAGACAGTTGGGACGAGCCCAAATGGTACATTTGCCAACAACGGAGAAGAAGGGATATTTCTTTCCTGGGTATACAAATTTTGTAGATTTTGTCATGGGCAGAGGAGGATGGACACATTTGGAGACATTTCAAGAACCTTATGGGTTGAATAATGTGCACCCAAGGAACCATGATTCCTAGGGTTTCATTTCTCAATTGCAGGCAAATCACATAACATGCATATTCGTTCACAATTTCTATCTCCCATGCCAAATATCAAGGGTGACTTGAATGGAGCCACATATGTTGTTGACAATTTTGAGAGCATGGTGGGAGTTTTGAAAGGTGAAAGGATTGTTAAAGACAAAGGAAAGTCATAGGCTATTGAGGAGTATCCTAAAGCAGGATTGGAGGAAAGACCTTCTTATCAGCGTCTATCAAAGATTCGATTTTATAAAAGGAAGAAGGGAGTTGTGATTGAAAAGGAAACCATATCCCCTCCTATTATTTCAGGGAAGTCCAAAGTGGTATCTCATAATAAACTAGTCACCATTAATTTGGACTCCCCCTTGAGAGCCCCTTCTCCAACAAAACCACCATCACCCAAGAGACAAAGGATTGAAGATGCAAAAGTGGTCAGTTATCCTAAATCAGATGACGAGGAGATCATGGTGACCCCTGATGACATGCAGCAAGGAATACCATCTTTTCCACAAGATGTTACAACAAGTTCTAGAGCAGTTTCTGTAAGACTAGGCAAAGATGAGATAAGAGGAATAACCAATATTGATGATTTAAGGATGGATACCTGTAGAGAATTCATAAGTGATGATTCTTTTCTTAAAACAAATGCATTCATAGATTTTGCATGGAGAGCGTAGGCTCCATGATATGCTAAGGATATGGATCAAGAAAGGAGTTTGTATCTGGAGCTTCCTAAAAAGGTTATCCAGTCCAATGTTGTGCAAGAAATGAGAAAAACCTTCAAGGAAATGACACCAGAGCAAGGTAGAGAATTGGTGCAAAAGAGTGGAGTATTATTACTCCCTGAATGGGATATTGTTGATGTCATGGTATTTAATACAATAAGAAGGGCCAATAGGCCACTTCTTGAGATTGAGGAGGAAGCCACATTGGCACTCAAAGGCTTGGCTTTTAGTGAAGAATGGGAAGACTTAGCAATTTGGTCATTGTCTGCTGGACCCATGAAGCCAATAGTTGCAGAGCTGGTTCATTTCAAGGGTCACCTAGTTGTAAGGAGAATTGTTGATACTCTAGCATTAGAAGCAACATATATGGCAGTAAATGTTGCCAAGTTCACCAGGGAAACTATTGAAGATTTGACCAAGGACAAATATACTATAAGGGGTTAGTATAATGATCTTATTGTTGAATACAACAAGATTCAACAAAGGGTTGCAAAACTAGAAAATGAGCTGGCATTATTGAAGCAGAAAATCGAGATGTGGAAGTGTCAAGGATAGGCTAGTTATAGTCATAATGTGCCTAATCCACCAATGGAGCAACATTTACTGCTCAGTCGTTCACCATGGAAACTATTGATGTTTTGACCAAGGAAAAATACACTACGAGGGGTCAGTATAATGATCTTATTGTTGAATACAACAAGATTCAACAAAGGGTTGCAGAACTAGAAAATGAGTTGGCATTATTGAAGCAGAAAATGGAGATGTGGAAGTCTCAAGGATAAGCTAGTTCTAGTCATAATGTGCCTGATCAACCTCCTCCATAGGGACAATCCTGAGCAATCATTCCATATAATATTGGACAAGAACGCATGGCAATTGAGGAAGGAAGTACTTCTGGTGCAAGGCTCTCAAAGGAAAAATCAATCCACTAGGTTGAGGAGTATAATGAATTGTTACAATAGTCCCAAGAATTAATGTTGAAAATAAATTTAATAATTGTAGATGTTGTATTGGGACACTTAAATAGAAAATTCCAAGGAAAATTGAATAGTGTCCATGCAAATTATGCTTTGATGTTGCAAGCAATTAGGTTTTTCTCCAGAGATAAGGAATTAGCTGCCCCATTGTTGGATAAGTGGAGTCCCAGAGCTGAGCAACTAAAGTTTATGGAAATAGTAGCAAAGAATTCAGAAGGATAAGTATCCCAGGGTTCTCCCAAATTATCAATTTGTTAATGATATTGTTGGAGAAAAGGTCCAGGAATATGTTGCTCCTATGGAAATGAAGATCAAAGAATTATAGACCAAATATGATGAAGTAGACCTGACACCATTACAAGATACCCAACATAGTTTTGATGAGGTGAAGTCGTTGTAGGCTTGGAAAGACCAGATGAATGACATTGTGTCAACCCAAATGAATGCATATCCCAAACAAATGAAAAATGCAAGAACACTGATATTGGTATGTTGAAAGATACACTTGAGAAACTATCCTTTGTTATTAGTTTCTTAGAATATTTTGAGAAGGAATCTACTTTAGTGATGGTGAAATATGCAACATATAGACAAAATATAGAGGAGGTTATTGCTTTCAATTGGCCATCTAAAGAAGAGTTTGAAAAATGGAGGAGTGTCTTCACTAACGATTTCGTGGATGTGAGCACCAGGGTGGAGAGTATGACTTGGTCAAGTATAGTACAAGTCTTTCCTTAGAAGTTACAATTGAATATACCCATATTTCTCCCTGTTTGAATTACAAATTGTTGATATGGATCATTATTGAGGTGGATAAAGTTTTACAATGGTTAAAGATGATTTTCCTTTTAATGGGTTGCTTTTTGGAAGGTGAGCTTCTCCTCTACAACATTTGAAAATAGCTTTAGTCTCATGTGCTTTTCCCTCCAATTATAAAATAAAAATATAATTGTAAAAGGGAATGTGTCACATATCAGTCCAATCAAGTGTGGACTTGTGTACACTCTAGTCTAAAGCTTTTTTTCCTCCCATATTCTATAGAAAGAAATTTTGGGCCGATGTACAAGGTCTTTTGTTGAATCTGATATTTGAGAGTGCAAAAATTGTAATATAGAGAGTGTAAACATTGAGTCCATGTTTTAAAAGTTTAGAGTTAGATAGGAGAATTTTTTCAATTATGGGGTTCCTGAGCATGTTTGTGTTGAGTATGACTATCATTTGAGTCTATTTTATCTCTAATTGTGATACTTGGCATGAATTATTAATGAAATATTGGTCAAATACAGGTTTCATTTATTTTTATTGTTCTTTAATATGAATTATGCTATAATTGTGGCTCTAGTTCAAAGGATCAGTTAAATGCTTTAGTTATTGTGTAATTCCACGTAGGTTGGCAGCTGGATTCATAAGTAGTAATAGATTTCTAGTATAGATACTGAGTTGGAATGTAATTCACATAGATCTTGACTGTTTAGGATGAAATTTTCCTTATAGTTGAGTTCGTTATAATTTAACTCTCTGCTTCTAGGTATGGCATTAGTACTGAAGTAGTGGTCATATTTCTCATGTCTTTGGCTTTGATTTTGGAACATTTACTCAAAATAACTTTCAAATCAACCTTTCTTTGTTGTATTTTAACGTTGAGCCACTAATAGGAGTTGGATCGTTGAAGGAATTACCAATTTATTGAATGATTTCATCTATTCAATGTTGATGGGGAACTTATCTATTGTTATATTATGTGTAGTTGGAATTGTTTAGTTATTTGTAAGAAGCACATTGTGGGATCACCCTCCTGGGTCTTGCAGAGCCTGAAGTGTAGGAGAGTAGGCTTTATTTCTTCTTTTTGTTAAGTTGGCCAATCATTTTCTAGGCTTTAATTATTGAACATGGAAAATTCATGGAAGCTTTGAAGAATCCATTTGGGTTTTAAAAAATACCAACATATGCTTGCCTGCCAGCCCATGGGAAGTATTGTTCATGGCAGCAAGTGCTCATGGGGAAGTGAGTATTTTTAGGAAGGATATGGTGGGCCCTCCAAAATATTTTTAAAAGGAAAAAATAAATAAAGAAAAAAGTGTGAAGGGTTAAGTTTCGGGTGAGTACATTAAGGCTTTCCATTTTTTTACAAAAAATGCAAAACTTTAAATGTAAAAAATTAAAGTGGTACATCTAACAATGCACGTGTAAGATAATTCTTTGCCTGAGTTATTGATTTAAAATAACCGTTTATAATGGTGAGTGAAGGCATAAAAATAGGTGAATATAAAGGTATGTGTAAAATATTTTACACAAAGAAAGTTGAAATTTCTTCACCATTTTTTAAATATGCAACTGTGACTCGCATTTAAAAAATATTACTAAGTGGATCCTTTTACAAAAGTTTGAATATTTCATTTGAACATGAGAAGGGGAATTATTAAGTGCAACATGGTAAAAGTAATGAAAACTTTATTTTGTTGGGAGGTAAAGTGTAAAGTGGTACAATAAAGTAAAAGGGCAGAATAAATAGAGAAAAGGAGGAGAAAGAGAGTTTCCATGGAGAAATAAAATAGATTCCCTTACAGAGGAAAATGGGTTTTCATGGGAGCAAATATTTTCTCATTGCAAAGGTAAAAATGGGTAAAGAGGAAAATGGCTTTTCTATTGCAAATATTTTCCAACTATACAATAAAGGAGAATTATTACTCTTCATGATGGGAATATTTTTTATTTTTGAGGGAAACAAGTCCAAGATGCATGAACTGGGGAGTAGATTGCAGAGTCTTCAAGGAGAAAAGATATTTGTAGATCAATGGAGGATGATGCTAGCAGATGTCAACAACAAGTGGATTTTAGGGTAGCCTTTTTTTCTTCTTATTCTCTTTCTCTCTCATTTTCAAGGGTTTCAATTTTTGGAGAGTTCTGCAAGGCAGACATGAGTTTTGTAAAACGTTGTAAAGTGTCAAGTTAGGATGGATTATATAACTATTAGTCATTAATCTAAGATGTTTTTTGTGTTCTAAATTGAGTTTCATGAATATATTTTATTCTATTATTGTCTCCATGGTTGAGATGTAATACTCTTTTGAATTCAATAATCAAGGATTACTTGGGTTATTTCATGCACATTTGTTGCATTTGAGTTGTAGTTGTTATTGCTTTATGTTCAAAGAATACTATAATTGCTTTAATGAATGTCAATTGCATTTGTTATTGCCTATTATTCAAAGAATGGTGTAATTGCTTCAATGAGTGTAACAAGAGTATTGTGTTTCTAGATGGATTTATAAGAATGGAATTTGATAGAGCTTCAGTGGTCTTGTTATCATAATGTGATAAAATTTTCAAAGATCTTCAAAATATGTTTAACATTGCAGGATGAAATGTTGGTTGTATGACTCTATAGCCCTTCTATTGGTACTGGTCAGGGCTTGTGCATCTTTTGTTTTCATTTTGGTCCCAAATCTTAAAATTTCAACAAACCTGCAATTATATTTTATGACTTATTTCTATCTACCACATTCTCCATGTTGGTTAATGAATTTTTCCCAATATCTTAGCCAATGTTGAGTGATATTTCATTTTTCTTGGCATATTCTTGTGAGAGAATTATCTGTTAAGTGATTCCTTGATGAATGTGCGTATGAATATTTAGGTGTTGCTAAAGGGTCAACCCCCTAGGTCCTAGACAGCCTGAAGTGGAGAGGAAATATGTTATAATATCATTTTTTGTTAGTTGGCCAAATCCTACACTAGGTCTAAGCATGAAGTATAGCTCACTTCTAGGATTTAGTAGATCTGTCTATTTGGGGAACCAACATGCCCTTATGAGGAATGATGTATATCACTCCTACGATATCATACATAGTATCATTATATATAGAATCAAGTTGAATAGTATGATCATTATCATAATCTGTATCAAAATTCATAACATTATTCTTTATAGTTTTGGTAGCTTTGAAAAATTAAATGTTATGATTAGGCAAAGGGTTGGTAAAAATTTACAAGTTTTTGTTTGAAGGGACAAGGGATTTATTTCCTTGATCACTAACACCTCCAATAGACAGATGATCGAAATCAATGAGGGGTTACACAAGATGTTTAAGATGCTTACAATGTTATGTGTCATGTGAATTTTGTGAGTGAGAATGGTAGTAAGAATCTGGTCTATGGTTGGTGGGCAATTTTTTATTAGGATCGGATTGTTTAACAAGAGGTAAGGTAATCATTTATTTTTCTAAAAGTTGTGTCATTGTGTTATGAAGGGTATCGGCTAAGGGAGTGAATTGTCCTTTTGGGTCCTCATAGCTAAAGGGTATCATGGCTTTGACAAAAGCTACTTGGTTATTAATATTTTGATTTTTTTGTCTAGGGGGATTGAATTGAAGGAAACCTTTGTTCTATTTTCTACAAGGTTGAGAATTGCTTTTGTTTGCAAACTCAAATTACTTAGTACAATTAGAGGTGGATTTCATATCCCAACTACTAAATTTTTTTTTGATAATCATGGAGGGTTGTAAAAAAGTGCATGACGGAGGGAAATTGCATCATGGTAAGCTTTTCTTGTATCTTACTTTGGAATTTTTCTATGAACATCTTTTGAAGATGGGGATCGAGAACCTTGACATCGAATTAGGAATAAAGTGATTGGTAGCATGAGATAAGGTCAATAATATTTTCTTCTTCTTTTTGCTTACATCTCAACAAATTATAAAAGGTCATGAATATTGGGATTCATATGCAGTTGCCAATGGTTGAAAAATGCCTCAACAAGTTCATTGAATGAATGGAATGAGTTATTTGGAAAAGAAGAGAACCATTCCAAGGCAATATCTTGCAAGGACCTAGGGAAAATCTTAGCCAAGAGTTTATGATCAAGGACAAAGTCACTACATAAGCTAGTTTAAGCATTAACATGACTAGAAGGATCTCCATTTCCTCCATATTTCTTGAATCTAGGCACCTCTACACCTATTGGGTGAATGATTCCCATGTTGGTCAATCATTTCCTAGGATTTAATTATTGAATATGGAAAATTCATAGAATCTTTGAGGAATCTGCTTGGATTTAATAAAATACCAGCATATGCTTCCCCACTAGCCCATGGGAAGTATTATTGATGGCAGCAGGTGCTCATGGGGAAGTGAGTATTTTTAGGAAGGATATGGTGGGCCCTCCAAAATATTTTTAAAAGGAAAAAATAAATAAAGAAAAAAGTGTGAAGGGTTAAGTGTCGGGTGAATATATTAAGGCTTTCCATTTTTTTACAAAAAATGAAAAACTTTAAATGTAAAATATTAAAGCTGTAAATCTGACAATGCACGTGTAAGATAATTCTTTGCCCGAGTTATTGATTTAAAATAAATGTTTATAATGGTGAGTGAAGGCATAAAAATAGGTGAATATAAAAAGGTATGTGTAAAATATTTGACAAAAAGAAAGTTAAAATTTCTTCACTATTTTTTAAATATTCAAATGTGATTCGCATTTAAAAAATATTATTAAGTGGATCCTTTTACAACAGTTTAACTATTTCATTTGAACATGAGAAGGGGAATTATTAAGTGCAAAATGGTAAAAGTAATTAAAAAATTATTTTGTTGGGAGGTAAAGTGTAAAGTGCTACAACAAAGTTAAAGGGTAGATTAAACAAAGCAAAGGAGGAGAAAGAGAGTTTCCATGGAGAAATAAAATAGATTCCCTTGCAGAGAAAAATGGGTTTTCATGGGAGCAAATATTTTCTCATTGCAAAGGTAAAAATGGGTAAATAGGAAAATGGCTTTTCTGTTGCAAATATTTTGCAACTATAGAATAAAGGGGAATGATTACTCCTCATGATGGGAATAACTTTTTTTTTTGAGGGCAACAAGTGCAAGATGCATGAACTAGGGAGTAGATTGAAGAGTCTTCAAAGAGAAAAGATATATGCAGATCAATGGAGGATGATGCTAGCAGATGTCAACAACAAGCGGATTTTAGGGTAGCCTTTTTTTCTTCTTATTCTCTTTCTCTCTCATTTTCAAGGGTTTCAATTTTCGGAGAGTTCTGCAAGGCAGACATGAGTTTTGTAAAAGGTTGTAAAGTGTCAAGGTAGGATGGATTATATAACTATTAGTCATTAATCTAAGATGTTTTTTGTGTTCTAAATTGAGTTTCATGAATATATTTTATTCTATTATTGTCTCCATGGTTGAGATGTAATACTCTTCTGAATTCAATAATCAAGGATTACTTGGGTTATTTCATGCATATTTATTGCATTTGAGCTGTAGTTGTTATTGCTTTATGTTCAAAGAATACTATAATTGCTTTAATGAATGTCATTTGCATTTGTTATTGCCTATTATTCAAAGAATGGTGTAATTTCTTCAATGAGTCTAACAAGAGTATTATCTTTCTAGATGGATTTATAAGAATGGAATTTGATAGAGCTTCAGTGGTCTTGTTATCATAATGTGATAAAAATTTCAAAGATCTTCAAAATATGTTTAACATTGCAGGATGAAATGTTGGTTGTATGACTCTGTAGCCCTTCTATTGGTACTGGTCAGGCATTGTGCATCTTTTGTTTTCATTTTGGTCCCAAATCTTAAAATCTAAACAAACCTTCAATTATGTTTTATGAGTTATTTCTATCTACCACATTCTCCATGTTGGTTAATGAATTTTTCCCAATATCTTAGCCAATGTTGAGTGATATTTCATTTTTCTTGGCATATTATTGTGAGAGAATTATCTGTTAAGTGATTCCTTGATGAATGTGTGTATGAATATTTAGGTGTTGCTTAAGGGTCACCCCCCTAGGTCCTAGACAGCCTAGAGTGCAGAGGAAATGTGTTATAATATCATTTTTTGTTAGTTGGCCAAATCCTACACTAGGTCTAAGCATGAAGTATAGCTCACTTCTAGGATTTAGTAGATCTGTCTATTTGGGGAACCAACAGGCCCTTATGAGGAATGATGTATATCACTCCTACCATATCATACATAGTATCATTATATATAGAATCAAGTTGAATAGTATGATTATTATCATAATCTGTATCAAAATTCATAACATCATTCTTTATAGTTTTGGTAGCTTTGAAAAATTAAATGTTATGATTATTCAAAGGGTTGGTAAAAATTTACAAGTTTTTGTTCGAAGGGACAAGGGATTTATTTCCTTGATCACTAACACCTCCAATAGAAAGATGACTGGAATCAATGAGGGGTTACACAAGATGTTTAAGATGCTTACAATGTTATGTGTCATGTGAATTTTGTGAGTGAGAATGGTAGTAAGAATTTGGTCTATGGTTGGTTGGCAATTGTTTATTAGGATCAGCTTGTTTAACAAGAGGTAAGGTAATCATTTATTTTTCTAAAAGTTGTGTCATTGTGTTATGAAGGGTATTGGCTAAGGGAGTGAATTGTCTTTTTGGGTCCTCATAGCTAAAGGGTATCATGGCTTTGACAAAAGCTACTTGGTTATTAATATTTTGATTTTTTTTTCTAGGGGGATTGAATTGAAGGAAACCTTTGTTCTGTTTTCTACAAGGTTGAGAATTGTTTTTGTTTGCAAACTCAAATCACTTAGTATGATTAGAGGTGGATTTTGTCTCTCAACTACTAAATTTTTTTTGATAATCATGGAGGGTTGTACAAAAGTGCATGAAGCAGGGAAATTTCATGATGGTAAGCTTTTCTTGTATCTTACTTTGGAAGTTTTTATGAACATCTTTTGAAGATGGGGATCGAGAACCTTGACATCAAATTAGGAATAAAGTGATTGGTAGCATGAGATAAGGTCAATAATATTTTCTTCTTCTTTTTGCTTACATCTCAAAAAATTAGACAAGGTCATGAATATTCGGATTCATATGCAGTTGGAAATGGTTGAAAAATGCCTCAAAAAGTTCATTGAATGAACGAAATGAGTTATTTGGCAAAGAAGAGAACCATTCCAAGGCAATATCTTGGAGGGACCTAGGGAAAAGCTTAGCCCAGAGTTTATGATCAAGGACAAAGTCACTACATAAGCTAGTATGAGCACTAACATGGCTAGAAGGATCTCCATTTCCTCCATATTTCTTGAATCTAGGCACCTCTACACCTATTGGGTGAATGATACCCATGTTGGCCAATCATTTCCTAGGATTTAATTATTGAATATGGAAAATTCATAGAATCTTTGAGGAATCTGGTTGGATTTAATAAAATACCAACATATGCTTCCACACCAGCCCATGGGAAGTATTATTGATGGCAGCAGGTGCTCATGGAAGTGAGTATTTTTAGGAAGGATATGGATCCTTTTACAAAAGTTTGAATATTTTATTTGAACGGAGAAGGGGAATTATTAGGTGCAACATGGTAAAAGTAATGAAAACTTTGTTTTGTTGGCAGGTAAAGTGTAAAGTGGTACAACAAAGTAAAAGGGTAGAATAAATAGAGAAAAGGAGGAGAAAGAGAGCTTCCATGGAGAAATAAAATAGATTCCCTTGCAGAGGAAAATGGGTTTTCATGGGAGCAAATATTTTCTCATTGCAAAGGTAAAAATGGGTAAAGAGAAAAATGGCTTTTCTATTGTAGATATTTTTCAACTGTAGAATAAAGGAGAATGATTAATCTTCATGATTGGAATATTTTTTTGTTTGAGGGCAACAACTGCAAGATGCACGAACCAGGGAGTAGATTGAAGAGTCTTCAAAGACCAAAGATATTTGTAGATCAATGGAGGATGACGCTGGCAGATATCAACAACGAGTGGATTTTAGGGTAGCCTTTTTCTCTTCCTATTCTCTTTCTCTCTCATTTTCAAGGGTTTCAATTTTTGGAGAGTTTTTCCAGGCAGACATGAGTTGTGTAAGAGGTTGTAAAGTGTCAAGTTAGGATGGATTATATAACTATTAGTCATTAATCTAAGATGTTTTTTGTGTTCTAAATTGAGTTTCATGAATATATTTTATTCTATTATTGTCTCCATGGTTGAGATGTAATACTCTTCTGAATTCAATAATCAAGGATTACTTGGGTTATTTCATGCACATTTATTGCATTTGAGTTGTAGTTGTTATTGCTTTATGTTCAAAGAATACTATAATTGCTTTAATGAATGTCAATTGCATTTGTCATTGCCTATTATTCAAAGAATGGTGTAATTGCTTCAATGAGTGTAACAAGAGTATTGTGTTTCTAGATGGATTTATAAGAATGGAATTTGATAGAGCTTTAGTGGTCTTGTTATCCCAATGTGATAAAATTTTCAAAGATATTCAAAATATGTTTAACATTGCAGGATGAAATGTTGGTTGTATGACTCTGTAGCCCTTCTGTTGGTACTGGTCAGGCCTTGTGCATCTTTTGTTTTCAGTTTGGTCCCAAATCTTAAAATCTAAACAAACCTTCAATTATATTTTATGAGTTATTTGTATCTACCACATTCTCCATGTTGTTTAATCAATTTTTCCCAATATCTTAGCCAATCTTGAGTGATATTTCATGTTTCTTGGCATATTCTCGTGAGAGAACTATCTGTTAAGCAATACCTTGTTGAATGTATGCATGAATATTTAGGTGTTGCTAAAGGGTCACCCCCCTAGGTCCTACACAACCTGAAGTGTAGAGGAAATGTTTTATAATATAATTTTTTTTTAGATGGCCAAATCCTACACTAGGTCTAAGCATGAAGTGTAGCTCGCTTCTAGGATTTACTAGATCTGTCTATTTGGGGAACCAACAAGCCCTTATGAGGAATGATGTATATCAGTCCTACCATATCATACATAGTATGAGTATATATAGAATCAAGTTGAATAGTATCATTATTATCATAATCTGTATCAAAATTCATCACATCATTCTTTATAGTTTTGCTAGCTTTGGAAAATTAAATGTTATGATTAGGCATAGAGTTGGTAAAAATTTACATGTTTTTGTTCGAAGGGACAAGGGATTTATTTCCTTGATCGCTAACACGTCCAATAGAAAGATGACCGAAATAAATGAGGGCTGACACAAGATGTTTAAGATGCTTACAATTTTATGTGTCATGTGAATTTTGTCAATGATAGTGGTAGTAAGAATTTGGTCTATGGTTGGCGGGCAATGGTTTATTAGGATCGGGGTTGTTTAACAAGAGGTAAGGTAATCATTTATTTTTCTAAAATTTGTGTCATTGTGTTATGAAGGGTATTAGGTAACGGAGTGAATTGTCTTTTTGGGTCCTCATCGCTAAAGGGTAGCATGGCTTTGACAAAAGCTACTTGGTTATTAATATTTTGAGTTTTGTTTCTAGGGGGATTGAATTGAAGGAAACCTTTGTTCTATTTTTTACAAGGTTGAGAATTGTTCTTGTTTGCAAACTCAAATTACTTAGTACGATTAGAGGTGGATTTTGTATCTCAACTACTAACAAAATTTTGATAATCATGGAGGGTTGTAAAAAAGTGCATGAAGGAGGGAAATTTCATCATGGTAAGCTTTTCTTGTATCTTACTTTGCAAGTTTTCTATGAACATCTTTGGAAAATGGGGATCGAGAACCTTGACATCGAATTAGGAATAAAGTGATTGGTAGCATGAGATAAGGTCAATAATATTTTCTTCTTCTTTTTGCTTACATCTCAACAAATTAGACAGGGTCATGAATATTAGGAGTCATATGCACTTGGAAATGGTTGAAAAATGCCTCAACAAGTTCATTGAATGAACGAAATGAGTTATTTTGCAAAGTAGAGAACCATTCCAAGGCAATATCTTGCAAGGACCTAGGGAAAAGCTTAGCCAAGAGTTTATGATCAAGGAAAAGTCACTACATAAGCTAGTATAAGCATTAACATGGCTAGAAGGATCTCCATTTCCTCCATATTTCTTGAATCTAGCACCTCTACACCTACTAGAATCGATGTATGAAGTATCTCCAAGGAAAATGGACTTCTTTTGACATAATATCTGGGTGGGCCATTTTGATTTTGGTTGATGTGGAAATTTGGTTTTGAAGGGATGAAACAGTTTGGAAGAGTTTATTTATGAGAGGGTCATTGCTTGTGCTATGAGATGGAGGTGAGAAAGGTGAAGGGTTGTAAGTGTTTGAGGGACAAGTGAATGGAATGCTTATAGGTGGTAAGATAGTAGGAGATATAACATGCGATCCCACAAAGGTACTACGGATGCTAGCAGAAATTACCAAGGAAGTAATCATATTACTAGTTGGTTGTATTGGTACAGGTAGGAATTGAGGCAACTATTGGAGGAGGAGGAATTTGAGTTCCTCCTTGACTTGTGACATTTCTTTTAGGTAAATGACAACTAGTGGTTCAGGTGAGGTGTTTTCTAGAGATTTGAACTATGTTTTTCATAAGGTCAAGTCCATCTTCACTTTCAAGAATGTGGTGAATGTTATCTAAAGTAGGGATGGCAGTAGTTGAAATATTGTCATTTTTCATTTGATATTGTAGGTTTTCTAAATCTTCATGAATTTGAATAATTTTTTCTTGTGGAACACTAGTAGGGATTTTTTCAACATGTGTCACACTACTTGAAGGTAAAGAAATATTTAGGGTATGGTCCATACCTAGTGTACTAGTGTCAATAATGGGAGTGAAATATCTAGACAACCCAAGATCCATGATGATTGTGCTATTGTGGGATGAAATGAGTCTCGAACTTCTTCTCACCACAGTATTAGCAATAGGATACAAAAATACTCATACAAGGGCTATTAGATGCAAGATGAATGCGAATGCAATATCAGCTAAGAAAAATGATATGAATATAAAAAAAAATATAGAAACTGAAATAGAAAGCTATAAATAGCAAACAAAAACTCACAAATAGTGCTTTAAATTTTGAAAATTGCAGTACAAAATCTACACTAGGACTGATTCACTAAAGGTTGCGAATTAGTCCCAGAGAGATTTTTTTTCAAAATTTAAAAAAAAAATTAGATGATTTTTATGCTTTTTATGTTTTTTGATCTGTATCTTAAGTGAAAATGCTGATTTTGTTTGACTTTCATTGAAATGAGATGCAAAAATGGAAGATATATGAACTTTCACTAATGCAAAATTAGAAAACCTAGAATACCAATTAACTAATGGAAACCCTAATGCAAATTTAATGCTAGCGAGTACTAGTATGATGATGCACTCCATATCAAAATTATGATATTCTAAATGTAGGTTCACAAAATGAAATGAAATAAAAATGGGTTAGGTGATTTCATATGGTTTAGGATATAGAGCACACCCACTTTCCAATTTCACTCAAGGACAAACCTAGAGATCTCAATGCAAAGGAGAAAGAGATCTTGCTAAAGGGTTGTCCTAGGGGCTGACTATAGACTAGTGAGGGGTTCACCACCAAGCTAGGGCTTGGAAAGACAAATGAAATGCAATATATAACACTAAAACCTAATTCAATGCAAGCTTTAACTAAATGAACTTGAAATGCCAATAAAATAGAAAATAAAATTGTAGGATGAATTATGTGCACCTGGGAAACTGAAGATGACTCGAAGGAGCTCTAAAATGCTATAAATTTTGAATTTACTCTTGATTGGGACTCATTCAACAAGTTGGGTGACTTAGTCTAGAATCTAGGTTTCTGTGCACGAACAAGAATACGAAAAATGGGTATCTGAATCTGTAAAAAACTAAATTTTGACCAAAACTGGGACTCATTCACCAAAAGTGGAAAATCAGTCTAGTTTGGTTTTTATAAAACTTCAAAGTCTAAATCTTCTCTTATTAGTCTACTCAATCTACTTCTTTAGGTTTTTGGATCTGAATCTCTGTAAATCAACCTATAGGTGATCTCCAATATTCTCCAAGGCAAGGGAACAACTTTAATAACTTTTAGGCACTTTAAAAAATTTCTCCAAGCTTACTCCTCAATGTTTCTTCAATCTAAACCTTTAAATCACACACTAAAGAATAGGAATTGAGAATGATGAATGAGAAAAATAGGATGTTGTCGCTCACCAAACCCCATAAATGAAGTGTTGCAAACATGTATGAGATTACTTGAATGGACGTAGATTTTGACTCTTGCTTGAAGGTGATAGATCTTGAGAGAAGTGCTAACTTGAATCATAAAACCCTACATCACAATTGTTAGCACAAAAAAAAACCTAATCCATGCAATCTTTGATATGATTCTTGATGCTTGAATAATGCTCTAAAATATTTGATAATGTACCCTTGAAGACTCTTGAATTCTCTTGAATCCTCTTGTGAACTCAACTTTTCTATAAGGATTCTCATTCAACTTGCTACGTCAGATGAGTGAAATAAACTTGTATTTATACTTAAATATGCAAGAATTCCAAAAATTACAACACTACAAGCCAACATCAGATCTAGGAGGATAAAATCTCACAAAAAATTTGAAGTAATTTTGATTTTGGGCGACATGGGAATCATTCACCCAAGGTGGAGAATGAGTCCCAACATGCATAATTTATGGGACCATTTTAAAAAATTCTTGGAATTGTGTAAAACCATGATCAAGACCCAAAAATCTAGGTGGGATTCATTTGTGCAACGTGGTAAATGAGTCGCAGATCACTAAATCTGGGCCATTCAAGCTAAAAAAGCTTGAATTATGATTCACTATTGATTTATGTTGGGATCATCCTGAAAAAGGTGCATTAAATGAGTCTTGTGGATGTAAAATAAGGCCAATCAAAGCATAAGAAAGCCCAATTATTAATGGAAACCTTAGAGAACTATGAAAGTGTATTACAACACTTTACAACAGTCTAAATAAGGCATCAATAAGCTCATATAGTTAACAATGGCCCAAGACCTAATATGAATATGTTAGAAATATTACAAAATGAAATCAACGCCAAGTTAGGGGGGACCTTTTTCCGTCATTATAGTGGATTATTTTTATTAGGCTATATTAGTTAGAGGTATCAATTTTTTTAGACATTTTTAATATATTTTTTGGCCATGGGATATGGTAAGCATGAGAACGAAAATGGACTATACAAGGTGTGGAGATACAATGTTGGTTTTTATATCTCAAGAGAAAAATTAATCTTAGTGACTAGATTAATTATATGTTGGTAACTAGATGTGTCAATTGTTCTAGCTAGGCCAAAGTATGTGGTATATACCAAAAAACTTGTTTGATGAGAATAATGTTTTTGGAAATTTTGTGCTAACAAGTTGAGACTATATAGATTAGTGTCTCTATGATAAATTTCATGTGTCATATTGGTTTAGATTTCTTGCATTTAATTATTGGATATTATGGATAATGAAATAGATGTTGGTAAGATGATCTTGGCTTGAAGCATGGTGGTAACCTTTCTAGTTTATAGATTTTTTGGAGTTTCCCTTTTCCTCTTACAAGGTATAAAAGAAGCTAAATAATGTTGGGATTGCATGTCATAAATATTGCATGTGTTATTGTTGGATTGGTTACTCTATTATATTTATTCAATATTTTTATTCTATTTTGGACATGAGTAATCCTATTTATGACATGGATATTATTTCATATGTATTCCTATGTGTAATATGTAATAATTTGTATGAGCATATAATATCATAATGACATTGTAAGATGTTGGAGTTACTTATATTAGATTCTATGATGAATGTAAGATGGTTACATAGGGATATACAAAATGCACCTAAAATATTGAAATTATATATGATGTGTAAGAAGCATATATAACACTTTAATTGATATAATAAACTCTCTCCAATTATATATAACATTTTTTATATCGTTTATGGACATGCATAATTTTTATTTTATCTACTAGTGGGCTAATTTTCATCTGTAATGAAGTTGGTTTCCCAAGTTCATAAGAAAGGTTTTGAAGGTTCTTGAAATATTCTTCAGTCTTTTCCACATATATCATAAGGTCTCTTTTCATATTGAACACTTAGCTCACATTTTTAGCTCATAACTTTCTAAAAATCTCGTTATTGTTTCTTAGATTTATTTTAGTATATATTGGAGCTACAATATTTTTTTTGTAAACAAGGAGTAAGGAGTTTCCTTTATAAAGATATATTTCAATATTTCCTCTAGATAAAGATGGAATTCTCAATGTTAAGGCATGATCCTAGAAGTGTATTGTTACTAAATAAAAAAATTTCTTGGTGTTTTGGAGTTGGGTTGTTTACCCATAACTTCTTTCATCATGCATAGCATTGTTTTTTCTGCTTTTTCTATCCCTCTTCTATTCTTGTATATTTTTGTTTTTATAAGACATAATTTATATGTTATATTTGTTAAAAACTCATACATTTGAGACCTAGACAACTTCCCTTTAAGGGGTAATGTTGAATAAAAATAGTCATCCTTTTTCTACTTTATCAAAAATAGTTTTTTTTTTAACTTGTATCAAACAATTTTTAGTAAATATTATGTTGTTGGAAGTGAATATTGATAATTATTCCTTATAATAGTGAACGGTATTTTTCATGAAGAGTACTTGGCTCAAGAAGGCTAGTACATTGTATTGTACTAGTTTTGGTTATAAACTAGAGTCCTTGGGCAATTAGTTTGTAAGAAAGCTAATTTATATGAATAGTTTTAGGCTTGCAAGCATTGAAATGGGGAAGTGTTTTGAATATTCTATTATTTTTTGTGAATATTAATACATATGTTGTTCTATATTTTTTGGTGGAGCATTTTTCTAAAAGGATTTTTCTACATCAATTTGGGGTTGTGGTATAATAATATGTTTTGTTGATTTTATTTTCTTTCTATTTTGATTCACATTTTATCTTAAGTGGATTAATTAGATTGTATATAATGTTTATTTTAATACTATTACAGTAGTCTAATTTACTTTTTAACAAACTCACACCTCAAAATTTGACATTAGACATGAAGACTCTAATTAAACGCAACATAATTTGGAGTCAAGTTGGCCATTAAGCTTCTCCAAATTTGATACTGAGATTCCTCCAATAAACTACATTGCATTAATATTTTTAGAGTACCAGTTCTCCCTAACTTAGAATGTGAAAAACAGTAGACATGAGACCATAGCTAGGTTTTATTGAAAATATTCTTGGGTTTTTTTGCTAAACACCTCTATAATGAATTTTAGATTGCATTGGACATTAGGGCCTTAAAAAGCTAAAAAAGTTTAATTTAATTCAAATGTAGGGTAAATATAAATTAAAGAAGAATATAACCTATGGTCTACCACAGAACCAAAATCAAGGATCTTAATATAATATGACATGGAAAGATATTGAAATTGGGATAAAATTTTCAAGAACAAGAAATAAAGCCTACAAAAGAACATGTTATAAAAACAATATGCAAGTGTAAAACATCTAAAACACATAGACTAAAATAATGAGACTTTCCATAAGAATATTAATATAAGAATGAATATATAAGTCTAAAAATATGTACTATGAAAGCTAATAAAATTTCTGAATAAGAGTTCTTAAAATGTAAATCTATAATCAATTCTTATAAAAAACCACAAAACAATACCTAAATTATTAAAAATTATTAAAAATAGATCAACGAATATCATCCTATTACTACATTGACATTTAGTAGATCGCAATTGCCCCATTCAATAAAGGTAAGTCTAATAAAGATCGGATAGCAGAGATTAAAATTCCAGGCAAAAACACTCGCGTTTAGTATATATTTGACGCAGGTAATTGCAATCAGTGATTTTATGCAGAGAGAAAATGGACAATGTACGAAGATAAGATTCGGTGTACGTGCATGCTTGAAAAAATGTGATCTTTGCCACATCTAGAAAGGAAAATCAGACCAGAATTGCCAAATGTGAATATATCATTTTAGTCTACATTCATTTCACTGTTTTCGGATGTTGCATGTTAAAACTTCACTTCATAAATCTTTATCAATCCGAGAAAATAATTAACCAATCTTGAAAAATGGAACACATACATCATTGCTTTTGTCTGTTGTATATTTATTAGCTTTCTTTTATGTAGTCTTAAGTCTCATGATCTTATCAAATACTAATCTCATGTTTCTGTGCAACAAAATATGCCATTTTTCCTTCTGCCGATCAATAATCGACCCTGACTGTTTATTTGTAATCTTATTTATTTTGTGTTCTTTAATCCAAATAAAAAACAAATGTGAGAGAGCACGCCCCATAATCAGAGCATTCACCCAAATAATTTTGTTTTATATCCGATTAAAGAATATTTTTATTTTTATTTACCTGATGCCGATCGTGCCTTACAGGATTTGGATTATACGAGGAGATGGCGACATAAATCTTCACGTTTTAAAGTTTTATTCTATGTACGTTTAACCTATTTCACCTGTTTGAATCGAAATGAGATCATCATAAATGGCTTAGCATTTGTTGTACTCATTGCCACTGAATTATGAAAATGATCGCATGGTGGTTGGAGTGAATGCATCATGATTATATCTAATGCACATGTTATTTGCGATTCCCATAAAATGGCCTTTTAACATGCTTGTAATTATCGTTTCTCATATATTATCACAATAAAGAAAATATATACGTTATTTGCCATCTGCATGTAATGGACTTTCAACATGCTTGTAATCCTCTTTTCTTATTATGAGAATATAGAGAAAAAATTATGTGTTTGTAGGAGACATCAATTAATAAGTATAATAGTGAAAGTAATTAAATTATGAGGATTTTCAAAAAAGTAAATTTTTATTGATAAATGGTATAATTTTATTGTTCAATTTAGTTCATAGTCTAATTCTTATCTATATCTTATTTTAAATATTTGTTTTCATGCTTTATTTATTATATTTTTATTTTATAACTTTACCTATACAATTATCACATAAATCATTTATTGCATATGTATTTGTATTTATTTTTATGCATTCATTGTTTGTCATTATTTTATTTCAAGATCAAAAGTTTATTAAAAGTCAATCAAGACAAAGCTTTAAAATTGAATAGATATTCAATTGCATTTCTACACCTTCTATGAAACCTCTATTGCTCAATTTACTTCATGCTTTAATCTTAAGGAAAAGAACTAAAGGTCTAGCGTAGATAGAATGAGAACAATTTATTTCAAATAGAATAATAAAAATTATCTAGAAGAGAACCACTACCAATATATAAAGAAGTTGAATGGAGTTGGAGTGGATAATTTAAATTTCAAAATTGGGAAGGGGTTGTGTGGGGGCAAAGACTACATAGTATTTAAAACCTACTTAATATTATCTAGATCAAAATGTGCGTTAATCCCCTGCAAATGGATTATTGCAATCAAGAAAATTCCCACATACCACTAAACTATTGAGTCTCTTTTTTAAATAATTGATAAGTTGGTTAGAAAAAGTTGATGGCCAAACCTTTCCACATAGATGTGATTATGGTTATTTTGTTAGAATAAAGAAAGAAGAAAAGATAGGACCATGACCAAAAGAAGAACCATTCCAATCTAACAATTAATGCATTTGATAGCAATAATTTAAAATATATTAAATAGGGAAGGAGAGTTCAATCTAAATGTATGTGCAATAAAAATCTATAATATTTCCCTTCAAGAAAATCAATAAAAATTCTATATTTTTCTATGAAATTTCACATTTCACCACTTTTGATAATCTATTAAAAAATAAAATACATTTTAAGATTTTGGATTCTATAATTTTAATACATAATTTGATAAAATATTGTTTAACATAGCACAAATATTATTGTTACATAGGTACATGAAAATATCAATGAAATTGTCTAATTATATTTACATGAATCATTCAAACTATATATTTGAAGTCTTATAATACTTAAATATATTAACTAATTTTCTTGTACGATTCATTGTATTCATTTATTTATATATCTTAAATTAATCTAGATTTCATTCATATGTGAACTATTACCAATTTTTTAGTATAGCTCGATTGTTGGAGCTGGTTAAATTTTGTTATATCTTGAAGTAAATATTCAGTTAATTGCTACATGGTTTTAAGTTGTTGATTGCATCTATATCGGTTATGCATTATTGAGATAGCAGAGTTTAAGAAGTATTCCTTCATTGTTATTGAACAAATGAAGTACAACTTGATTATACAAATGATTAAACATCCATTGCTTTTATTTATTTCATGACATTATTACATTACAAATTTCATTTGATTGGAAGAATACAAATGATGGCACAACTTTGCATATTGATGCATTTTCTTTTTAGAATGAAAAGAAGAAGGAGAATTTAAAGAATCCACACAAGCCATGGTTTTAGCTAGTTCTATTTATTACAAAAAGAAGATATACAACTAAAAGAAAGTGACAAATAACATAGGAAATATTTGGCATTGCTTGAGTTGATCTTCGGTTGATGCCTTGAAGCTTGCTCCATCCTACTTGCACTCCTTCCTGTATCTGCAGAAGATTGAGAAAGGTGTCAATTAAGAGCTCAGGATATGAACTATACTACATGCCCTACTAACATAAATATATTTCAATCCTTGGGATGAATAGAATCAACTAAAAGAAAACTGCAGAAACATGAGCTGAAATAGGGAAACATCATAATCGTATATTATTTTTGCTAACATTTTTTGTTTCCTATGTAGGCATAAGAAAATTCATGAAGTTGACCATATATGAAGACATAAAGCATGTGGAGTAAAATAGGCTCCCACAAGGGTAGAGCCTAGCATTCTACCCCTTAAACTTACAAGTGGGCTAAGAAAAGAAGTACAATCATCATTCTCATCTGAGCTATTGAACATGAAGGAGTGAAACATTTTTTTAGTCATCGAACAATTAAACCTATTGTTCACTCATAAAAACCAAGTAACATGCTATTTTGAATGCTACATGTGGACCATAGACTTAATGAGCTCAATCAATTCAGCTGAAATGCATCAATTTCATACTTGCAAGTTTTAAATAGTGTCATATTAATTACATTTTGCTACCTTATGTCTACTCACTTTATTTTATGTTGTTTCATGTTATTCTATTTTGGAGCAGCAATGTTCTATCTCATAAAAAATGATATTGAATAGGCATACATAATGCCTTATCAATGAAGCATTAATGAATAAAAACATGGACAAAAGTATTGCTCTATCTCATGAGTTTTTGAGCTGAAAGTACATGTTTTCTGGAAGCATTCGAGTTGTGACTGGAAGATGAAAAGCACAAAAGTGATCATACAGGTAGGGTTGTTGCTACAGGAATGATACAACAACTAGCATGACAATAGTGTGTAAACAATTCAATCAAAAGGATACATAAAGGTCGAAAATATATTTCTTGTCAATTCTAGAGATAGTATCAAGCAAGATAGATTCTATGGTGTTGTGTATGGAAGCATAATAATTTTGGAACAATTGTAGATCTCATAGAAGCAATGGTGTGAAGTGAGTATTCTATCATATTATGACAGTAAACAAACCGAAAGAGCCCTCAATATGCATGACAAATCTTCAATACATGAATAGTAATAAGAGGTAAATGAAATATAGAATATTAAATTCTTAAACCTCTATCAAGCATTTAAATGTAAAGCATATAGCTGCAAGTGGAGTGAGAAAACAGTGAAGAGGAAGATTATTTTAGTTCCAGAAGTGCAATTAGAACTTGCTGCAATGATAATACAAAATATTTCTTTCATTTTACAGCATACCCATATGATTTTTTTTTATATAAATGTAGATTTATTCAAACATGTTGAATACCCATGAAGGGATTTTTACAAAAATGTAGATTTCTCACCATTTCCAGCTCACCCATGTGAGGGTTTCATAAGAAATGAAAAATATATACAATGCTGTTATGGGTCAAGCCCATTTATGAAAGAATCTTTAGGAAAAATGGAGCAAGATTTTTCCCCAAGGGTTTCCCTTTTATCCTTTGGAGTAAGTGTAGATTCAAAGAAATGAAAAGCCGATTTTGATTTTACTGTATAGTTTTCAAAATATGAAATCAAAGAATAGGAAATGTAGAGAGATTTCTTCATAAAATCCAAGAACCAAGCATATTCATGGCATGACCTGGAATGGGTCCATTTTTTTAAGAGAAACCAACAATCATTATTCCTCATAGAAGCTTTTATGAAGCTTTTGTTTGATAGGAAAAATACAATAGAACAATGGAGTAGTAGCTTACCAAGTGGAAGCTAGTAGAGGAAAAGAAGTGGTGCAACTAGATCTAAAGAGGAGCATCAAACACGGCTCAATCTCTCTCATCAATGGTGGCCAGAGGAGATAGAACAAGCACAAAGAAAGAATGAACCAAAACAATTAGAACATATATGGCATGGCCATCACTTTTAAGCCAAGATATTTCAAGAATGGCATAAAGGAAGCCATGAAATGACGTAAGGGAACAACTTACCATGCATTCTAATGGATTTTCACCCATTTTAAGCTAAAGAATCTGAAGTCTCCTTCTGAAAACCTAGCTCTATGGTGGCAGCACCTCTACATTAACATAGGTTCTTCAAAAGAAAAAGTGTAAAATCAAATGTGATTAGGGTTTTCCATTGGTTTTGTCCATGTTTGCCCTAATTCAAATTTAGGGTTCTTGGTTGCATATTGAATTAAGTCTTACGTTCAATACTTAAGTGGCCATTTCCTCATGACTAGGTCAACCTTAGAGTTAATAAAGTTTTATGATTATAGACTTAGGTAAGGCATGTTTTATTTTTCAAAATATCAAATGCCTTGCACGGTTTTATCTAATATTCATGCCTTGGAGAGTGGAGGAATAAGTATTAATGCCTTAGGCTTTGTTTTAATTGATTTTATAGAAATCAATTAAATATGTCATGGAGATATGCCTCAGATTGAAATTCAGACCTTGGGAATTTGGTTTCAAATTATTTTTTAAAGAAAAACAATTAAGTATGTAATAGAGGGCTTATTATTTTTATGATCTTTTTTATAAGAAAAAAATCAAGTATTGTATTGGAGAAATAAGGTTAATACTTTGCAAAAGATTTTATCTTTAAATTTCAAAATAAAATAATTGTAAAAAGTCTCCAAACCTTGTAAAGTAGGAATAAAACAATGTTTTATAAATTATTTTATTTCTTTGCTATTTTTAGCAGATTGATATTGACTTTTTCCTCTTGGTCGGATTTGAGCTTCTTGGTCGAGAGATTAGGTGTTTTTTCTTTTTCTTTTAAAGCAAATCAGACCTATTTTTAGGATATTTTCAATATGTACATGCAAAGAGTGAGACTTTTCCATTTCAGTTACTCTTTTTGGAGCAGTTTTATGTGCATTTCCTGGAGCTTTTATTTGAGCTTGGACTAGGGTTTGAGGTATATCTTAGAGAAAAACTTAGTGTTTTTTTTTAGTTCATATTTTTTGCTTCTTCCTCTCTTGTTCATGCAAAGAGTCTTGTAAGTAGTTTTGTACTCAGATTTTAGATAAAAAAATACTCCTTCGGTTTCAATAAAGCAACAAAGTTCTTCTCATTTTTTTGCCTCATTTCATAATAAGCAATTTTATGTCTTTGTGATTCAATTTGAATCCTTTTATGTCTTGCTATTGTGAGATTGTGTTGAAAATTGCATAGTTTCAGGTTGTGTGTTGTATTTACTTTATAGATCTTCATTCAAATTACTAATGAAATTATGTGCCAAATGAGATTGTGAGAATTATTGTGATAGAGAGATTGTTGTGAGTGGTGTTCTCTGAATCACATAGGTTCTGACATAATGTCCATTAGATATAAGTTATATTTTCAATCATCTTTCTACCTCTTTTCCTAGAAAATCACTTCGAATAGGATTCATCATTCGAAAAACTAACTCACTCTAGAGATTCTCTTTTTCGCATAAATCACCCACATCTGAAAAGGGTTTCCATGTTTCAACAGATAGTTTGATTTTTTGAAAATATAACCAGGGTGCGTATATTATTGACAACAGTTTTTGGCATGCCGGGTGGG
Source organism: Sequoiadendron giganteum (assembly GCA_007115665.2). NCBI lineage: Eukaryota > Viridiplantae > Streptophyta > Pinopsida > Cupressales > Cupressaceae > Sequoiadendron > Sequoiadendron giganteum. The sequence goes on along the minus strand of CM021100.1, from coordinate 406,910,767 downwards.
ACTCTGAAAATCAATTTCAAAGAAATTTTAATATTTTAAATTTATTGTTTAGTGTATGCAACAATTTTTTTTCAGCCTTTAGGAGGCCCTTTTCAATATACCTAGTGACTTCGATCCTAGTTTTACATGTAGACTTAGTGTAGTCAAAACATGAGAAGAATACAAACTAGATCTAGTTAAATACCTTTTGAGTACATGCACCTATCCCCACCATGAAGGAGAGGCAAAACAATAAGAGGGTTGTTTGGTACACTAGGGAGGTCAACATCAACACCTCCAATTCCGAATTCTATAGTCTTATCACTAGGAAGTCCTATTCATGTATCAAAAATACCACTGATGGTAAGAAAGCATGCCTTCACACCATTTAATGGGGGCAACCCATTAAATATTGCACAATATGATGATATTCCAGTATCAAATTTCAGAAGCTTACCTCTCTTTACTAGAGAAGAACAAGCTTCAACCATCTAAGACATTCGTGATGTGTCCACTCTGTGTTCAATTCATAACATTACTCAAGAGAACATAGCACTGAGAATCTTGGTTGTGGACCACTGAAGGGGAAAGCATTGCAATGGTTTAGAGGCCTTGCAAAAAATTATATCACAACATGGGATGCATTAGGTGATGGTTTGTATCAATATTTTTTTGATAAATCAGATCATACATCTTTGTTGGAGCAGCTGAGCGTGATCAAAAGATCCCCACACTATCAGTTGGCAACTATCGGTTTCAAAGAACTTCGGAAAAAATCCCTGCAATGGTAAAACCTTTACCAGCACATGCCTTTCTTTATTTCTTGAAAGCCTTAAATAGTAAAATTTTAGTCATGACCCAATCTATGGGTGGGCATATGCTCCCTAACAATTTTGATATCGCCATTAGAGCTAAGAACTGTCTTATTCAAGCTGGGTAAATTTCCCCTAGGCCTCCCATTCCTTTTTCTCTAGATATTCAAGTGCCTACAGCTACATTTTTTCCTCCCTTAGCTGTTGTTCCCTCTGTTCCAGCAATAAGTTATCAAATCGTAGCCTAATAAATTACTGCCCCAACCCAAAACCAAGAACTTCAAGAGATAAAAAGCATATTGAAAACCTTTGGGAATGATCTCATCAGCCTTAAGAAGAAATTTGGCCAAGAACATAAGCCATATCAAGCCCCATAGTAGCAAAACTAGTAGAATAGGCCACCTTTTTAGAATGATTATCAAGGTCAAAGGAATTTTTTTAATCCTAGACCTTTCCATCCCTACAACCTGAATGCTACTAGTTTGTTAAAGGAACTCATACCACAAAATAACCTTGCGCAAGATTGTGACTGGTGCTATCCATGCAATCAGCCCCATAACCAGTCAACATGTGCTAATGACATGAGGAATTAGGCCTTAATGGTCCAAACTTGTTATGCAAGTTCAAAAAGTGCTTTGAGTCCAAATCCAAAACAATAAGAAGGCTTTGAGGTTGCTTTGTCGAACTCGCAGAGTTCTGAGTTCTATGGTGTGAATAGTTAGGATCAACAATATTCTCCTATTTCTGCCAACACAAGATTGAAAAAGAGAGCAATGGATTTGGGGCAGCAAGTTGAAAATTCACAACAATAGTCTACTAAAGACAAACAACCTATTTCTGCATCAAATACTTATACTGTAGCGCAACCTAAAGTACAATTTTTGCAAAGAGGCCAATAAATTATTCGCAAGGAACATGTAAATACACAATCACAACCTTTGTAGAAATGAAGTGATGTTGCTGTCACAAAAAACTAGCAAAAGGTAACTCCTATTTCTTTCAATGTGGTTGAACATCTTAAGAAAGCTACTGTCAATATGCTAGTTACATATGCATTGCATTTTCTAGGTCAAAAGGGTTTGCTGTAGGATACTTTAGCAGAGCTTTCCATTTCTTATAATAATCAAAGGAATGACAAGGTTGTTCTCATAAATAGCTCAGATGCCAAGAGTGAGCAAAAAACTAAAGAGGTAAAGCCTCTTCCATTTTATTTAAGTTTGATTATTAGAGATAAAATAGTGCATAACTATATGATTGATTTTGGTGGAAGTAGCTTTGTTATGCCTAAAAGCTTAGCAGATGCATTAGGTCTTGTTTATGAACCCAATTCCCAGAAGGGTTTAGTTTAGTTGGATGGGTCTGTTGTTAAAACGACTGGTATAGTAAAAAAATTAGCTCTGACTTTGCATGCATCCCCTAGTTTTGTGATCTATCAAGATATACATGTTATTGATTTGCCACTTCACTTTGTGATTTTCCTTTCAAGGGATTTTACAACCAAGCTAGGTGGTTTTTCATCCTCCAATTGGTCTCACCTATTATTTAGAACAAGGTATGGTATGAAAGTGACCATAAAATTTGAAGCTCTAGGCAAAGACCATATCGAACCATATGTCCCAAGCCATATAAATGCTAACCTCTACATCACCCCTATACTAGAGGAGAAAACCATGACTTTAGACCACAACACCCATATAGAAAATATGAATCTAGATGAATGTGCCACCAAAGATAACGAGCTTGATCCTTTCGAACACATAGATGAGATAAGATTAGGTTTTTATATGATTCATGAACCTAATTTTGATATGCCTAATCTGTTTAAAAAATAAGGATAACCTACAGAGAAGGAAAATGAACTTTGGGAGGTCTATTTTGATGGCTCAAGGAGCAATGTAGGTGCTAGTGGTGAATCCATGCTGATTTCACCAGAAGGAAACAAATATTATTCATCTTTCAGGTTTCCATTCAGCTGTATGAATAATGCAGCTGAATATGAAGCACTGGTACATGGCCTAGAATGGGCCTGAAAGAGGGGTATTAAATGCTTACATTTTCATGGTGATTCAAGATTCATAGTGAATCAAGTTATAAATATAAATGCTGCAAAAAAAAATTTACTTAAAAATTACAAGCATCATGTATGAGATTTGATTGAAGATTTTGATGCTTTCAAAATATATGTTCAGTTCCTAGAAATGAAAATAAGCATGTAGATAGGATCGCTGCCATAGCAGCCTAGTTTGATATTTTGAATGAGATTCACAAAGTAGAGGAATGTCAATATGTTAAGATTATAGTCAGACCTTTTGTACCTAACAATAATGTGAGTTAGTAGGTTTTTGACAGCAATGAGTAGATTGTAAGCTTCTTAATTGCTGAAGTAGAATTTGCAGATGGAAATCAACAAAAGTGGCAACAACAATATGGTAACTAGACTGTTCAATTAAAGAAAAATAAGCTGTCAAAGGGGTTGGTGACCTTGGAATCTACTTTCAACTCATATTACTAGGTATGAAAAGACAAAAATAGCTTGACTGCTAAGGAAGAACACTACGAGGCAATTGAGATTTTCAAGGGTAAACTTCTCAAGTTAGGAAAGGTATGTAATAAAGAGGGACGACAAGATTTTATTCTGTTATGTCAAGACTTTAGTGATATATTTTCTTGGGAATACAAAGATCCTAAGGGTTTTGATCTAGAACTAGCCCAAAATACTATTGAACTAGAACCTAATGCTAAACCTGTAAGGAAAAAACATAGACCTCTTCACCCCAAACTAAAGCATCTTATGAAGGCTGAGCTGAATAAGTTAGTTCAAAGTGGTATCATTTTTCCTATCATGCATACTTCTTGGGTGTCTAACTTAGTTTTAGTTAGGAATGAAAGTGGGGAAATCAAATTGTGTGTTGATTTCTGAGATTTAAATAAAGCATCACAGAAGGACCACTATCCACTCCCTTACATGCAGCATATTTTACAAGTAGTTTCTAGTTTTGATAGATTTTCTCTGTTGGATGGGTATTCACGTTGTAACTAGATTCTGGTCAAATAGGAGGATCAGTTCAAAACAACATTCACAACTAAATGGGGCACCATGGCCTATAAAAATATTCCTTTCGACTTATCCAACTTTGGAGAAACTTTTCAGTGTGCGATGGAAAGGTCCTTTCATGGCCTTGATGGAACTTGAATTTTTTCTCTTTGTGTTCCATTCTTATCTTGCTTTTGTTCTAGTCTTCCATATTGTTTGGGAAAGCCTAAGGTTAGGGTTTTTATTTTGTCTACATGTAAAACCCTAATGTTTTATCTTATGCCTTGGGTGGGATATATTTGGTCATTACTTTTTGGGAGGGTTTTAAAACAACTTATGTCCAATTGCTTTTTCTAGGCCGAGCCCCTTTTGATTTATCATTTTATTTCCTTCGACTGACTTTATTATTTCCTAAGTCTACGTTGGCCCCATGCTCCCATGTTTTAAGAACAACTTAAGTCATTGTTTGTCGCTAGCCTAGTGATGTCCCCTTGTGCCTTTAATAAATGTTTTACATTTTGTAAAGGGACAAAATTTGCATGACCGTCGATAAATTATCATTTGATCTCGTCCGTTCCCCACAATCCCGTGATGACCCCACCACAGTGTTTTGACTGATTACGATATCACGGGTGAGTTCCATGTGTCTCATATGGAGAAGCTGAAGAGATGATAAAAATACTTTATTATATGTATTTGGCTTCAATACATAATGTACCGGATTACTAAAGCATTCATGGGATGCACATGCTTGAAATCAACAGAGATGTTATAAGCTTGGTAGGAAAGGTGCTCAATGGTTAATGGCAAGGCTATTGACTATGTTGAATGAGAAGGATTACCGACGGTTGAGATCTACGATTGCCCACCATCGCGTGATCAGAAGTTGTGAGGTCTTTATTGATTGTGATATCATGAGCGAGCGCCATGTGGATTTCCTTGGAAACACATAATATGGTGGGCCCTTATTGCCATGACATTTTGTTAGCTTATTTTGAATGAAGTCATTCGATGATCTCACCAAAGTAAGGGATCAATGGTTGGTTTTTGAATTTGCATCAAATGTGATTCGAGCAATTGGTTTAGCACACGAGTAAGCTTTAATGGAGGATGAGATGTCTACTGGCATCATTTGATCAAAATAAAGTGACTATTCTCTTACCCTATTATCTCATAGAGCATTCAAACATCTTTGCAAAGCAGTCTCAAAGCTAAGGATGAATTTATGAGTTGTTACAACAAAGATTTGGGTTTCTGCAAGCACAAAGCCATGAGTTGATTTTTGTATTTCCTAATTATTTTAAATTTGAATTTGAGGGAAATTTTTTGTGTGTTTGTTGCCGAGCTTATTGATAATTGTTTGAAGGGCTATAGGTTAGTCGAATTGTGGGAAATTGTAGGGTTCTATTCTTTAATTTTGTATTCTTGTTTAGCCTTAGTTTGTGTGAAGTTTGAAATATCAAGAAGCCCTAGTTTACTTAAGATGGCACCGTCAAAGCAGCATTCTAGTCAGATTGATTATTTACATAGAAATTTATATGCCAACTTCCTGTATCAATTGTCATTGTCAAATAATCATAGGAAGAAGGGGTTTTTCTTGATGTGAGGAAAAATCCTAGGGGAGGGATTGGTATATAATTGTTCCAATGTTGTCGATGCTAGGGTTCCCATTATAGGTCTTGAGATGTTTAGGTTGTGGTGTGGACAAAGGAATTTTACCCATCCTTTCTTGAGTGGTTGGAAGTCTGATATGGGGAAGCTGGTGGTCCCAAATGTGTTCGCTATTGTGGATTTGATTAGGGAAGTAGCTGGATGATATGACCCTATTACATAGGTTATTAGAGGCAATGATGGAGGGGTTATGTTGAGCATTAACAAAGAAGAATTTCAATAGGATTTTTATCTGAGTGAGTCTAGTACTTTCCTCATTCCAATTGATATTGAGGAGATGAAACATGAGTATGGGAAATTAAAGTCACTTTTCAAAGTTATGTTACTTCTAGCTCATTTGTCTAGGGCATGAGGTTCGAAGTTCTATATCAACTCTAGTGACCAAGAACCTTTCAGACTAAACTATTTTGCAAATCATTTCTTGGCTAACTTTTATTCATTGTGCGATATTTTGGGTTTTAGCCCCAACACGGTGATGCCAATTGCTTACATGTTCATGGGGGTGCAAATATAACACCATAATTTCTTAGTGATTTGTGATTTTGTCTCCTTTTTGGTTGAAAAGATACATGAAGGGTTGTTTAAGTTGCAGCAAAATGATGTAGGTACTCCATTCTTCTAGTATTCCATGCTAATGTATATGCTTTTGTATAAGAATGATGAGTTCTTCTTTGAGAAGATGGAGTTAAAACAATTGGTTAATGGAGAAAGATTTCCAGTGTAAGCATGCACTGCATATTTATCATACAACAGTGAGAGTTCCAATTATGTGCAATTTTACAACTATTTTTCTTCTAGATTGAGGGCTAGGTCGATGGTGAATGTGCCTAGAATTCCTGAGGAGTTACATGATTTCCTCATACCAAAGGGGAGGAAGCCTGAATTGAAGGTTTGCCACAACTAGGGTGATATTATTCCATACCCAGTCAACATAGTCTTGAGGGTGTATTTTTTTCAAGGGGCACCTCATATATTTCCATACAATGTGCCACAAAGAGTGCGATTTGCAAAATTTGTGGAAAATTGGTTGTATCTATAAGGACAACCTTACTGGAAAAGTTAAAGGAACCTTTTTCCTTGAATTTACTATGGTGTCAAATTTTTTATTTTCTAAAGGAGGTTGGGTCCATTTTGGAAAATTCTTTGAATAATATCATTTGAGGGTTTCTTTTCCCTTTTCAGACATCAAATAAAAGGTGGTAAATTTGTGCATGAGTTCAAATTTCGTGAGGACTTGATTAGAAATGAGTTTGATCTAAATAAACATGAATTGAGCAAGGAGAAATGGATATCTTATGACAAGCTATTGGCCATTATGGAAAAAATGGATCCTAAGTATGATCCATTGTTGGAGTTTAGTCCATATCATAAGAAAATTATTTTATTTTATGGGCAACTTCAAGGAGATCATGGTTAACTTAATGACCAAGAAGATAAACTTAGAGTTAGATCAAGGTATACAAGAGAAAGATGTTGGGCCAATTGAAACAAGACCAACCTATCAACCTACAGAGTAGTGGCCTATTTATAGAAGGAAAATAAATTATGGAAATGATGAGGAAGAAGAGGATAAAAAAGGAAAACAAATAATGAAATTTCTAGCATAGCTAGGTCCAAAGTTCAAAACACCTAGGGAAATCAAGATATTGATTTGGAATCATCACCCGAGGATAGTCCTTCACCACCACTATCAAAGCCAAGCCCTAAGAGGCAAAAGATTGACAAATTATACGAGGATCTGATGGATGAAATTGTTGTCACTGACCAGGACATGTAGGGGGGTATGCCTTCTCCTCCCAGGCCAGCTAAGTTGGTCTTGTTAGATTTGGATATGAAAGGGAAATGTGTGCAAGATACAAGGATGGAGGCTTGCAAGGAGTTTCTATATGATGATGCATTTGTTAAAACTACAGTCTTCTTGAAACTAGTATGGAGAATGAAATTGGAAGAGTATTAAGATAAGTGAAAGAGAAGAGAATTGAGACTTGACAGGTCAGACCAAGAGAATCGTGATGAGGTGAAATCTGAATTGATGGAAGAATTCAAGAGAATCACTCTTGAGGAGGAGAGAAAACTAGTAAATCAAGCTGGTGTCTTGATTTTTCCTGAGTGGGATATTATGATGCAATAGATTTTAATGTTATTTTGAAGTCCAAGCACCCCCTGCAAGATTCTGAAGAAGAGGTCAAGGCAACATTGCAGGATTCTACCTTCAATGAAGAATAAGAGACCTTAGCAATTTGGGCCTTGTCCCCTCAAGGGAGAAAGCCCAATTCGACTGATATTAAACCAAACCTAAAAGGAGGGTTGATAATAAAGAGAGCCTTAGAGACCTATACCACAGAGGCTACTAGTTTGATAGTGAATGTGGCCAAATTGGCCCAAAAGACTATTGAAAGAGAGGAGGCTAAAAAGAAGAGCCTAATGGAGAAGTATAATTTTATAATTGGAGAGTATTGAAAGGTATAACAAAGGAATGTTGAGTTGTAGACTGAGGTGGATAGGTTGAAGAATAGGCAAATTGGGGAGAAATCAAGTGCTCCAGGGACTAGAACATTGCTTTCCACATTAGGATCAATGCCTCCAGCTTCTCCTATTTTTTCTACACTAGAGCCCCCCAGCCAAACTCCTTCCCTCAGTCCTATTTTAGAGCTAATTGAGGAAGAAATAGAATACTCTATTGATCCTACAAAGAAGCAACTAATGCACAAGATTGCAGAGTTATAGGAATCCTTAAAGGTACGTGAGGAGGGAGCATTTTTGAAGCAGGGGGAGGTTGTTAATATTGTTTTGAGAAATTTAAATGAGAAGGTTGATGATAGATTGTCATCTATGTATTATTTATATTCTTTATTATTGGATGGAATAAAGAATATTAACAGGGATTAGGAGGTAGTAATACCATTAATTGAAAAATGGATCCCTAGGGCCAATGATTTAGACATAATGTATAAAGCCTCAAGGTTTGATACAAATAATAGGCCCCAATCATTAAGGCATATGTAAGACCCCTCCATTTTTCTCTTTTGATCGAACAATGTACTATTGGTTATGCTGTGTTTTCCGTTAGTGCTTGGACTGTGGTATTCAATTTCTATTTGAACATTGTTTGTAAATGATGTGCTTGTTATATTTTGATGTAATGGTGATTTATTCAGATGTTATTATTATGACATGCTTTGGGATTAGCATTGTGAATTTTTGAATAATGAGGTCTTATGTTTTGACTATATTATTGATGTTAGACTTTTCAGTTGGTAATATTGTATTGGTGAAGGGGACATGATTGCATCACTCGCTTGCAAGCACCTTGCGATTTTGTGATTCCCTCTTCATGGTGTGTTTTATATGATGCCAATATAAATTTGCGATATTGTATTGCTCATAGGTTAACAGGTACAGGACATCAACTCAACCTGATTTCACAGGGTTGAGCATGTCCATTGCCAATGACATTTGATCGGGAGATAGTAGTTAGGTTTCTTGTGTCAAGTCGTCACCCTAGTCTTGAGTGTGTTGTTGGTTTTTGTCTAGTTCTATGGATTTAAATACTATTTAGTCTACCTAGATTTTATTTAATTGCAAGTTAGAAAGGTGAATTAATGGCCTATGTAGTTAAATTGTTGATTTAATTAATCTGGTTATATTGTGAAAAATGTTATTTATTGATTAATTTAATGTAATTAATAAAATAATTAAATCTTGGATTAGATCTATTTTATTAATTAATTATGTTGAAATGAATTTAATTAATCTTTTGGAAATTATAGATATTCTTGAATTGAAATTAAGTTGGAAAATTTTGAAAAAGGTTAAATTTCATTTTTGAAAATTAGAAAATGAAAAAATTGGAAAATAGAGATATTTGGAGATATTTTCAAAAGTTTGACTTTGGGGTTGAGTAGATATTTTCGTTTTGGCTATTATTTGGATTTTTTGGGGAAAAATGGAGAAGGGGAGAGAAAATTGTTGCTTGTGGGTTTTGGATTTGGTGTTTTGTAGCGAAGCTTAGTTGGACTTATGGGAAAGAGCTTGGATTTGAGGAGAAGGCTTGCACCATTTGGCCAATCTCTCAAACCTTTTGAACCAGGTTTTCTTCTTAGTAAATTTGGTTCATTTTGAAAACGATTCACAATTTGATTTGTTGTTCAAAAATTATGGATTTAAACCTTATTTGATTACAAGATAAAATCCATGTTAGATTCCTGTAGCTTGTCCTTTCTTTTCTCTATGTTTGGATTTGAGAAATCAATTTGAAAATTTAATTGTTAAAATCTTTGTGAAAATTGGGTATTTTGGGAAATTTTATAATTCTATTTGTAAATGGTTGTTTGGAAAAAACTTCTCCAATTAAACCATTATGTTGAAATTATTTTCATATATATATATATATATATATTTTATATATACATATATATGTATACATATATGGTTAATATATACACAAACATATATATATATATATATAAATTAAAATAAAATAAATAATTTGATTAAGAACACAATATTATAAGTCCCTCAATTACATTTATAACCTTGTCGAGTCAGATTGAGGGCAGGCAAATGAAAGTTTGTTGTTTTATGTTTGTTTTATTTTTATAAAACATAAAAATTTAAATGCTTTGGGGAGGGATCGACTGTGGCCGAAACTCCAACCCTCTTCCCAACGCACAGTCCTCAAAGAGGGGGTTGCGCTACCTCATGGGGCAGCGCTCCCTCCACTAAGTGGAGGGTGCTGCCTCATGAGGCAACCACACCTCCCTTGAGGGGCACTGGGGAATATAATCCCCCCCGAAATTTTTTGTCATACATTTTTTTTAAAATAAAAAAAATACGAACCTTGTGTTCTCCTATTCGCTATAAGGTGATTTAGAGGGGGTTGCGCTACCTCATGGGGCAGCGCTCCCTCCACTAAGTGGAGGGTGTTGCCTCATGAGGCAGCCACACCTCCCTTGAGGGGCGCTGGGGAATATAATCCCCCCCGAAATTTTTTGTCATACATTTTTTTTAAAATAAAAAAAATACGAACCTTGTGTTCTCCTGTTCGCTGTAAGGTGATTTATTTTGTACTAGTAAAATCACCTTACAGCGAATAGGAGAACACAAGGTTCGTATTTTTTTTATTTTAAAAAAAATGTATGACAAAAAATTTCGGGGGGGATTATATTCCCCAGCGTCCCTCAAGGGAGGTGTGGCTGCCTCATGAGGCAGCACCCTCCACTTAGTGGAGGGAGTGCTGCCCCATGAGGTAGCGCAACCCCCTCTTTGAGGACTGTGCGTTGGGAAGAGGGTTGGAGTTTCGGCCACAGTCGATCCCTCCCCAAAGCATTTAAATTTTTATGTTTTATAAAAATAAAACAAACATAAAACAACAAACTTTCATTTGCCCGCCCTCAATCTGACTCGACAAGGTTATAAATGTAATTGAGGGACTTATAATATTGTGTTCTTAATCAAATTATTTATTTTATTTTAAAATATTATAATTGATGGAATGGTATATCTGATTTTAAATAATATGCAAATAAGGGTATATTTAAAGGAAATTGAGAAAAGTTTAAATGTTTAAATAATGATTCAAATAGTCAAATAGATATACAAATCTTTAAATGATGTTTTAAATATTCAAATATATGTATTAATCTTTTGATTTTAAAATGGCAAGATTTAAATTGAGAAATTTTAGTTATTGAACTCTTAGTCAATTTATCAATGTTATTATAAAATAATGTATTTGAATGTAACACCCCTCTATTTTGCTTTATGGTCTGGACAATGTGTCCTTGTTTTGCATTGATTTATACTTTTTGATATTCAGATACTTTATCTTGTGTGTGTTTTTGATCGCCATTTATTGAGTGATAGACTATTTTATGTGATGTGATTTTTTTTATCTGATGATTTGTTTTACATGCTTTAAATGGTGTAATGATGTTAGTTGATATGACATGTTAGTGCTTATCATAATATTCGATGTATTGTGGAAGTGTCAGTTTTGTTGAGTGTATTGAAAGATAATTAAGGAGTTGTTTATAATGAAGAGACAATTAATTACCTTAAGTTATTTATTTTCTATTTTGGGAAATTATATTAGTGTGATTGGAATATTTATGAGATATGGATTTAGAATATCCAAAATTAGTGATTCCCTCATGATTTCCTTTTATAATTATTTTCTTTGTATTTTGGAAAGGGTTGTGAGTTTAAATTGTTTAGGATTCTCTATTATGAAAATAGAAAAGGAGTATATGGTTATTTGAGTAAACCCTGTTATTGTGTCTTTGCCTTTGTAGAAGTTACCTATTGCTTGAGTATGGATTTAGTAAATCCAAATATTAGATTTGATTAATAGCTTGATTGCTTGTGTAGCTATGTCGTCATTCCGGATATGGGATTAAGTGTTAGTCCAAATTTGCAAGTCTTCCAGAGAATCTTAGAGGATCTAAGAGGGTTTTCGATTCATTATTTCAACCAATTGTTCTTCCCTTGGGCAGTGCATGGTGTCTTATCAGTATTTACCCAGTTTCCATGAATGGGGTTGTTTTGTACCTTTTGTGAAAGGAGTGGACTATGTGTTTTTGTCGCCCCCAAAATATTTGGAGTGTGTTCTATTATTTGTTTCCTCCTTGAGATGGAGTGGTTTTGATACCTAGGTTGTATGCACTTGTGAGTCCCTTGGTGATTAGTTTGTTTGTGTGTTGTCAAATAGAAGAGTGGCTTCCATTAGGGCCCAGAGCCCATAAGAGGTAAGATTTGGGTAGCCTATGGAAGTGGTTTAATCAAGTGATAACTAAAATTATAAATTTGGGGAGTTCTACACATTAAAAAGATAAGTTCTAGCTTCACTCATAGTCAAGTGCTAGTTAAGGCTTGGAATGAGTGGAAAATCCTAAAATGGCATAGTCATCTATCTTGTCTATACGAGAGGTATTTGATTCTGCATTAGCAAGTATGAGGGTCGAGGGTCGATAGAGGCCACCAGGATCAGCGGAGCCTATGAAGATCTGCAGAGGGTAACTTATTATGAGTTGTCCGATGACACTTTGTCTAGGACAATTTTTGGTATTTATTTTATGTGTATGGTTCACTGAATATACTTGATCTATTTTATGTCTGGAAGCAATGTGACCTATGTCAGTGATGTGAGAGTTGTACTTGTATTTTACTTGTTGTACTTGTGTTGTATGTGTGTTTTGTTATGTCAAATTGAGTCAGTATGAGTCTGCCTTTGGTTAGAGGTTGTAGATCTTTGTCTATGTTGCATTGTTAGTATCTCCTAGCATGAGGGGTGGGCATTTGGGTACCACTTGGTTGGATGGAACATGCACCAAAAACCATTGGGTCCCCATTGATCTTCAATTCATGGAGGCGAGTCATCCAGTTGAACAACTCGCGGATCTTGTTATTCTTTTCTTGCACTGTTGTATTTCATAATTTAATAAGTTGATTTTACCCCTCTTGTATTTATGAGGTGGATGCTTGTAATTTTAACTCTTATGTATTTATGACTCATTCTGAGAATGAGTGTTGTAATTAGTTAATCATGTAATGGATATTATATTCTTATCTTGTTATTTATTTATGTTGAATGAATGCTTAGTACTTGAGTTATTTAATGTAATGAATTTTAATGATGTTTGTCAAAAGGGAATTAAGTAATCTCGGTTACGTAGCCTTAGGGGATGTTGTCAATTATATATGAACATATATGTTTAATTCACTTTAATAAAAAATAAAAAAAATAAAAAATTGGTTTGCTTAAGTCATTAATTACAACTTTCTTTAGGGTTACTTGACGGGGTATTACACATGGTATCAGAGCCTAGGTCTAAACACTGGGTGCTCTAGGATTATGATGTTCCCATTAAGCTTAGTTGCATAGGTTTCCAAGTGTACTTTGTCTAATACCTTTTTGTGTATGTGTAGGAGTATGCCTCCTAGATGCGGATGAGGTAGAGGACGAGGACATGGTCAGGTAGGTGGTCGCAAGAGAAGTTAGCATGACTCATCGCCTCATATTACACTTATAATTGAGCAAGAGGAATGTTAGGCATCACAGAATGGCACAGGGGGTGGTAGACAGTTGGATCATCCAGGGATCGAAGTTGCACGTAGGACCCTTGAGGAGGCTTTGGCATTCTTAGGTCTGAGATAGGTAGTACCAAAGGTTAATCCTGATGTTAGGACAGTTACAACACAGTCAGAGATGTTAGCTTTTGCTTACATGAGAGATTTGAATTGGTCACAACCACCTTCGTTTGATGGAGTTGGCACCGGTTTAGAGGCCGAGACTTGGCTGATAGGTCTTGACCGATGTTTTTCTATGCATCCATTTCATAGTAATACCAAAGCGCGGTGTGCTGTTATGCACCTACAGGGATTTGTGGCCAGTTGGTGGAGAATTCAGGAGTAGAAGCTTCACATTGACATGAGTTCAGTGACTTGGGAGATATTCCTTTAGTGGTTTAGAGCTCATTTTCTTTCTGACCTTTGCTGTTAGCGTAGGGGTGATGATTTCCACGCCCTATGAAATTTAGCCATGACCGTAGATGAGTATGAGAGATGTTTCTATGAACTTAAACAGTTCACAGGAATAGGAGATGATGAGGGGATGCTCATGCAGCATTTCATTAGGGGTTTGGATGCCTGTATTAGTGGTGGTGTGCGGGTCTTTGACCCCAAATCTATGGAGATAGTTGTGGAGAAGGCACGGTTTGTGGAGGAGAACTTGAATATGGCACTAGGAGGTCATTCAGGGGTACAAATTGGTAGTGGTTTTGTAGTTGGGTCTAGTGCATGATGGGGTCAGACTCAGGGAGTTGGATCACCGATGACTTAGCAGGAGCCTATTCAGAGTGGGCAATAAGAGAGTGCACTTGGAAAGTGTAAGGACTCTCAGAGTGATGGTGGTTCTTCACCTAGAAGGAACTAGAATTAGTGGTGCAATAAGCACAATTGACAAGTACAACCAGCCCAGAGTTCATAGTCTATGGCTGATTGGGATGGTATGGAGTAGTCTATTGCACCCATAGGAGGTAGTGAGTTTGGTCATAACATTAGATGTTACTCTTGTGGTCAGTAGGGCCACATTGCTAGGAATTGTCCACATCGGAACACTTCTGATTTGGATAGGGACCAACAGTTTCAGAGTTGATAGTAGGTGTGCAGGCAGGTCTCATCATGCATATGCTATGGTTGATAACCGCCAGTCTAGTTATCAAGGTGTTGTAGTTGAGACTACTGGTGTTGGTAGTGCAGTGTTGGATACTCATCCTCTGGGGTCGAGGATTTGATTTTTATGTAGTTGTTTGAGGGAGTTATATCCCTACTTGTGTGCAGGCTTCTAGGAGTAAGCCTAACCCTTGGGGGGGAGAATGTAACACCCCTCCATTTTTCTTTATGGTCTAGACAGTGTGTCCTTGTTTTACATTGATTTCTACTTTTGGATATTCAGATAATTTATCTTGTGTGTGTCTTTTATCACCATTTATTGAGCGATAGACTATTTTATGTGATGTGATTTGGTTTATCTGATGATTTTTTTTACATGCTTTAAATGGTGTAATGATGTTAGCTGATATGACATGTTAGTGCTTATGAGAATATTCGATGTATTGTGTAAGTGTCAGTTTTGTTGAGTGTATTGGTGAAGGGGACGGATTCGCATCACTCGCTTGCGAGTGCCCTGTGATTTAGTGATTTCCTCTTCACGGTGTGTATTTTATGCTATTGATATTATATGATGTTGTTTACTATGTTTTTAGGATTGCAGGTACATGACATCGACTCCACCTAGTTTCACAGGTCTTAGCGTGTCGATCCAACAGTTAAGTTGAAGGGAGATAGTAGCTAGGTAACATGTGTCAAGTCTACACCCTGGCCATAATGTGTTGTCAGTTATGTGTGTCGAGTCATTGTGTATCATACTTTAATCTTATTTGATTCTGAAAGGATTCTTGATTTGGGAATAGATGTTTAGAATAATTGCATTAAATCATGTTGATGGTTATTTAATTTAAATTATGCAATGTGAATAAAAGTTTATATTTAAATTAATTAATTATATTTAATTGATTAAATTTATTCCAAGGGGTTGAATTTAGTTATTGAATAATTAAATTCATTAATTAAATGTGATGGAAGAAAATTAAAAGAAATAAAATAATTTAAATTCATTATGGAATTATATTTCATTTAGTGGGAATTTAATTATTTCGGAATTTCATTTCAATTAAGTTGGAATTAAATTAGAAATTGAAATTGGATTTTAAAAGCAAAGTTGGTTTTCAATTTTTGGAGTTAATTGATATTTAGATATTTTAAATTTGAGATTTGCATGCAAAATCATATTTGGTTGTGGAAGATAATTTCAATTAGGCCTGCATGTGTGATTTTAATTAGGAATTAAGAGTTGGTTGCAAAATTCATGCATAGAGAGAAATTTGAAGAGGAAAAAACTTCTTCTCGGGTGAGAGGATAATTTTTGGCAAAATTGCACAGAGGAGGGTTTGAGGAAATTATTTGGCTGTAGATTTATTTGGAATTATTCTAGAAATCTTTGTGGTGTTTTTGGATTGCTTTCTTGGTTGAAATCATTAAATTGTTGGATAGAACTGGAGAAGCTTTGGAGGAAGCTCTACATCAAAATTTTCATTACCTGTAGCTTCTTGAATAAGATTTTCTTCTATGTTTATGTGTTGTTCTTTGAATGCTTTCAAAAGTGTAGTGATTAATCAATTTCTTGTTAAATCTATTGAGAAAATGAATTTGTGAATAAAAGAAAGAAATTAATTAATTAAATTTAAAGCTTTTGTTATTCAGGGAAATTGTGTAAATATCTAGAAATGAATTGTTTAGTTGTTTAAATCGAACCTTGAGGTTAAACAAAACATTTAGATTGTTTAAAAAAATCAAACCTCTGTGGAAATTGTGATGAAGAAAACTAGAGGATTAGAAAACTTATGATTTTAATTTAGATCCATTTAGGCTTTATTTGTTCTTTTATTGTTTCAAAATTCAGGAAAAAGGATTAAAAGAATTAATTTTTAAAATCTCTGTGAAATTTGGATTTTCTGAAAAAAATTTACAATTTCTCTTATAGGTGAATATTTTTCACATAATTTCCTCAATTTATTTGTTGTTGAAATTCATTTATATATATATATATATATATATATATATCTATATATATATTATATATATATATAATATATATAATATATATATATATATATATATTATATATAAATATATATATGTTTATATATATATATATACAATTTACATATATTAAAACTTACTGGTTTTAATGTAATTTTCGTCGTCCGTATGACGTCCATAGTTATGGGTTTTTTTTTAATTAACTGAAATTTTGAAATTAATATTTTCACTGGATTTTTCCTGTGGGTTTGTGTAATGGGGTTGGGGAGGCATGGGAGGCATTGCCTCCACCGCCGCCTCCATGAGGGATGACTATGGAGGAAGGGCCTCTACAGCCCCCTCCACACTCCCTTATTTTAGTAGGCCACGCCCATGTTTGCGGTTCGGCTATGCTATGCACAATAGACCCCCAAACATTGGGGCTTCCCTGGTGGAATGTTATGAACGGTGAACTCTTAGCTTCGTGCCTAGTTTAAGTGTTAGTCCAAATTTGCAAGTCTTCCAGAGAATCTTAGAGGATCTAAGAGGGTTGTCGATTCATTATGTCAACCAATTGTTCTTCCCTTGGGTAGTGCATGGTATCTTATCAGTATTTACCCGGTTTCCACGAACGGGGTTGTTTTGTACCTCCTGTGAAAGGAGTGGACTGTGTTTTTGTTGCCTCCAAAATATTTGTAGTGTGTTCTATTATTTTTTTCCTCCTTGAGATGGAGTGGTTTTGATACCTAGGTTGTATGCACTTGTGAGTCCCTTGGTGATTAGTTTGTTTGTGTGTTGTCGAATAGAAGAGTGGCTTCCATTAGGGGCCAAAGCCCAGAAGAGGTAAGATTTGGGTAACCTACGGAAGTAGTTTAATCAAGTGATAACTAAAATTATAAATTTGGGGAGTTATACACATTAAAAAGATAAGTTATAGCTTCACTCATAGTCAAGTGCTAGTTAAGACTTGGAATGAGTGGAAAGGCCTGAAATGGCATAGTCATCTATCTTGTCTATATGAGAGGTATTTGATTATGCATTAGCAAGTATGGGGGCCGAGGGTCGGTAGAGGCCACCAGGATCACCAGAGCCTATGAAGATCCGTAGAGGATAACTTATTATGAGCTATGCGATGACACACTGTCTAGGACAATTTTTGGTATTTATTTTATGTGTATGGTTCACTGAATATACTTGATCTATTTTATGTCTGGAAGTAATGTGACCTATGTCAGTGATGTGAGAGTTGTACTTTTATTTTACTTGTTGTACTTGTATTGTATGTGTGTTTGGTTATGTCAGTTTGAGTTAGTATGAGTCCGCCTTTGGTTAGAGCTTGTAGATCTTTGTATATGCTTCGTTGTTACTATCTCCTAGCATGGGGGGTAGGCCTTCGGGTACCACTTGGTTGGGTGGAACATTCACCAAAAACTATTGGGTCCCCATTGATCTTCAGTTCGTGGATCTTGTTATTCTTTTCTTGCACTGTTGTATTTCATAATTTAATAAGTTGATTTCACCCCTCTTGTATTTATGAGGTGGATGTTTATAATTGTAACTCTTATGTATTTATGACTCATTTTGGGAATGAGTGTTGTAATCATTTAATCATGTAATGCATATATGTTATGGATATTATATTATTTTCTTGTTATTTATTTATGTTGAATGAATGCTTACTACTTGAGTTATTTAATGCAATGAATTTTAATGATGTTTGTCAAAGGGGAATTAAGTAATATTGATTACGTAGCCTTAGGGGATGTTGTCAATTGTAGATGAACATGTATGTTTAATTCACTTTAATAAAAAATAAAAAAAATAAAATTTTAGTACGGTTTTATAGTGAATTGAAACTTCCTCTAGGGTTGCGGGGTGGGGCATTACATTGAACATGGCAAATATTGGATTTAAGAGAAATGTGTTTAATAGCGAGATTAATTGACTTTAAATGATATGTCTTTAATCAAAAAAGGAATCGCTCTATTAGTAATTACAAGTAGTTAAGGACTAAATATTTGGTTTAAATTTTATCCTGAGTCTAAAAGAGATAATATTGAGTTAGTTTAATTGAGGCAATAAACTATTGAATTTTACTAAAAGTGGTGGGTTTATGTTGGTTGTAAAAGTAATCCTGGATTGAATTATTTCTTAAAATTAGTTTTCCCCTTCTTAGTAAATTAGAAAGGCAATGAATTACTTTATTTAATTGTTTTGTTAAGGCAATTGTTTTCTTTACTATGAAATGAATATTAAAGGGAAATGGATTTAGCATATCCAAATTTGTTATCTCCTAGCAATTGCTTTCATGGTTATTTTCTCTGTGTTCATGTTTGGGGAAATGAGTTAAGTGAGAATTTATAGTATTTAAGTCTTCCAGAGGACCCTTGAGGTTGGGGTTTGTTGTTTTGTAATGTCGATCATTTGATTTTTTCCTTGGTTAGTGCTTGAAGTTATGTGAATATTACTATCTAGTTTCCATGAATGGGGATGCTTTGTGCCTCCTATGAAAGGAGTGGATTATGTGATTGGTGGCTCCTTGTAAGGAGTGGGGTTGTTATCCTTGTTACCTCCAATGTTTGGAGAGGACTTTGACTTAGGTTTCCTCCTAGTGTTGGAGTGGATATGATGTCTTGTTGCATGCATTTGGGTTTCGTTGTTATTGGTTATGTCTGGTAAGTTGCCTAGTAGAAGAATGACTTTCGTTAGGGGCCAGATCCGTGAGAGGTAAACTGGGTAACCTTCGGAGGTGGTTTATTCAAGCGATAACCAAAGCAATGTAATCCATGTCAGTGATGTTTTGGTACTTACAGATGGCATTTGATTCTATGTGTATGGTTCTTTTAACATACTTGATTTTCTTTATATCTAAAAGCAATGTAACCATGATGGAGTTGTACTTGAGTGTACTTGCGATATATTTCAGTCATACTTGACTATACCTATGATTTATTGAAGTTGTACTTGTGTGGTTCATATGATTGGTTGTGTCAGTTTGGATTCAATTATGTTTCAGCTCGTGTTTAGAGGTAGTTGGTCTTGTCTAGGAATCCTTGTTACTATCTCCTAGCATGGGGGGGTGGGCCTTTGGGTTCCACTAGGTTGGGTGGTGTGCACCTTACTCTGTTGGGCTTTCTTCTTGTTCGTGTTGATGAGGTTTCTAGTTGGAGAGCTCGTGGGATCCAGTTATCTTTATTCTTATTTCATTTCAATTAATCTTGTAATTTATTACCCCTCTTTTTAATCAAGGTGGAAGTTGTAATTATGTAATCATGTTCTTGGTTTTACCTCATTCGAGGAATGAATGTTGTAATATTATTGTAAATGAGATCTTATGGTATCTTTATTTTCTTTGATGAATATATCTTGTATGGAATGTATGTGTCCTTAATACTTAAGTAATTATTGTTGTGGTTTCAATTCTTTAATGTTGTTTGTGGGTTAATAAGTAATCTCAGTCTCATAACCTTAGAGGTTGTTGCAATGTGTAGTGAACTTGCATATTAAATTATTCTAAAAAAAATAAAAAATTAGTTTGTTTGTGTAGTTAATTGCAACTTCCTCTAGGGTTGCATTGTGGGGCGTTATAGCCTACTGAAGTGTTAGTTAAGTCATTGCAAGGTTTTAAGGCCTTACCAAATGACATGAGTAGGAAGATTAGAGAGTTGGTGGAGAACTTTGATGATTGGAGTGACACGTTGTTACCTGACATAACTGATGACTAGGGGAGTATCAGGTGATTCCAATAGTGGAAGGATCAAGTGAATGAGGTCATTAGTGCACAAATTAAATTGATTTGTGATGACTCAGATTATGACTTCTTGGTGAGCTATATGGACAAGATTATTAGTACCAACTCATGTTTGAAATCTTTTGAGAGAGAAGCAAATCAGGTGGAGTTAAGTACACACCTTATAGCATCAAGGTGAATGAGGTAGTTAGTTTTGATTGCCCAATCGATGAAGAATACCAGAGATGGGTAAATGTATACTTAATTAGGAAGAGTGAAATATAGTAGGCTGTTAATGGTTAATAAATCAGTTGTTGTAGTTACAATAGATTCCAATTTTGTCTTTGGTGGTAGTCTTGGTGTGGAATTCTTCAAGTTTTGTTGCTACATCAACCATCCTCAGCGAGCAAGATGAATAGAATATTTTTTGAGGATCAGCTGTTGTAAGAAATTTTTGAAATATCACAAGGCAGTCCAAGTGGTTAATGACATGTGTGATTTTTGGCCCGATGCTTGTTTTCTCCTTCATTTTCTATAAGAAGGATTTCAAAGCCAAAAGTACAGGTTAGCAAGTTAGATATTTTTTGGTCGAGTCTAGGTGAAACTACAGAGAAAATTGTAAAGTCTGATGGTTTTAGAGAAAATGCAATTTAGGTTTTGAGTCATTTTGTAGTAGTTTTTGAACTCAAGTGGATTTGATTTTTTATGACATCACTAGCATTTGAATTCAAAAAATTTATTTGAGCTCATGTCTCTCCATTGTACAAGCATATCTGAATTTTGAATAGAATGATCAAGGATTGTTTCGTTCATCTCACTATTGTGGTGTGTACGATTATTGTTTTAGCTTTAATTCAAGGAATTAATTAAAATACCTGAATGGAATTGTAGGTGGATATGTTTTGTATAAGGATTTGATAAGTAGTATTGGGTCAAAATACATATTGATGAGGTTGTAAAGCAATGTTATCAAGGATCTTATGTGTTATGTATTAAATCTATCATAAACCCTTAGATGCTTATGAATTTGACTCCTCCAATGGATGTATGACACTAATCTGAATTGTACTCATTCGTAAGGTTCAATATTTTGTTTCTATTTACCTAAAGCTTGCTACAAATTGCAAATTAATGACTATCTTGTACTGTGAAACATTGTTGTAGTTCTCTCATGCTCCAAATAGTTGATATTATTGATTTACAATCAATTCTATTTGGTATTATCCTATTGTATTGAGCTACTAAATGAGATTATCTGTTGTTGTTAATCTTGTTTATAATAATGGTGCAAAGGTTGTAAAAACATTAAAGGATCACCCTCCTGGGTCTTGCAGAGCCCAAAGTGTAGGAGGTTTCTTAAAATCCTTGTGAGTTGGTCCAGGTCCTTTGATCTGCCCTTGATTGGAATTGACAATTCCATAGGTAGAATAGAAGATCAACCTAGTTGCAATAAAAATAACCAAAAGGTCTTATGAACAATTTTGTTCGAGTTTATTTAGATGATATTACTATTTTTTATAGAAATGCTAATGAACATTTGGAGCATTTGAAATAGATTTTTTAAAGGTGCAAAGAGATTGGAGAATCTCTCAATTTGAAAAAATGTATTTTTTATGTGCACGAAGGTAAACTCCTTGGGCACATTGTTTTGAAATAAGCTATTTCTATAGACTTTGAGTGGGTTTCTGCTATTCTTGAATTACCATTACCAACTCACAAGAAAGGCTTACAAATATTTCTTGGAAGAATAAATTTTGTAAGGAGATTCATACCTAACATTGCAGCTTTCTTGCAACCTCTCACTGCTATGCTTAAGAAAAACGTGCCTTTCAGTTGGACAAAGGAAGGTAAGAGGAGATTTGAGCAAATAAAAGAATCCCTTGCAGTTGCTCCTACTCTCATTAATCCAAATAATGACATATTTTATTCTTTATTCTTTTGGATGGGTAGATACTATTTTAGCCATGTTGTGGCAACAAAATGATGAAGGCTTGGAACAACCCGTGTCTTTTTCCAGCCAGGTGTGATTATGAGGTGAAGTACTGTTTCATTGAAAAGCATGATTTTTCTGTTGTAAGAAGCCTTAAAAATTTCAGACATATGTTGTCAAATAACATAATTCATTTATTAGTTACACATTTAACTGTTAAAGACTTCTTCCTAAGCTATGAAATTAATGATAAGTGTGCTGGTTGGATAACCAAGGTCATGGAATTTGATATTGATATTAAAATAAAAAGCTTGTTAGAGGCAAGGGTTTGTGTGAATAGATTGCAAAAAACACAGTAGGCAACAACTTAAATGAAGCTGAAAATGTTGGTGCACTGCTAAACAATGATGATGCAGCTGTTATTCCAAATCTTGTTGCTACTTAGGTGTAGCAAATGATGCATTATTTGCAAATTAGTGAGTGCCCCAAAGGCTTAGATAAAGAAAAAAGGAGGTATTACATATTACAATCCATTCCTTTTTCAATTATTGATGGAATTCTTTATAGAAGAGATTTTCAAGGTGTTTTGTTAAGATGCATTAAGCCTAATCAGGTTGACAAGCTGCTAGGAGAATTTCATGATGGGCCTTCAAGAGGACATTTTTCTGCAAGAACAACCCTGAAAATTATGTGGGCTAGTTATTATTGACCAGATCTATTTAAGGATGCTATTGATTGGGTTTGATAATGTGAAAAGTGTGCTTTATTTTCTAGAAAAAAGAGACTTGTAGCATTTCCCCTGCATCCTATTCAGGTGGAGTAGTCATTTTCCAAGTGGGTTTTATACTTCATTGAACCAATCAACCCACCTTCAAGTGTGGGTCATAAGTGGATCCTTACTGCAACATATTAATTTACTAAGTGGATCACAGTTATTGCTTTGAAAGAAGCTAATGAGACTTATGTGCTTAATTTCTATCAAGACTTAGTGTCAAGATTTGGTACTCTAGATTCAATAATTTCTAACAATGGTTTGGGCTTTATTGGTTTAAGGATTTTTGATTGGTCAATTAGAAATAAAATTTACTTGAATACATCTTCTAACTATTATCTGTAGGGCAATGGATAGGAAGAGTCTACAAATAAGAATCCAATCGGATAATCAAGAAGACAGTTGAAGACAACCAACAGACATGTCATGAAAATATTAAGTTAGCTCTTTGGGTTGACAGGGTGACTCCTAAAAGGGACATCAGTTGTTCACCTCCTGTACTTGCTTATGGAAAGGAAGCTAAGTTACCTATTTCTATTGAATTAACTACTTTGAGTTCTGTTAAGGAGCTAGAATTGCTAAATGAAAAACCTCTTGAGGTGAGATTTGCACAGCTGGTAGAACTCAAAGAAACTAGAAGGGAAGCATTGAGACAACTTGAGATACATCAAGCTTTGATGAAGATCTCTTTTGATAAAAGGGAAAGACCACGTGAGTTCATCATTAGTGATCTAGTCTTTAAGTGGAATGAATATAAGAATAAACCTGGACGAAATTCCAAATTTGATGCAATTTGGGATGGGCCTTATGTGATCACGGAGTGCAAGGAGCTTAATGCTTTCCAAATTTCTAAGTTGAATAGAGAGGTGTTGTCTATTCCAATAAATGGGATCCACCTCAAGCATTTCCTCTGAGATGAGTTCTATTTTGTAAATAAGTAGAGTAGTTTCTACAATAAGCACTTTCACACATTTCTTTTTAGTTTTCCTACTTTCCCTAAGCATTGTCGTGCATGTTTAGTTGGCCTTCAGGGCCTGTTAGTTTTTCTTTCAGCATTGTTTTGTTTTGTTTTGCTGCTATTCAAAGTATTGCTATTCAGATTTATGAGTTTCGTGGAGGGGCAGATTTGACTCCACACCCAATGGAGTGTTATTGGAAATTGGTCTAATACTTAGTTGGCAAGCATCTAGCTAAAATTTCCTAAATGTTGCCAAATTTTTACTATAGCTCAATTGTTGGAGCTGGTTAAATTTTGTTATATCTTGAAGTAAAGATTCAATTAATTGCTACATGGTTTTAAGTTGTTGATTGCATCTATATCAGTTATACATTATTGAGATAGTAGAGTTTAAGAAGTATTCCTTGATGCTTATTGAACAAATGAAGTACAACCTGATTATACAAATGATTAAGCATCCATTGCTTTCATTTATTTCATGACATGATTACATTATAGATTTTATTTGATCACAAGAATACAAATGATGGTACAATTTTTCATATTGATGCATTTTATTTTTAGAATGAAAAGTAGAAGGAGAATTTAAAGAATCCACACAAGCCTTGGTTTTAGTTGGTTCTATTCATTACAAGAAAGGAGATATACAACTAAAATAAAGTGACAAATAACATAGGACATATCTGTCATTTCCTAAGTTTATCTTCGGTTGATGCCTTGAAGCTTGCTCCATCTTGCTTCCACTCTTGACTATATCTACAAAAGATTAATAAAGGTGTCAATTTAGAGCTTGCGATATGAACTATACTACATGGCCTACTAATAGAAATATAATTCAATCCTTGGGATGCATAGAATCAACTAAAAGAAAACTGCAGAAACATGAATTGAAAGAGGGAAACATCATCATCATATATTGTTTTTGCTAACACTGTTTGTTTCCTATTCAGGCATAGGAAAAGTCATGAAGTTGATCATATATGAACACATAAATAATGTGGAGTAAAACGGGCTCCCACAAGGATAGATCCTGACATGCTGCCCCTTAAACTTACAAGTGGGTTGAGAAAGGAAGTACAATCATCATGCTTATTTGAGCTATTCAACATGAAGGAGTGAAACATGTTTTTAGTCATTGAACAATTAAGCCTATTGTTCACTCATAACAACCAAGTAAGATGTTGTTTTGAAAGCTATAGGTGGACCATAGACTTAATGAGGTCACTCAATTCAATTGAAATGCATCAATTTCATACTTGCAAGTTTTAAATACTGTCATATTAATTACATTTTTCTACCTTATGTTTGCTCATTTTATTTAATGTTCTTTCATATTATTCTATTTTGGAGAAATAATGTTCTATCTCATAAATAGTGATAGTGAACAGGCATGCATAATGCCTTATCATTGAAGCACTAATGAATAAAAACATGGACAAAACTATTGCTCTATCTCATGATTTTTTGAGCTGACAATACATGTTTTCTGGAAGCATTCGAGTTGTGATTGGAAGGTGACAAGTGCAAAAGTGATCATATAGGCAGGGTTGTTGCTACAGGAATGATAGAATAGCTAGCATGATATTAGTGTGTACACAATGCAAACAAAAGGATATATAAAGGTGGAAAAGATATTGCTTGTCAATTCTTGAGATAGTATCAAGCAAGATAGATTCTAAGGTGTTGTGTATGGAAGCATAATAATTTTGGAACAATATATAGATGTCATAGAAGCAACGGTGTGAAGTGGTTATTCTATCATATTATGATTGTAAAAAAATTGAAAGAGCCCTCAATAGGCATAAAAAATCTTCAATACATGAATAGTAATAAGAGGTAAAAGAAATAAAGAATATAAAATGCTTTAGCCTTTGTCAAGAATTCAAATGTAAAGAATATATCTGCAAATGGAGTGAGAAAACAGCAAAGAGGAAGATTAATTTAGTTCCAAAAGTTCAAGTGTAACTTGCTGCAATGATAATACATAAGATTTTGTTCATTTTCCAGCATACACATATGAAGAATTTTTATTTAAATGCAAATTTATTCAAAGATGTTGAATACCCATGAAGGGATTTTTGCAGAAATGCATATTTCAGATCATTTCTAGCTCAACCATGTGAGGGTTTCATAAGAAATGAAAAATATATACAATGCTATAATGGGTTGAGCCCATTTATGAAATAGATTTTAGGAAAAATGGAAAAAGATTTTTCCCCAAGGGTTTCCCTTTTATCCTTTGGAGTAAGTGCAGATTCAGAGAAATGAAAAGCCCATTTTGAGTTTACTGTATAGTTTTCAAAATCTGAAATCAAAGAATAGGAAATGTAGAGATCTTTCTCCATAAAATCCAAGAACCAAGCATATTCATGGTGCGGCCTGTAATGGGCCCTTTTTTTTTCTAAGAGAAAACAAAAATCATTATTCCTCATAGAACCTTTTATGAAGCTTTTGTTTGACATGAAAAATACAATAGAACAATGGAGGAGTAGCTTACGAACTGGCGGCCAGTAGAGGAAAAAAAGTGTTGCAGCTAGCTCTAAAGAGGAGCATCAAACAAGGCTCGAGATCTCTCATCAATGGTGACTAGAGGTGATAGAACCAGAACAAAGAAAGAATGAAGCAAAAAAATTAGAACATATATGCCATGGTCATGGCTTTTAAGCCAAGATATTTCAAAAAATGGCATAAAGGAAGGCAGGAACTAACTTAAGGGAACAACTTACCATGCATTCTAATGGAGTTTTGACCATTTTGAGCTAAAGAATATGAAGTCTCAGTCTGAAAACCTAGCTCTATGGTGGCAGTGCCTCCTCATCAATAGAGATTCTTCAAAAGCAAAAGTGCAAAATGAAATGTGATTAGGTTTTTCCATTGGTTTTGTCCATGTTTGCCCTAATTTGAATTTAGGGTTCTTGGTTGCATATTGAATTAAGTCTTAAGTTCAATACTTAAGTGGCCATTTCCCCATGCCTAGGTCGACCTTGGAGTTAATAAAGTTTTATGAGTATAGACTTAGGTAAGGCATGCTTTATTTTTCAAAATATCAAATGTCTTGTGGTTTTATCCAATATTCATTCCTTGGATCTAGTAGAGGAATAAGTATTAATGCCTTAGGATTTTTTTTAATTGATTTTATAGAAATCAATAAATATGCCATGGAGATATGCCTTATATTAAAATTCAGACCTTGGGCATCTATTTTTAAATTATTTTTTAAAGAAAAACAATTCAGTATGTAATAGAGGGCTTATTATTTTTATGATTTTTTTTATAAGAAAAAATCAAGTATTGTATTGGAGAAATAAGGTTAATATTTTTCAAAAGATTTTATCTTTAAATTTCAAAATTAAACAATTGTAAATCAAGAATAAAACAATGTTTTATAAATTATTTTATTTCTTTGCTATTTTCAGCAGATTGATATTGACTTTTTCCTCTTGGTTGGATTTGAAGTTCTTGGTGGAGAGATTAGGTGGTTTTTTTTTCTTTTAAAGAAAAGAAGACCTATTTTTAGGAGCTTTTCAATATGCACATGCAAAGAGTGAGACTTTTCCATTTCAATTACTCTTTTTGGAGCAATTTTATGTGCCTTTCCTGGAGCTTTTTCTTTGAGCTTAGATTAGGGTTTTGAGGTATATCTTATAGAAAAACTTAGTGGTTTTTTTTAGTTAAAATGTTTTTCCTCTTTCTCTCTTGTTCATGTATAGAGTCTTGTACGCAGTTTTGTACTCAGATTTCAGACAAGAAGTACTCCTTCAGTATCAATAAAGTTGTAGAGTTCTTCTTCTCATTTTTTTGCCTCATTTCATAGTAAGAAATTTGATGTCTTTGTGATTCAATTTGAATCATATTATGTCTTGATATTGTGAGAATGTGTTCAAAATTGCATAGTTTCAAGTTGTGTATTGTATTTAGTTTATAGATCTTCATGCAAATTAATGATGAAATTATGTGCTGAATGATATTGTCAGAATTATTGTGATAGATAGATTGTTTTGAGTGGTGTTTTTTGAATATCATAGGTTATGATAAAATTTCCATTAGATTTAAGTTATCTTTTCACTCATCTTTCTACCCCTTTTCCTAGAAAATCAACTCACTCTAGAGATACCCTTTTTGCATAGATCACCCACATCTAGAAAGGGTTTCCATGAATCAACGGATAGTTTTAATTTTTGCAAATCTAACCAAGGTGCATATCTAATTGATAACATGAACCCTATGCAAAAACCTATTACAAATCAATTCTAATAGCTAATTAGAATAAAGTAGGTGAAATTGAAATAATTCTAAGCTTGTGACACTTTTTATTTGTTAGAAAGAATTTTAACTCATTTTTAAGAGAATAGATAAACATAATATATTTTAAAAAATTATGTTCTTAAGA